>CM033725.1:0-446921 GCA_019671005.1 Hibiscus mutabilis | reverse complement strand
GGGTGTTCTAAAATTGAGGGCAGCCTTGCAGATGCCAAAGGCATCCTTTTGTTGAATGGGACGTCTGATGATGGTCTTTTGGGCAAACATTCTAAACAGCATGTAGAGGAAACTTTGAATGAGAAGCAGCTTGAAAGTACAAGCATCCACCTTTTATTTGCTGATAATAAGAGCGGGAAGGCATTGAATTTCTCATCAGCTTTAGATAAATCCAATGAGGGAATAAGTGTGGATTCTCAGTTATACAAGAGTTCTAGCATCTCTGAAGCCCTTGAAGTTCCAGGGATTGCTATATTTACAGAACCTGATTCCAAGAACTTGCTAGGGGATAAACTTTTGACTAAAACCAACCAGGATGGCCGTTCAACTTTTATTCTAGACAAGCTTTTTTGGAAGTGCTCTTACACCAACTGAAGGGAGCTCCAGTAATTTCACTGAGGTATTATTTTGAGAAAATTGCATTCAATGAATTTTACATCTTATTTATGTGTGGTTCGTTTCCGTATATTATTTTAATTTTTTCGCTTCTAGTTTTACTTGAAATATTTAACAGTGTTCAATATATATTGTTCTTTCTTCAGCCTAATGACAGCAAACCTGATGAGATATTGGCCCCTGACACTTCATATTCTTCTAAGTTTGCCCATTTGTTTCTCGAGGAAGGTTTGTTGGCATTAATTACAACTAATGTAGCTCAAGTGAATGTCCATAGGTCTCGCGTAATTCAATAAGCTGATATTTTGTTGTTGCAGAAAATAAAAACCAATAGATGATCTCTCAACTGGCAGGCCAAAAGACTTGCTCTTGTTAATTCAGGGCGGTGAAAAAGGTGTTTCCCATGTTTCTGATGGGGTAGCTACTAGGCATGTAACACCAAACTTTCCGTTCCAAATCTCTGGACTTTCAGACAGGCATGTTGTATCAAATTTGACGTCTCCTGGGATTGAGAACTCTGAGAAATCATGCAATATTAATGATGTTACTAAACCAACCACAGTTTCTGCTGTCCTCACATGTGAGGTGAGGATCTTGAAAAGTCAATACTGTCAGAAAGTAATGGTCCAGTGTTGCCTTCGGCAATCGAAGGCTGGGATACTGTTGATGCTCAAACTGAGAAGCAAGAAGTTAATGTTGATGATCATGCATCCCAGCACCTTCTTCGTTGATACAGAATAAAACAAGCGTGAAAAGTGTAAAATCATCTACTAGTCTAGACATCGGGTCTTCAGAAAGAGTACAGAATATTGAAACGAGTGTTGACACCGCACCTCGTGACTCTATAGAGGTGAATGCAGAAAATGCTTCCAGTTCAGGTAAGAGTCTAACTCTTGAAGCACTTTTTGGAAGTGCTTTCATGAAGGAATTACAATCAGTTGGAGCTCCAGCTTCCATTCACAGGGGCTCAATGGAGTCTGCAAGAGTTGATGTTCTGGAATCTGACAGGCTTCCTCTTCATGTCACGGATGGTAGTGTTCTTCCTTCCACAGATCACATTGGGTCAAACAGGACAACTCTTGAAACAAATATTTTACCGTTTTCTCAAAGAGAGCAGATTCAATCTAAAGGCATTGAAGAGCATTTCTTAGGATATAATGATGCTCGGTCTGCTGTGGGATCATCACATCTCCGAGCTGAATTAGGATCTAGACTTGGTGATATTGATAGATCTGCTGAAATTCAGCTTCCTGAACAGGACACTTTCATTGGCATCGGTAATCCTGGGAAACTCCATAACTTCATGGATGGTAATGTTAAAGCAGAGTATTTCCCTTCCCAAGAGGTACCGTTCGATGTTGCTGAGAAACTAGCAGCTTTAAAGGGTGTCTTCCGAGATGAAAGAGCTGTTGTAGGACGCCAAGAAGGCCCCCCTTTTCATCCTGGTCTCTTATGATATGAGGGAGCCAGATATTCTATTTCATAACCAAAATGTCCGGCAATCTTCCCCACAGCTTCATCCTCAATTGAATTATGGAGGTCCTTTGATTCATTCATTAGATCATCATCCTTCTAACATCAATCCTCAGATGAAGTTCATGGCTCCAGAAGGCATCCTTCATCATAATGCTGCCCCAAATCATCAATTCCCTGCAAGTATGCTTCGCGCTCCTTTCCATCACCCAAGCAGCGGACCATCTGGATTTGATCCTCCAATGCATCATCCCATGTTACAACAAATGCCTATGCCTGGAAACTTTCCTCCACCCCACTTGCAAGGAGGATTTCCCAGGGGTGTGCCACTGCCTCCTCATATGGACATACAGGAAGCGAATCCAATGCACGGGTTTCCATTTGGACATGGCCAACAACAGCCCCAGCCCAACTTTGCTGGTCTCGGAATGCCTCCAGGTAAAGTAATTAATATATATATAATGCTCTTGCTAAAACTTTTACTCTACCCCCCTTTTAGCTTAGAAAATGATAAGAGGATTGGAATACTGAATGGCCTTTTCCCTGCAATTTTATGTCACTACATAATGGTTGTCCATGAGAACTTAATATTTACTGTAATGATCACTTATTCATGCTTCACATTTTATTTGTCAATGACCTGGATATATATGCATTTTGTTTGATATTGCAGGTCATGATTCTGGCAATGGGAGCCGTCATCCAGAGGCATTACAAAGGCTTATTGAGATGCAGCTCAGGTCAAACTCAAAGCAGATGAGCCCTTTCGGCGCGGCCGGCAATAGCCAAGGGTTGTATGATCACAATCACGGCCACAATCCGGAGCTGGACATGGGTTTTGGGTATAGGTAATGGGTTTTCAGTTGATAGTTTTGTTTGATCACAATGTATTGACTCTTGCTCCGATTTGCTACCTCCGAGTTGAGTATAGGTTCGGTATTCTTAATTCAGTGGGGATTACTCTGGATTACTGTAATTAAAAACAACTATACTTGAAATTGGCCTTTGGTTGGCTATTCTCCTTTGCGTATTTCTTTTGTCTGGGAGAAGCACTCAAAGCTCTGTACATGGTAGCCCCTTACAGACTAGTACTTCTGCGCACACACCACCGTTCACAAACAGTTGTGGGATTGTAGAAGATTTTTGTTCATACAAGTGGAGGCTTCCCTTTGTGGCCTTGTGGACCTCAACCTCTCAAGTCAATGGGCCAAGCCAATGTGATTGTATTATATAGGCCGGCTACGCTATCTCAGTTTGTCGATGGTAGCAACCCAAAGATTCGTGTATCACTGTCGCCATGCATAGCTGTGAATGCATACGGCAAAACTAAGCCACTACCTTTCATACAACCACACGATTACTTCCTGTCATCGACACGTAATTTATAAAATTTTAAAGGTCAAAACAGTTTTTTAATAAAAGAAATATAATTTTTTTAAACTATATACGAATTTTAAATTTTTAAGGACAGTTGTTTCTTTCGGCCCGGCCTATCCCTAATTTTCAACTAGCTGACTACTTCAATAAGTAGTATTTATTACATTGTGACCAGTTGACATTAATTATAAAAGCTTTCTTTAACGTTATGTTTGGTCTAAAAGAATATTCGGTCAAATGCAGGATTCCTAAAAAAATTGTTTTTTTTTATTTTAATTTAAAGCTTTATTTCAATTAGCTCATATGATTATTGATATTATTAATAATTTTGTTTTAAATTGGAAGAAGAAAATGGAAGACGGCAGCTTTGATATTACATGATCCGGTGATTTTCCAGCCGGTAATATGTTGTGGTTGTGTCGTGCCATCTGGTGGTTCTCCACATTTCTTTTTCGGGAATTCTTATGGTTCGAACTTCGAAATGCTGTTAATTAACGGCATTACGTCTTTGCAACATCCGTGTTAGACCAATCCAACTCTCTAGTAACATAAATAAATAAATAAATAAATAAGCAAAGTTTATTAGGGAGTTTGATTCATTAATTTAACTTGTAAACTTCGGTATTATATTCAAATTTGAATATAAACAAAATTTAATATTTTATACGTTTAAATAACAAGTAGTAGGTTTGAGGGCTGAATTCCATGGACTTGTAGTAGGTAAGGGTTGAAAACTAATTAAATATATGATATAATTAAAAGAAAATCTAAAAATATATATAGTTAGATTCCAAAAGATATAAAATGTGTAGTTTTTATATGAATTTCAAATATATTTAAAGTTTTTTTTTCAAATAATTGAATTTAAATTAAACGAATTAAGCAGAACGTCAATGTCGTATTAATTAATAAAAGAATTGTTATGAAAATGAAATTATTTATTGTGAAAATAATGTGATAAATAGAAAGGGAAAGAAAGAAATATGTATTGCGTTAATTGCAAAAACCCGCAGTGTTCGGACTACAAATTTGACCCATTGGGACCACGCTCGGACTGGAACCTAGTAGGCGACTTTCTGTGCCGTCAGTTCTTGAAATTATCAATATTGTCAAATACGTGAGAAGTTACTTTCACGCGCCATAATGTGCAATGCACAAAATATCACGCCCGAGGAGTAACAAATACTATAAAGGCTCGAACTATTATGTTTTTTTTAAGTGTTTTAATTATTTTTTTTATTTTTTTACATGTTTAAATTATTATTTTTTTGTTTTTTTAAATCAAATTAAAGCACTTATTTTAATTAAAAAATTATAATTTAAATACTTATTTTAACAAAATATAATAATTTAAGCGATTAAAAGAAATAAAAAAAATTTAAGCACTTAAAAGAGAAAACGAAATAATTTGTGCACCTAAAAAAATAAAAAATAATTTAAACACAAAAAAAAAATAATTTAAACATTTATTTTAATATTAAACTTACTATAAAATATGTGTACACATGAGTGGGATCCACTTTTAATAAATTACCTGCCATCGAATTGTACAATAATTTATCTGAAATACAAATTTAAAATAAAATAAAATGACAAATTCCATTTTTCGGCTTCAATAATTAATTTATTATTCACAAATATCTTAAAATGTCGGTTGTCAAAATGTACTTACTGTTTACAAAAATCTATTAGAGCCCAACGAATGTCCTAATAAAAAACGGATAATATTTATATTAAGAGATACGAGTTTAAATTATTTTGTCTACGATTATCTTGTAGGTGATATAGTCAAATTTATCTAATATTTTAAATTATATATATTTAAATTGTTGTTAGACCAAAAAAAATTGAAAGCACATATTCATCATTCTTTGGACCATAAATGTTATTAGATCTAAGTTGTATTTTTTTTAATTTAATTACTTATTTTTTACACAAATTAAATTATTATTAGACTAAAATTTATAACAACAGTCTAAGCCCCTCTGGGCCCAAAAACGCTCCATCCTTTATTAGTAATTTAATTTCAAAACTCTTTTTTTTATTAAACTTAATTTCAAAACTTGATAATGTTTTAATTCAAAGCACTTAAAATACTTAATTATACTTTTCTCTTAACCCTACTTTTCTCCCTTAACAGAGAGCAGCGCTGCTACCCTCCTTTCCTTTACAATCTTAGCCGGTGGTCAATTATCAATCTTAGTATTGGTGATTGACAACCGAATTTATTATATTTCATATTTTTTATTTTTTATATTTTAATAAGAATTTTTGCTTTTTTAGTACGTATCTTCTCTGTCTTTTTTATATGTTTTTTTTTAATTTTGTGGTTCACTTTATCTGTCTTTGTAGCATGATTATAGCATACCTTGATTGCCGGTTGGTTCTCATACAGAGACGTTTATGGCGCTAATCTTTGATTTTGATTCTGTCGGTGGTCTTAGAAAGATGAATCCCCACTTGGTTGATGGTTGATTGCCGATGTAATCAGACCTAGGTAGCGAAGCAAAATCTACCTGATAGCTTAGTTCGCTCACTGCTCTTTCACCATTTTAAAAGAGTCTCGTTTAGATAGAGACAGAGATTCCGGAAGGTTTCTGAATTTTTGTATGCTAATTTCGATAAAAGTATCTATTTTTTATGCACTATTGTAAGAGACTCTTAGTGACTTTGTCTTTTTTTTCTCTTTTTTTGATATATTAGATTGTATTATTTTCTATGTAATTAATAAATTTAGTTGCGATTATTCAAAAATATTTAAAATATTATTTTTAAAAAATTAAGAGAAACGAAAACCTTTTTCATTATTTATTTAGTCCCGTCATTGTTTGCAACTAGTTAATTATCCTCGTTAATATAATAATAACTTACTAAAAAAGATTATAATTGTGAATAATATAAACAAGTGTAAATCTACTATTGATTGACTTTTAAAGATTTTAAAATTAAATTAATGGACAATAAGACACATCTAGAGAATAGTGAATTATGTGTATTTTTAAATAAAATAATTATTTAATGCACTGTTAGTTTTCTTTTACAAATTAAACTTTTAAAGTTGTTACATGTTTTTTTTAGGTACCTTAAGTCACGTCACTTAAATTCTAAACTTTAAATTATAAAGCTTTAAAACATAAAATCAATTTTTAAACTTTAAATCTAACCACAAACAGTAAAACCTTAAACTCTAACATTTAATCATAAAAATTAGACACTTGTGGGAAACAAATTTTTTTATCACCAATATATAGAATATATTTTCTTTTATGTAGAGTAAAAAATTAAAAATTAACCTTAAACATAAATATATAAATAAAATAAAGGAAATTGTTTTTGAGGCAATGGTGTGGTTACAACGCCCTTTCAATAGCCTGGAGGGTGACTCAGACAGCGATACTGCTTTGGTTTGCATAAGCATAATATCAAAAAATATTTATAACGTTTGATTGAATAATTATTTTAGTTTTTATTTTTTAGTAATTTAATTTTTAACGTTTATTTTTTGTCAAAATAATTTCTTTGTAAATAAAAATCGTTAGTCAACTAATAATAAATAACTTGAAATGACTTGCCAGAATGACATATCAGAAAAAATAATATTTTAAATTTTATACAATTTTATAAAAATATTTTTTGACTGATGTATTATTCTGTAAAGTCAACATATTTGTATATATGACAGTATTATCGCGGCGTGTACTGCAACGTAAATTTGTTATATTATTTCAAGCCATTTAATAATAATTGACTAATAATTTTCATCCGTATATAAATTACTTTAACCTAAAATAAAATATTTAAAATAAAACGTTAAGGATATCTTCTAGCATTAGGCCTGTTGTATATTATCTTCATCTTCCTTCCCATCTCTGTTTCTTATAAACTCCCCCGGTCATGCCCACTTGTTTTCACTTCCCTCCATATTAGACTTATTAGTGCTCTCCCTCTCTTTTTCTCTGCTCTACTTTTTCATTTTTTTTGGATTTTCTTGTTTTCTCCCTTTGTAATCTGTCCAAAGTTCCAATCTTTTTCAAACCCCATTACGTCTTCCCTTGAATCTCTTCCCTTTTTATCCCTCGACATCTTTTTTCCATTTTGTACACATTCTCTCAAATCATCTCTGTTTTGTGTTGTTAGTTCTCTATAATTCCCTCAAAAAAACAAAAGAAGGTTCCACACACAAATGAAGGTCTGGTTCCCATTTCCGGATTTTCTTTCTGTTTATGCCTAAATTATCTCTTTTCCTTTTCTGGGTTTTGATTCTTTTGTATATACTTTTTGATTGTTGTTGGTGGGTTATTCTTAAATTCGATTATGATTCTTGTTCTAAAATGATTGCTTTGTTGGAGCATAGAACTTTACAGCTTCAAGGCAGTCAAATTCTTACCAGTTTCTGAAACATATCTCTTGTGTTTTGTTGCAGAAGGTTGTGTTGAAGCTGGATGTGCATGATGACAAAGCCAAGCAAAAGGCTTTAAAGACAGTTTCAACTCTTTCAGGTACATACATACTCTCAACTTAAAAAAAGCTTTGATTTCTAGCAATTTCCATAATCTGTTTAGACCATATGTGTCTGTAAGAATTGCATTTGAAAAAGTTTTAACACTTTTTACCCTTTTTCTTGCAGAGGTCTTTGAAATTTGGTGACAGTAATCTGTAATCTTGCCATAAAAACTAATTGATGTGACACTGTAAAAAGAAAATTATCATGAAAGTATTACTTGATGACTCCTTTATTTTAACCACAGAAAATGCTGTGACTGAACATTGCTTTAAACCATGGTAGATTTTTCATTCGATTTAAAAGTATTCGTGTTTAACACTCAAGTCGAATAAATACTGTATCTAACACTTACACCTTAGCCATATCATACTATGATATGAACTTGTAGTATCATACTGTTCTTTCTAACTTTTGATTCAACTTAACAGGAATCGATTCCATTGCCATGGATATGAAGACACAGCAATTAACAGTGATCGGCACAGTTGACCCCGTGAACGTTGTGAGCAAACTGCGCAAGTACTGGCCGACCGACATAGTGTCGGTCGGTCCGGCAAAGGAACCGGAAAAGAAAGAGGAGGGAAAGAAGGAAGAAGGAAAGAAAGAGGAGGGGGAAAAGAAGGAAGAAGGGGAAAAGAAAGAGGAGCAGAAGAAAGAAGAGGGGGAGAAGAAAGAAGGAGAAAAGAAAGAGGAGAAGAAACCACAGCCAATTCTAGACCCTGTTGTGGCTCACAGAGCATACTACTATCCACATATGAACACTTATTATAATGTTCAAAGCATGGAAGAGAACCCTAATGCTTGTGTTATTTTATAAGTGGAGGGGGAAAGTCTGTAAAACACAGCTTTCTCTCTCAGATTGGGGGTGGAATTGAATGTCACCAATGAGAATATATAGGAGGTAAAGGAAACAAGGAAGATTGTGTATATAGATGGTAATATGATATGCCTCTTTAAATCCTTTTGGTTTTTTGTTTATCTTGTATAAGTAGTGTGTTTTGTGTAGAAATTAGATTGAATAAATGAAATTTTGGAATTTGTTTTGAATCCTTGTTCATAGTTGATGTATCTACTTTGTGAACTCAGACCAGAACTAATGAATCGAGCTTGAATGAACAAGGTTCTATTCATGTTCGTTTATTTGTTTTTGAATTTGTTCATGTTTGGTTAGTTTTCGTTTAAATTTTTAATGACGTCTTCGTGTTTGTGTTTCTTTGTTTATTTTTGAAAGAGTTCGCGTCCGTTTGTTTTTCATTCGTGAACATGTTCCTTTTTGTCCGTCAAAATGGTAAAATTGTACCATTAGTCCTTAAGCTGCTTAGGCTTCACAGTTTGAACTCCAAAATTTATATTGTGTTCAATTTAGTTCCTACATTCACCAATATTTAAAATGTAAAAAAATAAAAAGAGAAACCAAGTAATCGAGCTTATAAACGAGTCGATAAACTATCCAATAAACTAATTTATTCGTGAATATAAATAAATTATACATACTTCTATTCGTGTTCGTTCGTTTAT
This sequence comes from Hibiscus mutabilis, assembly GCA_019671005.1. Taxonomy (NCBI): domain Eukaryota; kingdom Viridiplantae; phylum Streptophyta; class Magnoliopsida; order Malvales; family Malvaceae; genus Hibiscus; species Hibiscus mutabilis. The sequence goes on along the minus strand of CM033725.1, from coordinate 437,614 downwards.
TAAATAAATATAAAAATTTTATAAATACTAATTTATTTAATTTAATACACGAACGTTATACAAACGGTAAGTACATGAATATGTGATGTAACCCATAGACGTATACAGTTTATACTTGAAGTCCTTTCATCTGCTTTTTACTGCTAACTGTTCTGCAACCCCACCCCAAGCTTCCCACAGCCACCACCCAACAAAAAAGATAAAGAAAAGTTTACATTTTACCATTAGAAGTTTTGAGTATCTTTGAATATATTATTTAATTCAAATCGAATCTTCATTCATTTAGGGGTACTTTTGTTTGATGGTGGGGAGAGAGGGAATGGCAGATGAAAAGCAATAGCTTCACATGTTTGACAACTCCATGACCATGGTGGGTCACTGTGAATCTCTTATTCGGATATTTTCCTACATGTTATATTATAAAAAAATAGTATAGTTTGGTATTCGAACTATAGATTGATTAATTTAAATTTGTGATCTTTCAAATTCAATTTATTTGATTTATAATATTAATATTTGAACCTTTAATTTTACTTAAAAGATTTAATGTATCATTTTACTAAATCAACCGATTATTGATATTGTATTATAATTTGTTATAACATGCAAGGACATAACTATTAAAAAACGAGAGCAATTTATGTTCTTAACTTTATTTAATAATAATTGGATAATTATTTGATACACTAGTGGTAGAGTTTAGGGACTTAAATTAGGGTGTAGGGTTTAGGGATTTAAATTTAATAGTTTAAAAATTATAGACCGTGAATAGAACTTATGGTTTGGGTTAGAATTTAGGATTTATAAATTAAAACCTAAATCCTCGACATATTTCTTAAAACCTAAAATATAAACTCTAAACCCTAAACTTAAATACTAACCATTGCTACTAAATTTTAAACTCCTACAACTAAACCCCTAAACCCTACACACTAAAATGAATCCTTAAACCTAAAACCAAGATGCTTGTGGAAACTAAAAATTTCCACCGTCAGTGTATTGGATATAAATCCATAATAATTTGGGTTAATATTTGATGCACAATGAATTTTTTCTTTTACAAGCGGGCTTCAAATATTGCCATATATTATTTTAGGGCACTAAACCCTACAGACTAAAAATGAAACCTTAAAATTTAAACCATAAACTCTAGATCTTAACTCACAACCTTAAAAGTTAACCTTAAACCTTAAAACACTAACTTTAAACACTAAAATTTTAATCTTAAACTCTAAAAATATCTCACGAAAAATTTGGTTTTTGACCGCCAGTATCAAATCATTTTCTTACATACCTAATTTAAATACATGTTAAATTAAATATTATTACTTTAAGATAAAATATTTATTAATTTTGAGAGTAAACAACTTTAATTCCAACTGTCCTACTGTCCCTATTAAAATGTCAAAAGTTCATTTATTAATCTGTCAAACAAATCTCAACGTAAAAACTGAATGGTCCCCATGCATTGGTCTGTTCCTTCGTGTAATCATTATTTCATTTTTCAGTCTCTCTCTCTCTTCTCAGAAATTCGTAGCCATTAGTTGTTAGCTGGAGAGCATAAGGACTACTGTTTTACGTCATGTAGTAATTTTCTGGGGATTTTTAAATCAAAACCCCCTCTTTAATATTTAATTAGAAGAATAATTTTGCGTGTTTTGAGAGCTTCACAATTGGTACAAGTGTATACGTCGCAAGTTATAGTATAAATTAGATATTATCTTCACAAGGATTGGTGAAACTCTGATTTCTAATTCCTTGCACTGAAAAGAGAAATAAATTGTGATGGTCAATGTTTCAAATTAACAAGTAAAATAAAATGAACAAGAAAATAAAAGAAGACTGTAATCGAATAAGATAGAGTAGGCCGGGTTATCGTGAGTCGTGGTGTGATTGTCGGATGGATCGTTGTAGTAATTGGTTGCTGAAACAATGCAATTGTCTTGGCGATTAGAACCAGTTGAATTGCCTGAGCAATTATAATTGCCGCGGCAACTGGGAATGGTGCGATTACCTTGGCAACTGGGCGACTCCCTTCAAAGCTCGGCGAAGTGTTCTTCAATGGTTTATTGTTATTTCTAACTCGAAACACTGGTCAATTGTGCATGCCTTGGTGATACATCCCCGTGTTAACCATGGGTGAACAACAACCGATCTTACGCTCCTTTTAGCCGTTGAAATCCACAACTTATTCCTAAGTCGGATTAGTCTTCACCAACTATCGTTTGAATGAAAACTATGCTCATTCGTTTCTTGAATCTAACTCTGTCGATATTAGATAAATGAATAAATTCAAGAGATCCTCTTCCAATTCACTCGCAATCAAATTAAAAACCAAGAATGAACAAACTTTAAATTTAAATTGCAATTAAAAACCTAAACAAATTTGAACATTTTCAAACCAAAAAAACACAATAACTCAAGCCAATTTAGTTTAGTTCATGGCTAGGTGCAAAAGAAATACAAGATAAAAATTCCCAACATGAATCGAATGGAAACAATGAATAAGAAGAAGTTATCAAACAACCCCTAATTTTCTCTCTCCAAATTCGTCCTAAATGCTGCGACCGAGTCTTCTAATTATAAGAGATGGTTAGGTCAAATTGTTGTGGATGGGGATGAGTTTAAGTTGGAATTAAATAAGATAAAAGAGATAATAAATCCCTTTTATCCTCATCCTCCAAAAACTCCTCATAAACTTGAAGTTTTAATCTCTTTTGATCTTTGCGTGGAATTCCAACTCTTTAAGATTTATCCTTGCTTCTCGTCGAACGTGGATTTTATCTAGTCATCAAATCGGCAGCTTCTTCATTCTTATCCTCAATTTCTTCGGTAATTTCCTGCTTGCTAAGGCAATTAAATCCTGCTCACAAAAACACACATACCAACATCATTTTTTCTTCTTCTTTTTTTCCCGCAAAACCAACCAAATTGTGTGATCAAGCTTAACGGTGAAGGAAACCATGAAATAATACATGAATCACTAAATATGCAACTAAAATGAGCCTAAGTCTAACAATAATTATGAGAAATAGGGTAGAAAATATAATACTTGTACACACTTAACACACCCCAAGCTCGAACTATTGCTTGTCCTCAAGCAATGCAAAACTAACAATTACCTGCTAAGACTTCAATCATCAAGAATTTGCTTCGTACCTGACTTTAATTCTCAGAATCGTGGCATAAATTATGATTTCCTTTCAATTTTTTGGATGGCATAGAATTTACTCATAATTGAACTATAATGCTCGTGACTATGTGTATGTGGAGTTGTGTACAAGTCGATTATCAGGATTCCATGTGAACAATAGGTTTTCATTAATTTAATTAATAGGGCATTTATTTTTATTTTTACTAGAGCCAATTTCGGGCACCTCTAGCAAAACATGCAATTTCTTATTTTAATTTTTAGTCGACTAGAGCCAATTTCAGGCACCTCTAGCGATTATTTAATGAGTAACAGCTAGAGCCGGTTTCGGGTACCTCTAGCAAGAATTTTTGAGTTTTAATTTACCCAATTTTTAAGCAACCTAAGTTCACTAAGTCTCCTTTAATCAATCAAGTCACAACAATGGTAAATTGTATTCAGCATCATAGTAGAATTCTAAGCATTTTCTATGCGACTCCTAAAATCGAAAGTTCTATCAATTAAGTGCAGTGGCGAGATTCATCATTAGATGTTCAACAAGTCTTGACAAATTAAGTCCAATAAAAGGCATGGCAAATATGTGCAACCTATATGCGATAACTAGAGATGAATGCAACTAAAGCTGAAATTAAATAAAAACAAACATCCCCCCAAACTCAAGAGGAGCATTGTCCTCAATGCATGCAATTACACAATTTAAAAAAAATGAAATGGAATGCGAATGAGTTAGTCGGAGAGGTCTTCACCTCGAATGACAAGTTTCCTTCGAGTCATTTGCTTGGTTCGTTTGCTAGTTCATGGTGGTTAAGTGTGTGTGGCTGGTGGTGCGGCTTGAACTCTTACTTCTGCAACCTCATCGCTTGCTTCATGCTCTCGATCGACCTCTTCGATGATGGAAGCTTTGTGCTTCAGCTTTGGTGGTGCAGCCGGTGGCGATGTCACTGGTTCGGAGATGGACTCGTCCGAGTTTGAAAATCCATGTAGAGATTCAGTACGAATAGGTTCAATTATAGGGGTTTTACTTTATTCTGTGCAGATGTTGCCGTGGCATCCTCAGTTGCTGAGGCAAGTAGCTCAGTAAGAAGCATCGAGAAAGGTACGGTGCTATCGTAGTACTTCTCTAAGATCACACGTGTGATAGCCACATTTTGGTTCCTCGTGTATTGCATGAATATCATTTGTTGGGCCTCCATTCGCTCCAATCGGTGTGTCAAAGGGTGGAGCATTGCTTCGATTTGATCCATGTTTGCCGAGGCAGGTTCACTTGCCTGGGCATCTGTACTTGTCGAGGCAATTTTGGTTTCCTGGGAAGTGGTTGGTACAGAGGATTTCTTTGGCAGCATTGGTTCTTTCATCGGTCCCTAACCTAAGAATATGAGTTTATCACTATAGAAAACGCACTTGTCAGGTTAGTAAACAATTGCTCATGACAAAGAACATCAAAAACTGAATTAACATGAGAAATATACAATTCTAAATAATTAGAATAAATCAAAATTTCATCGAAATAAACAACTACAAACTTACCCAAGAACTGCCTTAAAACATGTTCATTAGGCACATGAAAGTACTAGATGCGTTTGTCAAGCCTAAAAGGCATGATTAACTACTCATATAGCCCAAACTTTGTTTTAAAGGTTATTTTCCATCCATTGCCTTTTTTTCATACGAATTTGATGATATCCGCTTTTTAGATCAACCTTTGTGAACACAAGTGTAGCGATGTCTTTTTTTTATCGCTAAAAAAACGAGGGGTTTTCGAAGGGTTGAGAGGTGTTTGTGATTCTTTTGGATATAAATTGTTTATTCCGTGGGGTTTTTAAAAAACCGCATTTTTTTTAAAATGGAGTCGCCACCGGCCACTTAGGTAGGCCGGACACCATAAAACCAGAGATTCAAAAAATGTTGGGTTCGGGAGTCGGTTGCGGATGGGGAAGGATTAGCACCCCTACACCGCCCAAAATTGGTACTTTAATAATTACCGCTTTATTAATATTGGATTTTCCGGATTAAAGTGACGATTATTTTAAATTCGGTCATAATTGCGAATAAATTTTAGGGGCCCCGTTATCCGAGAATAAACGCCCAACCACTATCACTACGCCTAATACTGGCCCCGTTTACGCTCGGATAAAAGGGCACCGCATTGACAATTTATATCTCGATATGCAATCTTAGTGGGCAAAATATAAAACATGGCAAATAATTTAAATGCAATAAATATTAACATAACAGAATACTAATCTAACATAAATAAAATGCTAAACTAAAACATACATATATACATATTAATCTAACTAATAAATAAAAACATATCTAGCATAAACAAAATACTAATATTCATAAATATTAATCTAACATAAAAACAAATTCAACATAAAATACTATTCTAAAACATACATACATAAATATTAATCTAACTCATAAATAAAAACATATCTAACATAAATAAAATATTAATATAAAACACAAATTTAAAACATATTAAATATTAATCTAAAACATAAACATACAAAATAAAAAATAAGATCATAATTTTAAAATAACTAATACTTCATTAAATTATAAAAATTACAACACTAATAAAAAAGGGAAGAAAATATACCTAACTAGGAGCTCGAACGACGAATCCCGACTGAACCCCACCGAGATCTACCGTGACCCCTCCAAAAATATTAACTAGATCGGACCTAAAATAAGACCCTGATCGAATGTTGGATCGAACCAACTGGGGTTGCGCATCGCGCCAACCCCGGCCAGCCTTGCGGCCGGCCATGCCCCTATGAATTGATGGCAATTCAATTGCCAATTTCTCTTCAATTTTGGGCGTGGAATTGCTCTCCAAATGGAGTGCCTATTTATAGGCTAAAAGGATGGGTTAAGGGTGACGTGGAGCACCCTGCTCCACGCAATTTTCTTCCATTTTTTTTAATTTTTTTAATACATATTATTTTTTTTGATTTTTTATATTAATAATTTTATTATTATAATAACACTAATAACACTAAAACCCGGTCAAAAATGAGTGATTACAGTTGCCCCTCTTTGCTTGTTCTTGTGAAACGAGGACAAAGCAAAGATCAAAAGCACTCATTTTTTACCTACTTTCTGTCTTTGGCTTCGAATCACGTGTTCTTCCGGAACTATCCGCTCTTTCTTAGCTGAATCTTGGGCTCGTAAGTTCTTCCTATATAGAGCTTCGTCACCTTCCGATCTTGGAGTTATAGGCTCTTTCGACATAGAACCCTTCACTCAAGCCTCGAGTTATGAGTCCCTCCTATATAGAACCTTTCATTTCGAGACAGTGCAGCTCGGAGTTCTTCCTATATAGAACTCTTCGTCTTCAACGCTGGTTTCTCCTATATAAACCCTCACGCCATCGATGGATTCTTCCGACCGGGAGTTCCTCCTATATAGAAATGCTAGTCTTCAAACCCCGGAGTTGTCGGTCCTTCCTATATAGAACTTTTCATTTTGAGACGGTGCAGCTTGGAGTCCTTCCTATATAGAACTCTTCGCCTTCAACGCTGGTTTCTCCTATATAAAACCTTCTGCGTCACTGATGGATTATTCCGACTGGGAGTTCCTCCTATATAGAACTGCTAGTCTTCAAACCCTGGAGCCGTCAGTCCTTCCTATATAAAACTTTTCATTTTGACACGGTGCAGCTTGGAGTCCTTCCTATATAGAACTCTTCGCCTTCAACGCTGGTTTCTCCTATATAAAACCTTCTGCGTCACTGATGGATTATTCTGACTGGGAGTTCCTCCTATATAGAACTGCTAGTCTTCAAACCCGAGCCGCCAAATCCTTCCTATATAGAACTTTTGGCGCTCGAAATCTCGAGAGCTACTGTGTTCTTCCTATATAGAACCTTTCACCCTAAGACATTGAAGCTCGGAGCCCTTCCTATATAGAACTCTTCGCTTTCGACACAACATGATTTCCTATATAATCTTGTGTGTCATAGGTGAATTCCTTTGACTGGGAGTTCTTCCTATATAGAACTGTGAGTCTTCACCTTGGAGCCGTCGGTCCTTCCTATATAGAACTTTTCGGCGTCATGAAATCTTGGAGTTACGGATTCTTCCTATATAGAATCTTTCACTCTAAGACATTGAAGCTCGGAGTCTTTCCTATATAAGACTCTTCGCTTTCGACACAGCAGGATTTCCTATATAATCTTGCGTGTCATGGGTGAATTCCTTCGACTGGGAGTCCTTCCTATATAGAACTGCTAGTCTTCATCCTGGAGCTGCCAGTCCTTCATATATAGAACTTTCAGCTTCTGAAGCCTCGGAGCGGAGGATTCTTCCTATATAGAACCTCTCTCTGGAGCTTGGAAACATATGCCTTTTGTATATGAAAACACTATCTTCTCATTTGGGATTCACACCACGATGGCTATCGATGTCTTTTCAGATTCGGGGATTCACACCGAAAATGGCTACCAATCTTCAAATTTTAGGGACTCACGCCGAAGGTGGCTGCCGAAACTTCTTCAAATTTAGGGACTCACACCGAAAATGGCCGCCAAAACTTCAAATTTAAGGACTCACGCCGAAAATGGCCGCCAAAACTTCTTCAAATTTTAGGGACTCACGTCGAAGGTGGCTGCCAAACTTTTCAATGAAATCCACTTCTTAATGTTCTTTGATAATTCTTCAGGTACCTGTCCAAAATAAGCAAAAATTGACATGCCCCTATCTATATGATGCATGCAATGTAATGGTTTCTTTCTTTTCTTTTTTCTTTTTTTAGCTTTTTTGTTCTAAAGTCTTACACCCTGAAAGGTCGCTCCTCAGATTTCTTCATCTCTCTACTGCTTTATTGTATGCTCTTAAATCCTCATTTGAACATGCTTTTATACCTTTTGTGCGAAAGGTTTTCTTGTCTTTAGAGTTATCACCCGCCTTCACAAATGATCTTCTGGTTCTTATATTATTTTTATAAGAACCCTTGTCATCTTCTTGGCTTGGCGTTGCCCCATTCAACCACAGGCTCCACTGCTTTGAATTTTCTGGCCTATCATATAGAGCCTTGATCTATTTCTAGTCACCAGGGTGAGCCAAAATGCTTCAATCCCTTGAGCTCTTCCTTGATCTTCTCGCAGCATTTCGATGGGAACTAACTTTCGGTCCCTATGCTTTAAATCTCATCATCATTCATTTTTAAAGTAAAGTAAAAGGTAATTTACTTGTGTATATTTCAAAAAAATAATGATTGTTTGAAAAGATAACAATCATTTCGAAAATCATAACTTGGACATTTTGAAAACATTGTTTGGAACAAATGGTAAACATCTTTTTCTTTTCTTCTTCTTTTTCTAAGGACCAAACATTTTTTATAAAATAATGCTTGGAGAATGGTAAACAAAACTCGACGTGTATTGCCAAACATTTTTAAAAACTAATGTTTGGGGGAAATGGTAAACATCAAAACTTTGGGAGAAAATGTCAAACCTTTTAAAACATGTTTGCCCCCGAAATATCAAACACCATTGCGCATCTGCTTCAAGTTGCCAGAGATCAACTCTAATGAAGCGTCTATTTAGAAGATCTTGACCATTGTGGAGATATATGCCAATGTATAGTTTCTTCTAGTCTAATAGGCTTTTGAGAGGAACAACCCTACCTAGTTTCTACCCCGTTTAAGGTGGCTCTCTTAATCTCACTATCTCACCATGCCCCATCCTTCCCTCATTTGGGTGTCGATCAAGCACTTCGAAGTTTGACGTTCCTTGAAGAAAAGTTAATCCTTATAGGCAGAATGAAATCTGAAGACATTCTCATTCAACTTGGATATCTATGGATGACCAGAATGGTCTTTGGGGCTTGTAATGTAGGCCTTTGGTTTATGGTTAAGTGAAACAGTATTTCTGTACTTGTTTAACTTGGATATGCCCATTATTCCTTCTCTTTTTTTTGGATCACTTTAGACTGCCTGTTTTTGGGTTTTCACCCTAGAGTTCATTTCTTTTCTTTTTATTATATGCTGCCTTGCATTCTGGCTATATACTGATGTTCGTTTTCTGTTCAATAATGCTTGATCCTTCAATACTTCTCGAAATTGAGATTTCTTGAATGAAGGACTATGAATACATTTCTGGGAATTCTTGTGATCGACACGCCCAGATGAAATGTTATCCTTTTTTTTCTTTTTTTTTCTTTTTTCTTTTCTCTTGGATCGCTCTAGACTGCCCATTTTTGGGTTTTCACCCTAGAGGTCACTTCCTTCAGTGTATTTTGGTTGGATATTGATGCCAGCAGGCTCAGGTAGACTACTCTTTTTCTTCATTTTTAGGATCACTCTAGACTGCCCATTTTGGGTTTTCACCCTAGAGGTCATTTCCTTTTTCGAAATTGGCAATCTTCGGGCCGACTTGTCTTGACTTGGCTTCAATTCGAGCTGCTATACTAATTTTCAAAACTGATATTTACTTGGAATGTGGATTCCTTGTGTCTCTTGCACATAGTTGAAGTCTCGTTCTTGTATTGTTTGATCTGTGTGTGAAACATATACAATATTCTTTCTTTCTTTTTCTTTTTTCTCTTTTTTTAGACTGTTCATTCTGGGTTTTTAGCATTGAATCACTTTCTTCTTATTCGAGTCTATAAATGTATCCTTGAATCAACACGGATCTATACTGGGTATTGATGCGATCTTCCGTTCGGAGATAATTGCCTCTCTGCAGCTCTTCTGATATTTACTCGATCTGGATTGCTTCGACCTTCTGATTACCATTTATCTTCTTTTTTGGTTTTTCGTTTGGACATATCCATGTTTTCAACCACTTTCTTCTGATGATTTTCTGATCTTCATATCCAATCTGTATGGTCTCATCTGTGTCTTCTGGTAAAGTAAAAGAACAAAATTCGTTGTCATATTCACAAATGTCCTGAGAATGCCTTCAGGGGGTAGAGGTTTAGGGTCAACTTTCATTTCAAGGATCTTAAACGACAAGTGCATGAGAAGATAAATTCTTAAAATGGGAACTGCCCATTATCTAAACACTTGTTTTGTTCCTTTTTTGGCCTAAGTAAACCAGCAGATACTCACATTTACAGTATCCCCATAACATTCAATCTCTTCTAAATATATGTAACTTAGAGTTGATCTTTGGGTTTGAAGCAAATGTACTGTTGCATTCAAAATTCGAGGACCTGGTATAGAAATGATATATACATACGTCCATTAAAAATGCATGTATATGCATATGGGAAAACTACCCCATAAAAATAAAATGTTTAAAGAATCAAGAATGTAAAAATGCTTTTCTAAATGGAAATGTGATTTTTTAATTCTAATAAACAATGATTTTTTTGTTGAGAATTTCTTTGTGAAATGATGAGAAAACCGTAGGGACCTTTGGATTATCTCCAAGGTACTAACCCATTATGCCCCTTCCAAGGTAGTGTAGGCTTGCCTCTTCTCTTGTTTTTCCATCGCTGGATCAATTCTCTCGTCATGACTCCCTCATCGACCAGTTTCTTGATTTTTTTTAACGACCCCAAATTTCTTAGTGTCATGACCCATCGCCTCAATGTTTTGAAAGTGGTACCCATTTATCTCTTTGTTTCCTTCTGCTCTTAGGCAGGTCTGGTCTTTAAACTTAGGTCCCGGAGTGCATGTTCGATTCTCTCTGACTGTCATGAAGTCCTCAAAGTTGGCTTTCATTTTCTCGAGCATCTTATTAAAGAAGAAATATGAAAGGTGGCATAGAAGTCAATTTTCTCTTCATCTACGGGAGGCTGCACTTGGGTCGCTAAACACAGACACCTCAAAGCACATTCCTTGAAGCTTTCATCAGGTTTCATCTTCGTACCCTAGAGATACCGACGACTTAGTGCTAGGTCCAAAGCACATCATATCACGGTAAGTCCTGCTAGACTGTCGGGGAAGTAGTGGATCGGTAATTTTTCAATGTAGCCTCCATTTATTTTTTGCAGAATATGGTCACGTGAATCTTGGGGCATCTTGTTCCGTTATCATGCGCAAATCAAGTCTTTGAAACCGTAGGAACGACCAAGTCGGGGTTCAAACAGAGTTTTCTTGTATTAAAGGCATCAAACTTCTTTTTCTCTCTTTTTTTCTCGAGTCCATCTTTTAATCTTTCGAATCTTGATTTTTGAGTGTGTTCAATTCTTTTATTCACGATAAAACTCTAATTGTTCTTTGGATTGCCCCCAAAAATTTTATGCAAGGTAGTGATAGTGTTATGTAAAATATGTCATGATTGTACAATGTAATGCAATGCAATGCATGAATGCAAATGCGGTGTTGATTCTCGAACAGTCCTTAAAAGACTTTCAATCAATAGAAAAATGTATGGTTGCAAGAAACTAATAATGAATTACAGGTGATGTTAGCTTCCTTCCGAGATCTTGACTTGGGAAGCAAAACACGTGCTCCACGTCTCGACGTCGTCTTCAGGATGATGGATGACTTCGTCTTCTCTTCTTATTCTATTCTATGGACTCGTGACGTCATGATTTTTATTTTTGTGGCTTCTAAAAATGACATCAACAAGTGCAGGCATAATGCAGATAAGATCTTTTCTGGGTGCAAACGAATAATACGTCTAAACATGGATGGATTCTATCGGTCCTAAAGGAGTACTTTAAAAAAATTTAGGGTTTAAATTAAAATTCTCAAAGATCATTTGGTTTAAAAATTTCCCTATTTTTATTATCAAAAATTTTAACTTACTTAAAAATGAAACTTTTAGGTTTCTTTTTGTTATTATTATTATTCTGAAAGTTTTATGAGAGAAGAAATTTCAAAGCAAAATAATAATATTTTCAATTTTTTTAATGAGTTAAATTAAAATCGAGAATTTTAAAATGGTCAAACGTGAAGACTTAAAATTGGGGTTCTCGCGCCCCCGATCAATCTTCTGCGTCGACGTGCCTTATTGTCGCACCGTCTTCTTTTCGCGATTGGTCTTTGCTCGCCTAACTTGATATCGTAATATTATCGTTCCCCGCAAAAGCAGACTTTTTCTATTTTGAAAGCTTTTTAATGAACTGTTCTTGAATCAACACCATGTCATGATATGCAACATGAATGCAAATAAAGGCGTTGATTCCGCTGGTAATCACCATTTCGAACGACTTTTATGGGAATTAAAGGGTCCAGATTACAAAAAAGATCCATATTACAAAAGGAGTCCCTATTACAAAAAGAGTCTATTACAAAGTCTTAATTACAAAATAAAGTTCTACACATAATCCCTAGCTCTACCTCCTAGCTCCTCGACAGCTCTAAGCAACTTGATAAACCTTGGTGCTTCTTCCATGTCCGGGGTTACGAAAGGTCGGAGAGTCGCGGCTTCGGTAGCTAAGTCATTCACACATCTTGTGTATACTTTGGCACTACACGCTTGTTCGGCAAATCGTTACCTCGGACCTGTTGATTAATCTCTGACCAATGTCATACAACTGGATCGATGCCATCCTTCCTAAGACACCTTTTTTCCATGATGAAAGATTTTCTAATCGGGCAAACCACTTGAATCAACGCCTCTATGTAATGTGGATGCAATGATAATGCAACAAAAATATGTGTAAAAATAAAATAAAACACAAAAAGAAGTGAGTTAGTACCAGATAAAAATAATAAATACATAAATAAAAGGACAAATTAAATAAGGTAAATAAACAAAACGACCCTATTTATCTAGTCCAAAACACCTAAGGTTATCCGCATGGCTCTAACAGGGTGGGTTTCTATGTTCTCTACATGCAGTGTTGGTGCTAGGAGGTACCCGAATTGTCCTTGCTGTCATCTACTAAGAGTAGCAAGGCCCCCGATCATCACCCATTATAGGCTCCTTTCTACCGGGTTCAATTCAGGGGGACCCATTCGCTTATGCCCGTACGAAGGAACGATATCCTTACGAAAGCATAAGGTATTCGAGCCCCGAAGGTACTTGCTAGGCCCATACGGGAGAATAATATCTCCACGAAAGCATTAGTGTTTTCTCCCCACTTAAAAAAACGGGTTTATATGCCATATTTTAAATGCGTTAAAATAAACGCGCAATTATAACCAAATGTTAATTTAATAGTCACTTTAACCCAGAATTTCTAATATTAATAAAGTGGTAATTATTTTAAAAGCTTGACTCTCATTTGTTTTTGAAAAACAAAAAATGGTCCCCAGCGGAGTCGCCATCTGTAGCGATGTCTTTTTTTTATCGCTAAAAAAACGAGGGGTTTTCGAAGGGTTGAGAGGTGTTTGTGATTCTTTTGGATATAAAATGTTTATTCTGTGGGGTTTTTAAAAAACCGCATTTTTTTAAAAAAAAAATGGAGTCGCCACCGGCCACTTAGGTAGGCCGGACACCATAAAACCAGAGATTCAAAAAATGTTGGGTTCGGGAGTCGGTTACGGATGGGGAAGGATTAGCACCCCCACACCGCCCAAAATTGGTACTTTAATAATTACCGCTTTATTAATATTGGATTTTCCGGATTAAAGTGACGATTATTTTAAAATTCGGTCATAATTGCGAATAAATTTTAAGGGCCCCGTTATCCGAGAATAAACGCTCAACCACTATCACTACGCTTGATACTGGCCCCATTTACGCTCGGATAAAAGGGCACCGCATTGACAATTTATATCTCGATATGCAATCTAGTGGGCAAAATATAAAACATGGCAAATAATTTAAATGCAATAAATATTAACATAACAGAATACTAATCTAACATAAATAAAATGCTAAACTAAAACATACATATATACATATGAATCTAACTCATAAATAAAAACATATCTAGCATAAACAAAATACTAATATTCATAAATATTAATCTAACATAAAAACAAATTCAACATAAAATACTATTCTAAAACATACATACATAAATATTAATCTAACTCATAAATAAAAATATATATAACATAAATAAAATATTAATATAAAACACAAATTTAAAACATATTAAATATTAATCTAAAACATAAACATACAAAATAAAAAATAAGATCATAATTTTAAAATAACTAATACTTCATTAAATTATAAAAATTACAACACTAATAAAAAAGGGAAGAAAATATACCTAACTAGGAGCTCGAACGACGAATCCCGACTGAACCCCACCGAGATCTACCGTGACCACTCCAAAAATATTAACTAGATCGGACCTAAAATAAGACCCCGATCGAATGTTGGATCGAACCAACTGGGGTTGAGGGCACTGCCCCCAACCCCGGCCAGCCTTGCGGCCGGCCATGCCCCTATGAATTGATGGCAATTCAATTGCCAATTTCTCTTCAATTTTGGGCGTGGAATTGCTCTCCAAATGGGGTGCCTATTTATAGGCTAAAAGGATGGGTTAAGGGTGACGTGGAGCACCCTGCTCCACGTAATTTTCTTCCATTTTTTTTTTAAATTTTTTAATACATATTATTATTATTTTTGATTTTTTATATTAATAATTTTATTATTATAATAACACTAATAACACTAAAACCCGGTCAAAAATGAGTGATTACAGAGCACCATAGAGCTCATCGAGCATATCATCAAGGCGTGGAATTAGATGTCTGTATTTGATGGTAATATGATTAATAGGTCTACAATCAACACACATACGATACGTACCATCTTTTTTGGGTACCAATAGAACTGGAACAGCACAAGGACTCAAACTTTCTTGAATGTATCCTTTTTCCAATAAGTCTTCTACTTGTCATTCTAATTCATTGGTCTTTTTGAGATTGCTCCTATAGGCTGGCCGATTAGGAATTAAGGATCCTAGAATCAAATCAATTTGGTATTCATTGTCTCTTAATGGAGGTAATCCATGTGGTGGATAGCCTAAGACACCAGCATAGTCTTGTAAAAAAGAAATAAAAACACTAGGCAAAAAATCATTAGCATTAGAAATTGATAAATAGTTTTGCTTAAAGCGGATGAGAATGCAAGGTTGTTTTGAGAAAATGGCTTCTCTCACATCTTTTTTTCTCGCATATAAATTTTGATTCCCTCTTTTTCTCACAAATAGATTCACTCATCTCCCGTGGGCCTTTCAATTTTTGGCTTTTATGACTAAGGGCCTTTTTTGTTCAGCCTTTTGCGATTCTATTCTTTTTTTATGTTCCCCTACCTCCTCACAAAATTTGGTCAATTTGACCTGATATTTGTACACTTTTTTGGATTGAAGGGAGTTAAAGTGTATTTCTTACCATGGAATGTAAGATAATAGCGGTTAAGCTTTCCATGGTGAAGTACATCTTTATCATACTTCTAAGGCTTTCCAAGTAATAAGTGGGTTGCATGCATTGGTACTACATCACACCAAACATCATCATGGTAGCTACTAATGTGAAAAGTAATGAAAACGTGTTTAATTACCTTAACCTCTAAACTTTCATTAAGTCATTGAAGATGGTATGACTTAGGATTTCATTGGCAAGGCAATGAGAGTGCATCTACAAGATGGCTGCTAATGACGTTTGTAGAACTCCCACTATCAATAATAAGAGAACATAATTCCCCTTTGATTAAACCCTAGAATGTAAGATGTTTGTTCTCTGAATGTCATCATCATCATCATCCCGTGCTTGGATACTAAGTGTGCGTCTCACTACTAAACATGAAGGATCAGAACCTTCGTGGATGTGATCAAGTATCTCCTCTTTAGAAGCATCATCTTCTAATAGATTGTCGGAATCAGAGGAAAGTGCACCATCGTCTTGAATGATCAAGATTCTGGAATTAGAGAAATCGTGGCTATAATGTCCACGCCCCCTAAATTTGAAGCGCTCAACATCTCTAGTTCTACTATGTTTTCAGGGTGTCGCAGTAACCATTGGTTGTTTAGAAGATGTAGGCTTATGTTTGGAAAATACTTTCACTACTTTTCCAGCCTCTTCATAATCATCTTTCTTTTTCATCCTGTTAGGTTCAAATAAAGGATTTTTAGTACTCTTAAAGGAAGAGTTCTGATATGTAAATCTATCATAGGATGAGTAACTCCTCGAACGAGACTTGGCTTTCCGTTGGAATTGTTTCTCAATGCTAATGGATTTTGAACAGACTCATCAAGATCAACATAAGTCTGAAACTCAAAAACATCAAAAATATCCTTATTTAACCCACCAACCAATATGACCAATGTGTCTTCCTTATCCTCTTGGATGTTGGATCATTGTACGAGTACTTCCATATCTTTGAAATACTCATCAACGGATCTACGACCTTGTCGTAGTTGTTAAAGCTTTTTTTTTGTTATCCCTATAATATTGTGAAGGAACAAATCGCTTCTACATAATACGCTCCAAATCTTCCTATAAATCATCTCTGGCTCACGATTCATTCGTTGGTTTCTCAAAAGTTGAGTCCACCAACTCAAGGCATAGTTAGAAAACTCCATAATGGCCAAAGAAACTTTATCATCGTCATAGCACCTGAAATAAATAAACATTAGTTCAATCTTACTTTCTCAATCACAATATGCATCTGGATCATGTTTGCCTCAGAATTGGGGAACATTGAACTTCAGTTTAGGTAAGGAAGACTATGCTCATGCATTGGGCCCATGATTATCAAATCGACAATTATTAACATGGCTGTGTCCAGGTATAGGCAAATCAACATTGCCATTACGTCTATGACGATTAGCACATCTCGGAAGCTGCTCCTCATCCTCATCTGAATTGCTCTCATGGACTGAATTTTGTTGATCTTGTACAATATTCAATCCAGCTATTGTTTGATTAAGATTTTGCATGTCAACCTCAGCCTGATTTATCCGATTACTTAACATTGTGAACATTGTCGTATTGTCTCTATGAAGTTTTTCAAGATTCATCAGTTGTTCATCATTAGTGGAGCTAGTCTGTGACATCCTGAAAACTCAAAAAAATTAAGAAAAGAAATCAAAAAAAAAAATCTCACCGTTAACACTCCAAGGAAATATACTCAATGAGGCAAGCAAGTATTAATAGTGAATTTTAAAGTTTATTTAAACTTCAATCTTCTGTTAAGCTAGGTGGTGACTCTACTAACAAAAGGCTGCTTAGAGCACTATGAGTCCAAAGAAAGCTTGACACCAAATGAAATAAGTTGCACCGGTGTAGGAAATTGTACTTTTTATATATCCTACTAACGCAAAAAATCAAAAAAGTGTTAGTAATCGTATAAAGAAGAAAGAAAATGTATGACAAACGAAAACATAAAACAAAGAATGAAAGAAAATTAGAATACTTCTAAAAAACCTAGAATGTATTGAGCAACTTGAAGTATGTGTCGTTCAATATTTCCCAATGTGTAAAATACACAAGATATGATGAGATGCTTCTTCCAAAAGATAAAACCTGGAAATTTAGAGATCAAACTGATACTTCTTGCTTTTTTTGAACTTTTTTTTGTTTTTTTTCAACTTTTTTTTTTGATTTTTTGAATGCAAGAATGTAATTTAATAACGAAAATCAACCAAATTCCAAAAGAGAAGGATTAAAGAAGTAAAAAATGAAAACACAAAAGGAAAGCGATATGAATGCTTAGATACTAATACCAAATGATACGAATCATTAGTATGTTGCAGCAGAACGGATCGTAACGATTCAACAAGTTGCTAAAAGATTTAAGGTCTAGAATTCTTGAATGAATTTTTGCAAAACCTAGGGGAAAAGAAGAAACAAATCCATTTGTCTATAAAAACAATGAATGAGATTATAATAAATATAATGCAAAAATCATAATTAAATAAAAAGATAAAGAATAATAAATAAAATGAAATAAAATCTTGATTTTGAATGGAATCAAGAATGACGGCGGTATAGTTGTAGATAAATGAAGATGGAATTGATGTTGATGTTGAAGTTGTCCTAGGCACCCTCTAGATCGTATTTAATCTAGCAAATACCGTCAAAGGCTCTAATCGACCTTCCAAGATGCGATTATCTTGGTAAACCGAAGCGTGAAGAAGAATCACCAACAATCTATCTAGAAATTGTGTTGAAATACTTCTAAAAGACTCAAGAAAAACTATCTTGCTGAAGAAAACTCAAAGAGTATCTTTATTGAATAAAATCAAGAAGAAAAGTTGTGTTCTACAATGTGGGTGAAGACCTCCTTTATATAGGCTAAGGATTCCTCAAAAAATAGCTAACTAGCTTAAAATAATAATAAAAGCTATGAGATAAATTCTATCTTAAATAAAACTATAATATTCAAAAAATATGTGATAAAACTCTACATAATTAAATATGATAAAATTATCCTAATTAAATGTGATAAATATAACACCCTCGACCCGAATGTCACATTTGGGCCTCAAGCTTGAACCCAAAAGCATAAAATATCGCAACTAGATTTAGCCCAAACCACATTCATTCATTTAAATCCATTAAGTTTGAAACATTTCAAAATAGAAACGTAATAAAAAAGTTACATTGGGAGCTCTATTTTAAATTACATAGTTAAAGCATTTGGCATTTAATTTGAAATCCAAAATAAGAGTTATAATACAACATAGAGTCCTAAAAATACATAGCCCAATTAAATCTAAGTATTGTACTCGGACACAAGTCGATGCCAAAGTCCTACACCGATGGTGCTCCAACGAATACAGGTCAACCTACAAACCTGCGAACGGAAACAACAATTCCGAACGCTGAGCTAACGAAGCTCAGTGGATACACTTCCACTTAACTGTGCTTCATGCAAATCATAAATAAGTGCATGAAGATAAAGATGACAATAAGGCAATCATATCATAACAACACAGCCCTAAACCTAGCCGTTTCAATACATATTAACAATAGGAGGTAAAAAGTCTCACATAGCAACCATATACATAATATCAACAAACCGAAGCGAGGCCCAGTTCCACTAAGCATCGGTTACGGACACTCTTGCTCGAAATCTCTTATCGAGCCTTTGAATGAGTCCCACTCCCACTAATGCTCAGGTTCATATATTCGGGATCTTCACCATGGTTTTGCAACACTCTCTTTTCTCATGGGTATCTAGAATCCCATCAACAAGGTGACTCAACCATAATAATTCCTTTACATGACATACATTCACTATTCGATCCACCAAGGATCCTTAATCATACAACACAATAAGTCACCCAAGGTTTTTAATTAATTATTTCCTGTTAAGCTCGTATATGAGGTTTAAATTTCATCTTCTCAATTTTACTACTCATTTTACCACTTTAGAGGCCCATCGGGCCTTAGTCCTCGAATTATAGGTCTTTCAAACTCAAATCTTAATTTTCGGGCAGATTGCGTAGATGGTATCGATACACCCTCTAAGGGTATCGATACACCCCTCTGTACCGATATGCCTCCAAGCATATCGATACCTGGCTTACAAGCATAGGGGTTTAATCAAGCAACCCCATAATGATACACAAAAACATGTATCGATACCCTAAAGCATATCGATACACTTTTAAGTGTATCGATACCGAAATTGGCTGCTAGAATTCATATGAGAAAAAGGTATCGATACCACCTTTAGGCGTATCGATATGCCCTTCACGAAATGCTCGTGCTCTTCAAGAATTAACACAATATATAGATACACCTTCACTCGTATCGGTACTCAAACCTAGAATTCGTTTCCTAGAGTTCGTAAATCACTCCCAATGCCCCTAAAACCTAAAGGAACAACCCCAAACTGAACCTAAAGGTTATGAAAGGTGTTTTAAGTGGTTTTCTACCAAATTTTAGCCATTTTAACATCAATCTTAAGATTTACCATTTTAGAGGCTCTAAGCATTCAAACAACCAAAATGTTAACCAAACCACAAAGCAACCCAATTCATGATTTCTAGGAACACAAAGGAGTTAGTAGTGTACTAACCTTGATTTAAAACTAAGAAGAAAGCTCTCAACCACAAGCTTCAAGCCTTGCTCTTCCATTTTTCCTTAGATGCCTCTCCAACCTCTTTCACTACAAATAGAGGTTGCAAAGCGTGTTAAAACATTGCTGGAAAAACTAGGGGATTTAAAACACTAACATAACTTAAGGATTGAGCTTCCAAACTCAATCTCGTCCCTCATACCCCCACCAAATCTTCATCCTTCACCATTTTAACCTATTCTTACCTTGGATTATAGATCCTTGAACGTTAATCAACTCTTTCTCAAAGCTCAAAACGTGATTTACCCCCAAAAGCTTAAAGATTCAACCTTTCACTTGGCTATAGGGCATTAGGAGATGAGAGAATGAGAGGAAAAATGAGACGATGAACAAGGGTGATCTCACCCTCCTTACACACTGCAAAAAAAATTAAACACCTCTTCCCTCCATTTTCTAAAAAGGGTAAATTACCCAAATACCCTCCTTCCATCATCCCACACTAACATCTACCCAAGCCCCAAAGCCCACAACAAAAGATAGCCCACATAAGCTCTAAAAAGCCCAACATTTGACCCAAAAGAGAAGTTCACTCTTCAGTTTAAACCGACTCTCGGATCTCAAAATCCAGGTCATTACAATTCTCCCTCTTAAGAAATTTCGTCCTCGAAATTTAAATTTTGGGAAAAAATGCAAATAGATCAGCTTCATCAACTTTATGGTTTCTCCACAACATCTTAACTAAGGGTATTCTTTTGTTGCGCAACTCTTTGACCCCCTCTGTCTAAAACTCTTACCATCTCTCTACAACACTTTATGTTGTTGATGCGTGCCATCTTCAGAGGTAAGTCTAATCGGTAAGCTACGGGTCCAACCCTCTCAAGAATCTCATATGGTCTGATAAACCTTGGGCTCAACTTTCCCTTCTGCCCAAAGCAGATTACTCTTTTCCATGGTGACACCTTGAGGAAAACTTTGTCAACAACATCATATTTGATGTGCTTACACTTCTAGTCCGCATAAGCTTTCTGACGATCAAAGGCCGCTTGCAGTCTTTCTTTGATTATATGAACTTTCTCTTCAGTTTGTCTAATCAAATCCGACCCCACGATTCTTCTCTCATTTAGCTTGGTCCAAAACAAGGATGTTCTACACTTACGCCCATACAAGGCCTCAAAGGGAGCCATCTTGATGCTTGATTGAAAACTGTTGTTGTAGGCAAACTCAACAAGAGGTAACTGTTCTTCCCAACTTCCCTCTAAATCAATGATGCAACACCGAAGCATAACTTCCAAAATCTGGATAACTCGCTATGAGTGACCATCGGTCTGAGGATAGAAAGTTGTGCTAAACTGCAACTTGGTATCTAAAACCTCATGAATCTTCTTCCATAACCTTTTCGTGAAACGCAGATCTCTATCTGATATGAATGATAATGATACTCCATGCAACCTTACTATCTCTTGGATGTACAACCGTGCCAGCCTCCCAGTGTAAAATCCATACGCACGGGAAAGAAATGTGCAGACTTGTTCAAATGATCCACTATTACCCAATGTTATTGTGATTCCTTTGTGTCAACGGTAAACCTATCACAAAATCCATGGTCACACGATCCCACTTCCATTGTGGAATATGGATGGGCTGAAGCAAGCCTGGAGGACTTGATGCTCGGCCTTAACTAACAAGCTAAGCACCTTATCACAAACTCGGACACATATCGGTTTATGCTAGGCCACCAATAAAAAGGACAAAGATCTTGATACATTTTGTTCTTGCATGGATGCACTGTAAATGGGCTCCGATGCGCCTCACAAATGATACAGTCTCGTAAATCCTCTAAGGTTGGGATGCATAATCAGTCTTTGAAATACAAGACCTCACCGTCTCGTACTTTAAAATCGGATACCTCGCTACTCAGAACTATTTCAATATTTTCTACCAATTCTTCGTCTAACACTTGTGTCCTCTTGATCTCTTGCACTAAGGTAGGCTCTACACGTAGCTCGCTAACAACCCACCATCCTCGGTAATCCTCAAATGGGGAAACATCGCCTTCAAGTCTAACATAGACTTCATACTCAAAGCATCGACCACCACGTTCGCTTTACTGAGATGATACTCGATGGTGCAATCATAGTCCTTTAACAACTCAATCCATTGCCTTTGCCTCAAATTTAACTCTTTTTGGGTGAGCAAATACTTTAAGCTCTTATGGTCGGTGTAGATGTAGCACTTTCCCCACACAGATAATGTCTTTAAATCTTTAAAGCGAAGATAACTGCGAGAAGCTCCAAATCATGTATAGGGTAATTCCGTTCACGAGGCTTAAGTTGCCTTGAAGCATAAGCAACCACCTTGCCCTCTTACATGAGGAAACAACCAAGCCCATTCAAAGAAGCATCACTAAAGACAACATAATCCTTACCCAGTTTGGATTGCGTCAACACCTGGGCTTCTGTAAGATAAGCCTTCAACTACTCGAGACTTTGTTGTCTTTTCCCGTTCCACTCAAACGAAACTCCTTTCTATAACAAATTGGTCATCGGTGTTGCTATGATGGAAAAGCCCTTGACAAAATAGTGATAATATCCTACAAGTCCAAGAAAACTACGAACTTCTGTGATATTTCTAGGTGGTTTTCATTCCACCACTGCTTGAATCTTATGCGGATCAACCTAGATCTCATCCGATGCAACAATGTGGCTAAAAATGCCACCCTATAGAGCCAAAAATCACATTTACTGCTTAGCAAAAATTTATCTCTCTCTCAAGGTCTGAAGAACAATGAGAAGGTGAAAATCATGCTCCTCCTCTGAGCTTGAGTAAACCAAAATATCATCGATGAAGACCACCACAAACTGATCTAGATAAGGCTGGAAAATTCGGTTCATCAAGTCCATGAAAGCTGTTGGTGCTTTGGTAAGCCCAAAAGGAATTACCAAGAATTCGTAATGTCTATAAGGTGTCCTAAAGGCAGTTTCTGAACATCCTCTTCCACTACCTTCAACAGGTAATACCCTGATCTCAGTTCGATCTTCAAGAATACTCAGACACCCCTCAACTGATCAAAAATGTCATCTATCCTTGGTAGGGGATAACGGTTCTTCACCGTTACCCTGTTGAGCTACCGATAGTCGATACACATTTTCATTGATCCATCTTTCTTCTTAACAAACAAGACTGGTGCACCCCAAGGTGAGATGCTTGGCCGAATGAAACCTCCAACAACTTTTGAATCTGATTCTTTATCTCTCTCAACTCTTTGGGTGTCATGCGATATATAGTAATTGATACTGGTGTCGTGTTAGACATCACATCTATCTAAAACTCTAACTCACGATCTAGGGGTAACCCTTTTAAAGCTTCCAAAAACACGTCGGTGAACTCTTTAACGGTATGAAGACTCTCGAGCGTTAGAATCTCAACACTTGTGTCAACCACACGAGCCAAGAAGGCCTCGCAACCTTGTTGGATCATTCTTTGTGCTGCCAAGGTCGACACTATATTGGAAACGCAACGATTCTTCTCACCCTTCACCACTAGCTTGGTTCCATCTAAACCATGAAGCTTAAGACTCTTCGCTTTAGAACCCAAACGTTTATCATGTTCAAACAACCAATCCATCCCTAGGATGGCATCAAACTCTTAGAATGGAAATAACATCAAATCAGCCAAAAAGATTGAATTTTGAACCTCTATCAGACACCTCTGATACACCTCATTCACCAAAATATCATACCCCAAAAGACTAGTCATACGGACCCCTATCTCAAGATCATCTACAAGAATACCCCACTGTTGAGATATTCCACTAAGGATGTAGGAATGAGTAGACCCCGAATCCACAAGAGCAACTATAGAAACTGATAATAGGGTAAAAGTACCTAAGATAACATCAGTAGCCTCACAGTCTTCCTGAGCCTTGACTGCATACTGTCTCGCTGATGCCCTAACTGTAGATTAGATCATACCCCCACTCTGATGTCTTGACATGTGGCTCGCTCTTCTTCTATCGAAACCCCGTATAATGCCCCGGTTTTGGGCCTAGTGGTTTTTATGCTGATTAGACGATCTGATGGGTTGGGATTAGAGATTCAAGTCAGATTCAGAATTTAAATCAGAATAAATATTTTTGATGTGTGAAAAATATTGGAAAATATCTAAAAATCATTATTTAATATATAGATATTTTTAGTAAAGTCAATTTGAAAAATGGAATTTGGACATTTTGGTTAATGACCAAAATGTAAAGATTGAAAATTATTTTTAGTGATTGTTTTGAAAAAGGATCAAAAATTTGAATCTTTAAGGAGCTATTTTACCTAATGTTTTTAATCTGATTTTCCTCTTAATTGGGATTATTTTAATGTGTTTTTAATTAAGGAAATTAAAGCGAATTAATTAATAGAGGTGGTTATTTTCTAAAAATACTTTTGAGTAACTTTTTTTCTCTCAAATTTTTTCTTAAAATTTCCTCAGCCAAACACACTATTTTTCATAAAAGATTTGAGGTAATGATCTTGATTTATTAAACCTTTGATTTCTAATGGATTCTTCAATCTTGTTTTACAAAATCTTATTGTATTTCTTTGTTGTTCAAGATTAAACATCCAATTTAGAGGAAATTCACTCATTTGAGGTAATGCTCATTCTTCTCCTCTAATGAATGGTTCTTTACTGAAATTCCCAAGTTATTGATCCTTTATAAATGTTTTCTAATAAGTTTTAATGATTTAATTATAAAAATTGGTTAAATCAATGTTTAATTGATGAGATTAAGTGATTTTCGTTTTGGATCTATTTTTTCGAGTTCTTAATTGTTTATAATCATGATTTTGATGTTTTAGAATGTTGATAAGTTGATTTTAACATTGGAATCCCGAAACTATGTGAATCTCTAATTTGTTAGGTTGCTAATGTTGTGTTTTTGGCGAGTTTAGGTGTTTAATGAATGTTGGAAAAATAAGGATGATCTTAGGTTGTTTTTGGATGTTAATTAAAGATAATTGATGGATTAAACCTTTAGGTTTTGGCTGGGTTAAGTGTGGACGGTTTTTGATGTCGATTTTGGTAGTTTTGGAAAGGTTTCGGCTAGAGTTTGTAGAGGATTGTTGTGGATTGATGTTTCTGGGTTTGTCGATGCATTTTGATGCATTGGATCCTCTATTTTTGTGTAGTGAAATTATGGGAGGTTGATCATCGAGCTTGAACTGTAGCTTCGGAAGCTTTGGAGGGGTAATTCATATCGGCGAATGGGGCTTTATGAAGTCGGTGAGTGAGAATGTGGATTTCAACTTTGAAATGATTTAAAGGTTATATTGAGAGTTTAAATTGAGCTTGAAACGCTGGTTTAAACTCGGAAGTAAGTGTAAAAAGATTTCTCTCTCGGTCGTGCTTTTATGAAATTGATTTTATGCACTTGTTTCGAATGACATGGTACATACTGTTTAAGCATGTTTTAAAGTATGTTTAATATTGTATTTAATCATATAATGATGATTGATGAATTTGGTAAATGATCCATGTAATTATGTGAAATACTTGTTCTAAAGCACGGTTTGTTGCTTTGGAAATGGTTTGGAATTGATGCATATAAAAACAGTGAGGCACATGGTTAATAATGAATTATATTAGCAAGTGATGTGGTTTAAAATATTATTGGATATGGTTGGCCGGCCATAAGATTGATAGTACACTATAAATAAGTCGTTTTAGGTGTTGAGGGGTTTATGTGTATCGAATATTCCGCCACAAGTATCCTAACTGTTGAGGGGTTATATGTTATCAAAAACTCTCGTCAGTGGATTATACACCTAACCAATGATTTGGTTTGTGATTGTACCCGATTGTGATTGTACCATGGTTGTGATTGTACCATAATTATGGTTAAGGTTGTATGAAGTGTTGAGATGACACTTGTTGAATTCGTGTATCCGATGTAATATTTTGTGAAATGGAACGTGGTTCATGATAACTTGAAAGCCAATATAATTGTTAATGTATCATGATAACTTGAAAGCCAATATAATTGGTTCATGATAACTTGTTGAATTCGTGTATCCCATGTAGTTCAGATTCTGCAACTGGTGCAAGGAAGGCGTTCTATGCTTCGCAGCAAATATTATGTATGAAATGGTGAAGATCAAATGTTCTCAATCCAAGGAATCTTTGTCTTTCATGTTATCGATTTTGATTATTGGAAATTCGGCCGCGATTCACTTGTAATGTTGGCTGGTTGCATCTTGCTGGGATCGAAAATATTCTTCGCTTGCAATATAAATTATTTTTAGATTAACAAGTTCCAATTTCACCCATATTGTACAGATAGGCATAAGGTACATTCTTTGGTAAACTCATTCAACAGTTTCTTGGTTGTTTCTATTATATATTCACCTCTCATACTTGGTCTCTAACCAATGTGGGATTCAAGCTTATTATTTTCTCACCAATCTTTATAAGTTGCCTACTTTGAGCATCAATTTCTCATTCATCACTCAATCAATTTGAGCATATAAGATATCGTTGTAAAGATCTCATGAAGTAAAATATGAAGACGTAGTTTCATGATTCGATTCTCCATCTTTACCCATTGAATTTATACCTCAAATTTCTATATGATCACAATTTTCCAACATACATAACATTGATGGTTGTTCTGTTGAAGTCTACTTCTACGATCCGTCAACTCTACCTCTCCACCGGAGCTACGTAACAGACGTTATGAATGTGTCACGGACCAAACTTTTTGGATCGAGACATTGGCACAAGCATCAGATAGGGAGGTTGTGCGCAATGTAACGGGCTTGCCAAATGTGGCCCAGCGCTTGGAGAATGTCGTGGACCAAACCTTTGGGACCAAGGCGTTGGTGCAAGAATCAGCCAAAGAAGGATTGCACGATGTAACGAGCTTGCCAAATGTGGCCCAGCACTTGGAGGAAGGCGTAGACCAAACCTTTGGGATCGAGGCGTTAGCGCAAGAACCAGTCAAAGAGGGTTTGCGCGGTGTAACGGGCTTGCCAAGACCATCACACTTGGCCCAGCACTTGGAGAATGCTAGAAAGCCCACAGAACTTAGCCAAATCCATGGAGGATCCAGGAGGGTAATTTGGTTAAAGCATCATCTATTTATTTGAAATATAATTTGTAGATAATGTTTGTGATAAGTAGAGATTTGAATTGAGATTTGATTAGATAAGATCAATCTCGACCGTTGATGTAATTTAAATTGAGCTGTTGGATGTAGGGGAGTTCAACTATAAATAGAGGCTCATTCCTTACTTGTAAATCACTTCACTACACTTCACATTACTTCACTTCACTTTGAGTAATACAAGAAGTATTTAATCTAAAATCTCTGAATGTTCTTTATTGTTCTTGAGTGTTCTTCGTTGTTCTAGTTGCCAATCTCTTTCCGTTGTTCTTTGATTAGTTTCCGCTTAGAACGATCTTTCATTCGAGGGCTTTGGGAAGTGTTTGATCTTCCAGAGTGAGAATCCTGACAGAGTTAGGTGTTTGTCGAGAGAGCTCCACCTAAGGCCGTGACAAGGGATTCCAGGGTGACTTAGCAGACGTTTCAACCGAGAAAATGACTAAGGTTCACGCGATTTTTCTGGCAAAGGTCTAGCCCGTGACAAGATCCATCGAAACCTGGAGGGCTTGTCAGAGCCATTGTCGAGCAGGAATACTCACAAGGCTGGTTGAAGGCTGACTTAGGCATAGGAATTGACTGATTTGTGTCGAAGGCACAGATCCGCTAGGGTCAAAATCTAGCCCCGTGACAAGTAGTATCAGAGCGAGTCGAGGAAGAGACTTGTGTTCGAGCCAGCTCGCAGTTGCAGTTAAGCGTGGCGGTGACTTGCGTTCAAGCTAGCTTGCAGGTGCAGTCAAGTGTGGTGGATTCCAGCTTGTAGTTGTAGTTAAGCGTGGTGGTGGTTTGCGTTCGAGTTAGTCGAAGTGATCAGGGATCAGACTAGTTCGTGGCAAAGTGGTGATTGAGATGGCACCAAAGAAAAAGACACTGACAATGGACGGTGTAAGAAAGACACTGAATGAATTTGACGAGAGGAGCAACCGTCTTGAAAATAAGGTGCAATCGAATCTCGAATTCATAACGGTCGTAGAGGCTTGGGTCGATAAACTCTTGGACTTCGAGAATGAGGCCAAGGTGGTGTTTGAACAGCTAGATTCGGTAAACCTTGAGAAGCTGGGTTCGATGGATTTTAAGATGTTAGAGTCTCTAGAAGGGATCCAGGAGGAGGTTGAATGGGCTCTTAATGGCTTGGAAATTAAGATATCTGAGCGTGGCAATTCCTTAGAGGCTACAGTGGAAACTCTAAGAGATGAGGCCAAAAAGATCCAAAGTGTTGTGGAGTCACGTCTTGAAAAGTTAGAGTCCATGGAGGGCAAGTTCAATGACGAGACACAACGCATCCTCAACGAGTTGGAGATAGTTCGAGAGAGTTGTGCTTGTGAAGCCAAGATGGGGGATTTACAAAAAGCAGATGATTCTTCCAAGGAGAAAAACGCGAAGGAGATCCAAGAAGTTCTCAACTCGATGTACGAGAAGTTGAACCAACAAGATAATTTCCTTCAAGATACAGTGGAGGCAATGAAGGCAGAATTGGAGTCGTTGGGAAAGAGGATTCTTAGACTTGAGAAATCCAAAGAGGAGGCCAAGCAGACCCAAGGTGTTTTCGAGTCCCGTCTTGACGAAGTATAGTCCATAGATGATCGGTTCAAGGACGAGACACGAGAAGTTCTTAACAAGTTGGTGACTGTTCGAGGGAGTAATACAAGTGAAGCTGAGATGGAAGCTTTGCGAAAAGAAGTGGATGAGCTCAAGAGGGAGCTGCTTAGTTGCAAGACCGCAATGAGTGAATGTGATACGCTCAAGACCTTCTTAGCAGGATTTAGACCGGGGGCGAAGCTCGCAGTAGAGCAGAGAGATGCCCAGAGACTCTCAGAGGCTCTCGTTGTTGCCGAACCTTTGACCGAGCCCCCAAAATGCAAGCAGTCGAGTGTTGAGTCAACCAGGCCCAGTTCGAGAGACGAGGGGAATGGTGAGGCTAAGTCAGTGCCAGAAAAGAAGAGGAGCAAGAAGTTGAAGTGCTACTTCTGTAATGGTCCTTATTTGATAAGGGGATGTCCCGAGAAGAACCGCCTAGCTGCCATGGTGAAGACAGCAGACAAGTCAAAGGGTGAAGTGAGAGCCGTGGTTCGACTACGAGTGCCAGAGTAGTTCAGCCAGTGATGAGACTTGGTGCGATAGCAAGTGAGAAAGTTGTCGAGCCGAGGGTAAAAATGAGGCAATTGGAGTGCTACCGATGCAAGGGACCTCATAAGTTGCGGAGATGCCCGTTTCGAGCCAAGTGGTCCGAGGGACAGGACAAGGCCAAGAGTAAAGAGCCTGTGAAACTTGGTTCAGAGTTGTCTAGTTCTGCCAAGGTAAGCGGAGACCATGAGTAGATTGGGATGAAGATGTCCGGGAAGGCTGGGAAAGAGCTTGCCAAGAATGTTCGAGTGAAGAACATTACTTTTGAGACCAGTAGAGTGTCGAAGGGGGCTGAGCCGTTGAGGGACATAGCAACCATTAAGATGCCACCTATGGGCAAGGTGGGAAAGAAGCGAAGGACTTCGAGGAAGAAGTGCCGACGTAAGATTAAGCAACTAGAGTGCTACCAGTGTAAGGGGCCTCACAAATTGCGAGAGTGTCTGGATCGAGTCAAGCCGTCCAAGGAGTTGGGTGAGCCCGAAGAGAGCGAGGCTGCATCGCTTGATCCGATAATGTCGAGTTCTACCAAGGCTAAGGGGGACCAAACGCAGAAAGGGGTGACCATGTTCGAGAAGGCTATCGAGGAGCTTGCCGAGGATGTTCGGGGAAAGAGCATCGCTTTAGAGACAATTGAAATGTCGAAGGGGGCCAAGTCATTAAGGAACATAGTAACCGTAGAGACACCACCAATGGGTAAGGTGGGAAACGAGCGACGAAGTTCAGGTAGGAAGTGCCGACGCAAGAGAAAGCACCAAACTTCAAGGAAGAAGGATCGATGCAAGAGAGCACCAAACTTCAAGTCAGAAGGGCGGATGCAACCAGGAGAAACGGACTTCAGGGAAGAAGAGCCGATGCAGTGTATTACAACGAACTTTGTGGCGAAAGTGCCGATGCATGCAAAGAACTTCGATGAAGAAGGTTCAATGTAGAGGAGGCCAGACTTCAAGGAGAAAGAAGGGCTGACCTGTTTTAGAGTAAATGTGATTGAGGAGAAGGTACATCTCAAACACATTCCTAGTGTTTTTGGTTATGATTTGCCATTGTTGATGAGCATAGGTCAAGTAAGACCTAGTCTTCAGTGCGGGGAAAAAGAAGATTGGAAGAGACCTTTCAGAGTTCAGAGGGGCAAACCAGAGTTGTCGACGAATCTGAGAGTTCAGTCTGTGTTCAATGTTGTGACAACTTCCAAGTCTTTACCGCAGGACCAAGTGGGTCTGAGTCGAGGTAAATCGGAGTTTGTGGGAGAATGTTCCTACAAGAGAGATGTATCAAGAGGCGACTTAGCACGCGATGTTCAACAACAGTTTGAGTCGAGGCGAGTAGTTCATATGGGGGAATTGTATGAAGCCGAGGCATCGACGAGTAATCAAGTTGACCCTGCCCAGGATCGTTCGAGTGCAGCGACGAGGGCGTCGCAAAGTCAAGTGGGGGAGAATGTCAAGGACCAAACTTTTCGGATCGAGACATTGGCGCAATTATCAGATAGGGAGGTTGTGCGCAATGTAACGGGCTTGCCAAATGTGGCCCAGCGCTTGGAGAATGTCGTGGACCAAACCTTTGGGACCAAGGCGTTGGTGCAAGAATCAGCCAAAGAAGGTTTGCGCGATCTAACGGGCTTGCCAAATTTGACCCAGCACTTGGAGGAAGGCGTGGACCAAACCTTTGGGACCGAGGCGTTAGCGCAAGAACCAGCCAAAGAGGGTTTGCGCGGTGTAACGGGCTTGCCAAGACCATCACACTTGGCTCGGCACTTGGAGAATGCTAGAAAGCCCGCAAGCCCACAGGACTTAGCCAAATCCATGGAGGATTCAAGAGGGTAATTTGGTTAAAGCGTCATCTATTTATTTGAAATATAATTTATAGGTAATGTTTGTAATAATTAGATATTTGAATTGAGATTTGATTAGATAAGATCAATCTCGACCGTCGATGTAATTTAAACTGAGCCGTTGGATGTAGGGGAGTTCAACTATAAATAGAGGCTCATTCCTCAGTTGTAAATCACTTCACTACACTTCACATTATTTCACTTCACTTTGAGTAATACAAGAAGCATTTACTTTAAAATCTCTGAATGTTCTTTATTGTTCTTGAGTGTTCTTCGTTGTTCTAGTTGCCGATCTCTTTCCGTTGTTCTTTGATTAGTTTCCGCTTAGAACGATCTTTCGTTCGAGGGCTTCGGGAAGTGTTTGATCTTCGGGAGCGAGAATCCTGGCAGAGTTAGGTGTTTGTCGAGAGAGTTTCACCTAAGGCCCTGACAAGGGATTTCAGGGTGACTTAGCAGACGTTTCAACCGAGAAAGCGACTAAGGTTCACGCGATTCGTCTGGCAAAGGTCTAGCCCGTAACAAGATCCATCGAAACCTGGAGGGCTTGTCAGAGCCGTTGTCGAGCAGGAGTACTCACAAGGCTGGTTGAAGGCTGACTTAGGCGTAGGAATCGACTGATTTGCGTCGAAGGCGTCTAAGGCCGCACGGATCCGCTAGGGTCAAAATCTAGCCCCGTGACAAATGGCACTGGCAGCAGGGCCCTAGTCTAAATGCAACACATTATCCAGATTGTCTAACAAGGGGATACTTGGGGACAAAAGAATCCAATTATTTAATTCAAACACCACCAGTTAACAAATCTGGCTCAAGCACCATTGCTGCAAAATCTGTTATGACAAAATTACAGACACTATTTCTCACACAATACAACCTTGATTTTACATGTGGTCGGTATTTACACTTCTTGATTTTCTCATGAACAAGCTTTAACCTCTTTCCCTACACTACTGGGGTATATTAATGCAGCATCGACACACAGGCCTCCTTTAGTATGAGTGCAATCGATTTGAGTCAACGAAAATTTGATTTTCGTCGATGCATTAGAGTTCTCAACAACAAAATCTCCAACATGGTAAAGAACCCAGTTCCCTGGACTGTCTAAATGACACCGAGATACGACTTGCTGACCATCAGAAGTTAAGCATAATTGGACCGGTTTTATGTCCCATCCATGGATGTGCTCGGAGTTGCAAACCCGGCGACCGAGTCTCTTCACCGATTTCCCCAGCTGGAGTCTGAAGAATAGGCTATATGTGCCTGCAGGGAATTGAAACTCAAACTCTCCATCTACTTCAAACCACCATGTTTGTTGAAGGTATGCTACTGTAGGATATCTGCAGCAAAGACCAAATCAAAGGGAAAATGGTTCAAATATGCTATACACCATGTCCAAACTTATACTTATTAAACATATAAATTAATTTAGAATCTGGAAATGATAAACACACCTAGATTCCTCGGTGGAAATATGACTCCAATACCTCCGATCATCGATCCCGGTGATCGTCAACGCCTTGGATGAAATCGACAAACAAACCCCACCTGTGTTCTTATCTAACCATATCTCCTGCATATAGCAAAAAGGCAACATTGTTAGATCATTAACCTAAATAAACCACTAAAAATGAGAAAAAGGGAAAATAAATCATGTTTAACCTTGGTGCCACCATCAAAGGGATTTGGCCTGCACAGCCTGGCATAAAGTTGTTTCTTCTGCAGATTTTTCAAATCTGTATCCGCTTGCAGTACTTTCTCCATAATGAACTTATAACCGGATGGTAATTTCGATTCCCATATGAAATCAGCCGACGAAGCACTGCAAAATGATCGATTCAGCCGCGCCAATTTGCAAATCTCAGGCGGGTTTAACCGTGCCAAGATCAAGGCAGCGCAGCTCTCAGGTATGTCGCCGAGCCTTGGCCTTGACGGAGGACCGCCACCATCCCCTTCAACAGCAGCGCCAGATAAGTTGGCACCCATTAAAGTACCTTCCTTTTACCCGAAAGGTCAAACCCCAGAGTTGTTATTGAACCAGAGAGACCAAACTAAGAGAATCTGGAAAACTAGAGATATGAAGTGAAATATGGAACAAAGTTTTTTTTTTTTTTGAAATCTGAGGGAAAAATTGTCTGAAATATGTGTAGAATTGCTGTTTTCGGTTAAGAAGATGAGACAAGAGGAAGCTTCTGATCTCAACGAGAGTGGATCAGAGGAGATCTTATCCACTTTATGAACATTTAAAGTGACGGTTGTTTCACTTGGTTTGATAAATCCCAGGTTATGTACTTGTACTGATGTCTGTTCCAAATACTTGCATTAACGGCAACTGGATGAGTAATTAATATTGACACCAGAATAGTTTTATTTTTTAAATTTAAGATAATTACATCATGCTTACAACTAAGAAAATTTCCGTGTTAAATAAATATCATTTTTCATCTAGTGATAAATATTATTTAATTTGCGTATAAAATAATTTGTTATATTAAATTTTATATATACCAAACGCACATATAAAAGTAAATTTTATAATAAAGACATATTAAATAATATAATATATCAATTGCAACTCAACCAAACGGGACGCAAATGCTTATAATTGTTTTAATTTAAGGTTTAATAATTTAGTTTAGGTTTTAGCATTTAAAAGTTATTATTAAAATTTAAAGGTTAAAATATAAAATTTTAATTATATTATTACAAACCTAAATCATAATTTTTAAATTGTAACACTAAATTTTAAATTTTAACCACAACCTTTATATTCTAGTTCTTTAAACTTAAGTTATTAAAATCTTAAATTAAATTCTTAAACCTTAAAATTAAAGCGCAATTTTATTTTCGCTGTTTATGCATAAGAATATCTTTCCTTAAATTTGTCATTAATAATTAATGAAAAGTAATTTTTATTTCATTTAAAATTGATTTTTTAATTCAAATATCGATGTGACATTTGAAGGCTAGTTTATTCTGGACTTAGCCTTATCCATTTGAATAGGTTCGGACCTTCCTTTTTTATTACACAAAAAGGTAGACTTTAATTTGCTTCGGAGTCCGTGGCTGACAAGTGTTTTATATCTACCAACAGAGAAAGAAAGAAAAAAACCAAAAATTACTTGGGTAAAATACATTATTAGTCCCTAAGCTAAGAAAAAGAATTTTTCTGATCACTGACCTTTAAAAAATTATAAAATAATTATTAAACTTATTAAACTGTTACAAAATAATTATTGGACGCTGTGAAATTGTGTAATAATTTAATTAATTTAATAACTATTTTATACCAGTTCAAGAAAATTCAATAACTATTTTATAACAGTTTGAAAACATACTGATATGGGCAGGCTATCCAGTCGCTTAGCTTGCCACTGCCTTTGATCGACATATCTGGTTCGGCTTGGGCGCTTGACAGCGAAAATACTTTCCCAGTTAATGACTATTTTATAATTTTTAAAAGATCAATGATCAAAATGGTTAAGTTTTGATAGTTTAATGACTGTTTGTGTAGTTTACCATATTGCTTTCGCTTTCAATTGATAGTTTAATATTTAATCCCCAATTATTTTTCCACTTTTGCTTTGAACTTTAATAATTAGAGGCTTTGAATTCTTTCATTGACCTTCACACACAACATGGTGGCAATTGGCACTCGGTGACAGGGCAGCAGTCATTATCCAAACCCAACATGCTCTTTTCTGGGTTATAATATTGTTTAATTAACTCCAAATCTAATCAAATTTCTAATTAAGGCCTGATTATTAAACTTAAACCAGCAGTTTCAGTCGAAAAGAGGATGATATTTTTCTTATAAGACTTAGATTCAATCGCAATGTCTGCAAAGTGTGTATGCTTTATCAAAGAGTTAAAATTTTCTATGAACAGATATTATCTTATAATCACCTTTAGGCTTTAGACTATTCAAAAAAAATTAAAGCTTAATTAAAATTTAGGGTTATATGGACAGAAATAAAGAGGGATGTAAACGCATATAAATATGGCTCAATTACATTAAATGCCCTCAACAACCATAAACACTTGTGTACTTATTCATGAGTAGCTTAAATGATGTGGAGAAAAATAAACAATGCCATCAAAAGTAAGAGGAATGTATATATATATATATATATATATTCAACCGGCTGATTTAAATGTTTTATGTGATAATTAGGAGAAAACTTTCTTTACTTAGCGGGTAACTTATCCACCTGAATCTATTTTTGATAGTTTTATAGAAAACATACATGCTAATTAATACATTAATTAATGTTTATCTTTTTCTGTTCAAACATTTTTATACTGTTAATTTTTTTCATTTATATGATATAAATTTTAGGAAATTGTTGAGCAAATATTTTAATATAACAAATTATGTGAAAATGTTTTAGATTTGTTTAAATATTTTAAAAATAATTCAAAAGTTCAAAAAATATATTTTAAATGTTTTTATAATGTTTTGACTCATGTCACTATGTTTATATATCTTAAAGAGTAAAAAAATAGCCAAATTTGCATGTTTTTAGAGAAGGTTTTGATACCTTTATTTGATGGTTTCAAAATCTTTCGGGCAGAATAACCTGGAATTGAAACTTAGCAAAGGTTGAGAAACCTTTATAAAGGTTTCAAAACCATGGCTCTATAACGGGTATATTTTTTAAATCCTTTTTAAGGTTTTGAAACTTTACCAAAAATTTCAAAATTTTTGTATAGGTGAAAATTTAAAGCTCGACTTTATGACTTTCCAAAGGCTCCAAAACATCCCAATGGCTATAATATCATTCTACACTATAAAAGCAAGATTAGGACACTTGAAGATGGTAACAGAACACATTCAAGCATCATGATCAAGAGAAATTAGCTTTCAAGTCTTATTTTCATTATTTCTCTTGTATATAGTGTATAGAGAGCGTTTTAATTGTTTTTATTCTTTACACACTTTGTGAGCTTAATTCTTGTAAACACTCACCTTGTGAGGTTTTCATTGTTTACACAAATTACCTTGTAAAAGGGGAAGATTATAGTTTAGCCTAAGGAAAAACTAGAGTAGTTCTATCTTTAGCCATTGAAAATATAGTGTTGTACGGTTAAGAATTCATAGTAGTGAATTGGAAAATCCTTAGCGGTGTGCTAAGGTAGTGGATGTAGACTCAGTTGGGTAGTCGAACCACTCTAAAATCATCGTGCACAATTGTCTACTATATTTCGGCTTTAGCCAATTCATTCGAAGCAAATTCAACCCTTTTGGCAATTCGGTTGATCAATTTCGAGCCTAAAAGAAACATTATCTAATTTTTTACGTTTATTTATTTTAAAATGATTAAAAAATATTTTATTTTCATAGATGATTATAGAATTTTATTTTTAAATTTAAATAAAGTTATTGTCTAGAAAAAAATAAATGAAATACTCTTACATTTATATAGGAAAGGAATTCATCTACTCTCGCTTTCTATCTTATTCACTGTCCCGTTCACGTATTATTGCTACATAGCTTTAATTAGTTAAGTTTTTTGTTTTTTACATTATGCCCTATATACACTAACAAAATCTAGTTTTTATTTTTATTGTACAATAATTATGAACTCTATGAAATTCAAAACTTCCATATATTATATGTTACTTATAGATTTGGTTCTCGTTCTTCAATTTGATAATTTTAAGTCATATAAAATAGTTTATATTGTCATGGTATTATGAGTCAATTGAAATGTCAAATTTTAAAAAGTACATTAATCGAACCCAACAAGTGGTCTCATTCTCCAATTTGATAAATTTAAATCATATGATTTAGTTATAATGTCTTGGTATTATGAGTGAATTGAAATTTAAAAAATTAAAATGTATATGAATCGAACCCAACGAGTGATCTTAGTGGAAAGAGATATTATATTATGCTTATCTTAAGGGACCTAGGTCGAGCAACTTTGTTTGCAAAATGTATTTGTATGCCTATAAAAATGTTAAAAAAGTATGAACATATATACTATCATGTAATCACGCCAATTTTATTGTTTAAAAAAATACATGAATCGAAACTACGAAAATTAGAATACATGAACTATTGACTATTTTTTTTGTTTTAAAAGAACAAAAATCAATTATTTTATCTTAATTTCGAAATATTATATTTCTTCAAGGGCTATTATTTGAAGCAAAATTACACTCAATGATCCGAAAGCTAGCGAAACATGATATTGCGACGAGTCAAAATGTTTTTTTAATTAGTTTAGTTTTTCTTCTTATTTTATTAAAAAATTAAAATATTTCATTAAAAATAAAAATATTCACTATATTACATTTATAGTTATAAAAAGTGTTTATGGGGTAAAGATGTATTAATTGTTTTGTAGTAATAATCTTGAAAATTATTAATTGATAAAACTTAAAAAATGTATTAATGGTATTGTATTTATTGTATTACATTTATTAGTTAACAAATCATGTGTCACCTCAGTTGAGTAATCTACTTAGTAGATAGATGTAGCATTGCCCTAATAATTATATACGTGTTTGTAATTTAAAATGTGTTCTTAAATGCATTTAATGTCAAATTTAAATTAATATTTAATGTTTAAGTTAACGACAAGACTGACGAAATGGCTCAATTAATATGATATGCTACATTAAAGATTCAATTAGAAGATTTTGTTAAAATTTAAAACTAATTTACATCATTGTTTGAAGACACGTCAAGTTGTTAATTTTATATATATTTGAACTATTTAATGTATTTACAAAATAGTATATAAAATTTTAACTTTTTATAAATATAAACGTATTATTCGAACTTAAATCATTTAAAAATAAAACAAAGATTATCCAAAAACACAAAACAAGATCTAAACACAGGACCAGATGTAATTGGTTTGAGAGACGCACTTGAATCAATCATCTTGGATCATTTATTGTTTAATGAGATGATAAAAGCTTGGATAATCCTTTTGTTGATAATGAACATACGTATTTTATTAAAGGTATTAACAAAAAAGGTCTCAAGTGATTACAATTTATAACTTAACATAATATTATTTTTGAGCGAGCATATTTAGTCGGTTAGTAAAATTTGCTCATCTTTGTCTTCTCATATTTCTTTTAAGTCGTGAGTTCTAAATTCACTGGAAGCATTTTTCCTTCTCCTAGAGTGTTTTTTTCTTTTCCTCTTTAAATAAGATTAAAATTTATAAAAAAATAAGAGGAAATATTGTAAGGAGGCAAGATGGTAAGTGTTTTATGCTGTCATTCTTGTTGGTGATATAACTATGATAAATAACATAATATGTACTTGATTACTTTGGTTACTAATGAGAAGCATGTATTTGTTAATTGTTATTACTCCAATTGATGATAACTATGATAAATAACATAATCTTTAGTTGATTAATCGGGTTTCCAGCAAGTCATTATTTGTTATTGCTCCAACTGATGAGAAGCACTTATTGTGTCTGGTTGTTTAGATTGTAACTCTTTTTTTCTTATTGCAGCCATTATGCTTCTTGCTTGGAATATCTTGGAAACCTCAAACCGAACCTGATGCTTGACATCCATTTATATGACCATGTTGAGACCCTATATGATCAAATCCGCAACAAAGCCCTCATCCAGTATACCCTCCCATTTGTTTCTGTTGATATGCGAATGATGGCCGATGCCTTTAAAACAAGTGTTGCAGGGCTAGAGAAAGAACTAGAAGCCTTGATTACAGACAACCAGATACAGGTATTTGTGGCACTGGTATATTGCTTACATATGTTTTATCAGTGCATGGGTACACATATGTGCTGCTTTTCAAATATTAGACCCAATTGATTTGTTAATTATTCTCTATCCCTCCAGCGGCCAGTGAATACAAATTTCATTTTTAGACCGAAAATGGTCATTCACCTTTTGGATTGGATATAATATATATAATTGTGTGTGATAGTGGCTAGGAATAAAGTGAATACCAACCTATCGATTAGAACCTTCCAAAACAGCGAGAGAAGTAGAGTCGGTCCTTGTTAATGTGCTCAATTCTTTGGGCAAAGTTAAACATTTCAAATGTAGACACATGCATTAAAAAGCTAGAAGGGGTATCATTTCTTATGAAGATTAAATGATGTCTCTGCAGGCTCGGATTGACTCGCACAATAAAATTCTTTATGCACGGCATGCAGATCAAAGAAATGCAACTTTCCAGCAGGTGTTGCAAACCGGAAATGAATTTGATCAGGACATCAGGGCAATGCTACTGAGGGCAAATCTTTTCAACCATGACTGCAATCTTAAGGCTTCCAGGAAAGTCTGATCCATGGACTGAAGCATGACCCAGAATTTCGTAATAAGGTTTGGCCTTGCTTCCCAATATGCAAAGGAAAGATTTCATCCATGATGGCGGAGAGCCCATTTAATGGATTTCAGGCTGCATTATTTTGTATATACACGAAAATTTTCTCGAGTTTCAATTATTCGTTTTTAGTTACATTTTTTAATTTCTGATCACGGTCCGCGTTCTTTTATTCCATTTTGTTTTAAATAAACTACCATAACACTTACCCTTACAATCCGAATGCACAATTTTATTGAAGCAAGGCTTTTTTTGAATTGTAGATACCCTGAAGAGTGCTTCTTTGTTTCTACATATGAATTCATTTGCTGTTGATAAATTCTCAGGTCCAGCTGATTTGTGCCTAATTCTGTGCATATTATATGGTCCATTTGTACCAATTCAGCTCGCAAATATTTTCATAGCAAGCTGAGCTGCCATTGCCATAACTCAAAGACGACTAAGCTAGGGGAAGCTGTCTGCATCAGGTTGTACCTGCAACATTTTAGTAACAGTATGTGTAGGCATGGGGCAGTGCTTGCTTCCACAAGTATCCAACTTTTAAGACCCCATCTTCTACTACTTGCCCCTAACCTCCCAATGGAAAATTAAACAAGTATACATATACATATATATATATATATATATATATATATATATATATATATATATGTGCATGTGCATGTGACTGACATTAATGATGAGATCCAAAACCCTAAACATAAAACATGTACATATATAGCATAGGCGTACTATATGTAGTCAGTAATGGTGGATGGATCAAAAGCTTTTGAAAAGATCATATGCTTTATGAAAAATTTCAACTTTGAGAGGGGACTTTTCAACTTAGGATAAATTGCGGGGACCGTGAAAAGCAAGGCGAGGGTATTGCTTTGCTTTCATTTTTCTTATGAAAAAGAGAAAATCAAAGGCATTTTTAATGTAAGCTGCATGGGGATAGGCTGGAAATAGTAGGAGAAGCCATCAATGCAACGGCAAAAGAAAGAGGGCAGCGAGGGAGGGTGGGTGGAGTGGGCCTTGCCCTATCTCTTAAAGAAAATATTGAACCAAAATGTTACCTCAAATGCATGTCTTTATCTTTTTTACTCATATTCAGTCCTTTGAGGGGTTTTTATTAATTTTAATAGAAGCATAAAGTGTATATATATTATTTTGTTAAATTTTTTGATTACTTATCTTTACGAAACGAAATATCAAATGAAATAGAACGATTTTAGAAAGAATATAATGTAAATTCTTTGATTGATTTTTCTCAGAGAAAAATGATCCGTTTTATTTGATCGATGGGTCCAACAAAAACAACAATTACATAATTAACAATGACAATTAAATTATTATTTTTTACTATTTTACTACTTAAATATATATTCAAATTCAATAAAAAATTGAATTTCATAATTTAAATGGTAAGGTAATTTATTTAATTAAATTATTGAATTGCTAAATTAAATGGATTTAATATTTAATAGAAATAGAATAAGAATAAGAATATAATTTAAGAAATAAAATAATAATAAATGGTTCGAACTCAAAATGATTTGACCTAAAACTAATCTAATCCGATCCACCTCGGATCCGTTTGCATACACCCTTTCCATTGTATTGCCCATTGCCTATATTAATTCACTCCCTCTCTAATTGGACTTGCTTTTCGTCGAGCACCTTCCAAACCAGCAAGTTGTTGAGTTTTTATTTAATGGTTTTTCAATTTCTATATTTAAAATAGTATTCCCTCCCTATCGTTTATTTCGTAGATTTTTCACGAAATTTTAAAAAGAAAAATTGTGTAGTGTAAAATAAATAAATTTATTTTTATTTTTTATTGAAAAATTAAAAACTAATAGAGAAATAAATTTGTCTTATAAAAATTAATTGAATTTTTTAAAGTAACAATTGAAT
The DNA here is from genome assembly GCA_019671005.1 of Hibiscus mutabilis. Taxonomy (NCBI): domain Eukaryota; kingdom Viridiplantae; phylum Streptophyta; class Magnoliopsida; order Malvales; family Malvaceae; genus Hibiscus; species Hibiscus mutabilis. The sequence continues at coordinate 396,308 of CM033725.1, read as the reverse complement.
AATATAATTTTAAAACAAAAAAAATAAAATTTTTATTAGAACAGGAGCAATATTTTTTTTTACAGTTAGTTCTTCGATTTTATCAATGGCATTGGCAGCTAGTTTTTGTATTCTATTTCCCCGGTACATAATTACTAGTCATTACCTACTCCGACAGTACTTACAAGGAAGAGAGGTGAAATTCACAAAAACAAAACACGAAGCAAGTTATGGTCTGAAGGTAGAGTACAGTACTTTAGGCGAAAAAAAGAAAGAAAAGGATTGATTGTTGAGCAAGAAACTGGGAGATGAAATGGGTCCTTTGAGATGATTTAGGAGGAAGATGGAAGGGAATCTTAAGTGGAGAAGGAGAGTGTTGTTTTTCCCAGTGCAGTGCAACAGTCATGGTTTAAGACTTAAGATTGCCTTGTGTCGGCAAAACATAGCATGTGCCTTCCTAATTTATCCTGTACTAACCCATGTACAAGGTGCATGTATAATAAATTAATAATTTTTCTTTAACCTCAGCAATTAGCCTAGTGGCAGATGGCAATACAACAATGAGACCTTAAATTTTTCTAAATAAATTTAGATTCTTCAATAAAACAAATTGAATTAAAAGAATAAAAGCATTTACTAAGTCATATTTATAGCCGTGTCAACCACCTTTTATAAAAATGATATGTATTCTTATGTACTTTTTAAACACTCGAGACAAGAGATTTATTAATTGACCGAGTGATTAATAATGTTTATTTTATTTTTTATGAGTTTAAATTTCGATATTTGTCTTGAGAATATTAATGGGCTATTTGATAAATAACTTTTTGAAGAGCTTTTAACTTATTTAAGCATAAATAGTTGATTGATTGTTAAACTCTCTATTTTTAATGATTGGTAAACACTTTTTAAAAGAGATGATTGTGCAAAATAAGCTAAAAGAGAGAACGTTAAAAAATCATCATATTGGAAGAATTGATTTGCAAAATAAGATGTTAAATGACATACTTGACTATGTTATTTCTATAATTACGTCATTGTCATAAAACCCAATCTAATAAAATAGCTTCCATTATAATACACTTGAATCTGGTAAAATAAGCTAAACTGATTTTTATGCAATGTCTAATGATGAATTAGTGAAATTTTACTTTTTTATTCTAATTTTTAGTTGTAGATTTTTAAGTATAGTTTAGTTAAGAAAATATAGCAAAATATGAAAGTAAAGAAAAAATAATGTTAATATTTTATACAAGATTAATAATATGTATTAATCTCCACAAAGTTAAATTTGTAAATATTAAATTTTAAAAATATTCAAAATATTCATTAATTTTCTTAAAAAAATTAAAGTATTATAAAACATATATGTACTTAACACCTAAATGTATCATACCCTTATTTGTTCTTTTACCTACATTAGCAATCGATTATCAACTAAGTTTTATTTAATACTTTTATATAAACAATTAATTAAATCAATTTTTTAAATCAACTAATAAAATCAATTAGTCAAACCAATTATTGCAATCAACTATCAGTCGTTTGCTAAATACCTCATTATTTTTTGATTTGATAAAGACTCGAGACAAAATTGCCAAGACTATAATATTCTAACACTTGATTATGTGAACACTATACCTTAAAATTTTAAACTTTTTAATAATATTTCTTACATATTATGTATTGTTAGATTTTTATGCTTAACAATTATGTCGTCTACTAATAAAATGTGTGGATTTTTTTTCAATAAATTATAGATATAATATAAAATCAATTTTATTAGAGCAAAATAAGGAAATTGCGGAAGAAAAGACAAGGTAATTTGTTCATAAAATTGGTGTTTTACAGATCCCAATGAATTAAAATTTTTAACGGGGAGAGAGCAGCAAATCTGAAACTCTCTTCCACCAATGTTGATGTAAGAAATTGGGGTGAGACTTCTCTCTTTTGTTTCTTTCTTTCTTTAAAGTTACTGTGTCCGAAAATCAGGTTAAAATTACCAAAAAGGAGACAAGTTATAAAATATTTTCACTGTCAGTCACAGAGTCAACTCAACCGACCTATTCTCATTGGTATCTCTATGTAAGGCTTCGAAGACTCCACATATTACGTTTTATCTTCAGCTTTTTTCAATTTCCCTTTAGAAGGTTTTTTGTTGTCTAATTATTTCTGAATTTTTGTTGTTTATCTCAAGCATGCAGAGAACGAGCGAAAAACATGATATCACACAAACTCCTTGCCAAAACTAGGGTTTGCATTTACTGTCTTCTTTGAAAACTTTCCAGGCTCCAGCCAACTGGGTTTAAAGCTTTCTCCTTTACTTTCCCAGACCTTAAAAACTAAGAAAAAAAGGGTCCTTTTTTGTTATATAGAGAGAGAGGGATTGAGAACGAAGGGCTAAGCAGCTGTAAACAAACACAAAAAGGGGTTTTGCTTGCCTTCTTTCTCTTTCTTTCTCTCCATTCAAAATCACATCTTTTGCAGAGAGGAAGTTGGAGACATTTGGAGTTTGTTCATCCTTTTGTCTCCTCTATCCTCTCTTTTTTTTTTTTTCATTTTTTTCAGTTTTCCGTTGGTTGGTTTTTGTGGAACACAGTTTTTTTTTTCTTTTGTATATGTTTTAGTTTTGTAAATTTGTAGAGAAAAGAAGGAAAAACAAAGAGAGTTGCATTAAAAAAGCTGTCTTTGATGAGTTTTGGGGGATTTCTAGATGACAGTTCTGGTACTAATGAAGGCCTTGTGGGTGCAAGAATAGTTGCAGACATCTCTTACAGCAACAACGACATGGCCGCCGGTGCTTTTGCCCAGCCTCCTCGCTTTGTCTCCCCTTCACTTCCTAAGAACATGTTCAACTCTCCAGGCCTCTCTCTTGCTCTTGTAATGATAAAACAATTAACACACTTCTCTAGTGTTTTTTTGTTTTTGTTTTTGGAACTGTTGCTAGCTTTTGTCCTTGAAAAAACTAATCTGGTTTTTTTTTTTTTTTGGAACTGTTGCTAGCTTTTGTCCTTGAAAAAACTAATCTGGGTTGTTTTGTTTTGTTTTTCTCCGATGTTTTGCAGCAACAACCGAACATAGATAAGAACCAAGGAGATGGGACCAGACTGGTTCAGAATTTTGAGGGAAGTATTGGGAGAAGAAGCAGAGAAGAAGAACATGAGAGCAGATCTGGTAGTGACAACATGGACGGTGCTTCGGGTGATGATCAAGAAGCCGCCGCCTACAAACCTCCGAGGAAGAAGAGATACCACCGACACACTCCTCAGCAAATCCAAGAGCTTGAAGCGTATGATTTCATGTCCCTTTTTTCAGCTGCTTCAGTTTTTTTTTTTCTCTCCTATGGAATATCGCCTTAACAAGTTTTACCTTTTTGGTTCAGTCTCTTTAAGGAGTGCCCTCATCCCGATGAAAAACAGAGGTTGGAGCTTAGCAGAAGGCTTTGCTTAGAAACCAGACAGGTCAAGTTCTGGTTTCAAAACCGCCGGACTCAAATGAAGGTATAGGAAAGAACCAACTTTTTCTTTTTCATTTTTGGCTCGGATTGTGTAGTAAAGGTTGAAACTTTGATCATTTTACAGACTCAATTAGAACGCCACGAGAACTCTTTGCTGAGGCAAGAGAACGATAAGCTTCGAGCTGAAAACATGTCTATTAGGGATGCATTGAGGAGCCCGATTTGTACAAACTGTGGGGGTCCGGCAATTGTTGGTGATATTTCACTTGAAGAGCAGCATCTTCGGATCGAGAACGCTCAGTTAAAAGACGAGTTAGATCGTGTTTGTGCACTTGCCGGCAAGTTTTTAGGCCGTCCAATTTTGGCACCTCCAATGCCAGACTCAAGTTTGGAGCTTGGAGTTGGTAACAATGGTTTTGCTGGTTTAAGCACCGTGGCCGCTACAACATTGCCTTTGGGGCCTGATTTTGGAGGTGGGATTACAAATGCTTTGCCTCCAGTGGTTACTCCTAACAGACCGACAACTGGAGTCTGCGGACTAGATAGATCAGTCGAGAGATCGATGTTTTTGGAACTCGCATTGGCTGCCATGGACGAACTAGTTAAGATGGCTCAAACCGATGAACCACTTTGGATTAGGAGCTTGGAAGGTGGAAGAGAAATGTTAAACCATGATGAGTACTTCAGAACATTCACTCCCTGCATCGGATTGAAACCGACCGGCTTTGTGTCTGAGGCTTCTAGAGAGACTGGCGTGGTGATTATCAACAGTTTAGCCCTCGTTGAAACTTTGATGGACTCGGTTAGCCAACTATATATCCCTCCAATTCTTCAGTTTTCACTTGAATTTAAGGGCTTTGAACTAACTTTGATGTGCAATTTAACTCCCATTTCCCCCTAGAATTGTTGGGCGGAGATGTTTCCTTGTATGATTGCTCGAACGGAAACTACCGATGTGATATCTAATGGCATGGGAGGATCCAGAAATGGTGCACTTCGACTGGTATATAAGTTGATTTCCTGCAAAACTTAAATCCTTGTATCAAAAGTCCTTATAAATAATTATCCTTATTTTAATTCTGGTTTCAGATGCATGCCGAGCTCCAAGTCGTTTCTCCTTTGGTTCCAGTTCGGGAGGTGAGGTTCTTAAGGTTCTGCAAGCAACATGCAGAAGGGGTTTGGGCAGTGGTCGATGTATCCATTGATACCATCCGAGAAAGTACCTCAGGTGCGCCCACGTTTGTGAGCTGCAGGAGGCTTCCTTCTGGTTGTGTTGTGCAGGATATGCCCAATGGATACTCCAAGGTACCTTTTTTACTGCCAAATTACATATATATGTATATATATGTATATGAAGTTCATAGACATTTGCATTCCCAAGTCCAACTTTTAAGAGGGTTGTGTGCATATAGGAACTTTGTTTTGTCCAGTGAATACTCAAGGTAAACCCCACACTGTCAGTGCCTGGTTTGCATTGCTTACAAATGAATCCATTAAACTCCCCTCTCTAAAGAATCTGAACCTTCCTAGTGTCTTAATTTATTGATTTCGATGCTTCTAATGTCAAAATATTGTTTAAATTTCAAGTTTCAATATCTGGGTTTGCTTCATCGCAATAAAATAAATAACCCCCCACTGCAACACAGCAAAACGAGGCTGCTCCCGCTGTTTTTTATGTCAATGGAAGCCTCTATTAACTACACTTTGGCTAGTCTTTTCTAGTCTCGAACACATTAATTTCATAGGTATATATTGTATTCTTTGAATCTGCCTCGATTCTCCCATTTTAAGCCTTTGCATGTAACCGCGACTGGACCTGGTTTCCAGCCCCGGCTGATGTGTTTGTTTTTGTTAGTCAAATGCCATAGGCTACCTCTTTTGTTTGTATTCTGGAATCTGTGATTTTGAGGCGACATTAGTTCATATCTCGATGTCGCACAACTTTTTTTGAGCCCAATATTTCAGCCGTTTTCATGATTTTTGCCTCGTATTTTACTATTACATGAATGTAAACCTGCAGGTTACATGGGTTGAACATGCTGAATATGAGGAAAGTGAAGTTCACCAACTCTACCGTCCTTTACTAAGCTCCGGTATGGGCTTCGGTGCCCAACGGTGGGTGGCCACCCTTCAACGGCAATGCGAATGCATTGCTATACTTATGTCCTCCACTGTTCTCACCAGAGATCACACGGGTAATTAAATAACCTGTAAATAACACTATTTTAACTCCATTACAGTGCAATATACAAACATGGAAAACTACTTATTTATTGTCGTTGTAGCTATAACTGCAAGTGGGAGACGAAGCATGTTGAAGCTAGCTCAACGGATGACGGATAATTTCTGTGCCGGAGTTTGTGCCTCAACGGTTCATAAATGGAACAAGTTGAACGCCGGGAACGTGGATGAAGACGTTAGGGTTATGACTAGGAAGAGCGGCGACGACCCCGGCGAACCACCAGGCATTGTGCTGAGCGCCGCCACATCGGTCTGGTTGCCCGTGTCACCTGAAAGACTGTTCGATTTTCTACGTGATGAACGGTTGAGAAGCGAGTGGGACATATTGTCCAACGGTGGACCAATGCAAGAAATGGCCCACATTGCTAAAGGCCAAGATCATGGCAACTGCGTCTCCCTTCTCCGTGCCAGTGTAAATAATATACCCTCTCTCGTTTCCTGTCATTTTCAAGTATATTTTTTCCCCACCGGTTCCTATAATTTTTGGTTAATTAATTCGAATATATCTGCATTATAAACCAGGTTTTAATAAGTCCGACACTAAAATATTTTACATACATAAAGACTCGAATTCAGATTTACTTGAACCATATCAAACTGAATATTACTCTATATGATTTTCAAAATACTAAAATATATTGTGAAGAATATTATGGGGTTTAATAGGTAAAATTGAAAGGACGAGGCGAGTCTGGGATTTGGAAGTATCTGTGATTACAGTTTATTTGCAGGTTAAATGTAAAAAGTCAAAGCGTAGGACGATTTTAACCTTTTCTTTTTTGCTTTTTTCGTTGCAGGCCATAAACGCAAACCAGAGCAGCATGCTGATATTGCAGGAGACATGCATAGACGCGGCCGGATCGCTTGTGGTGTACGCGCCCGTTGACATTCCAGCCATGCACGTGGTTATGAACGGTGGTGATTCCGCTTACGTGGCACTTCTTCCTTCGGGTTTCGCAATCGTCCCGGACGGTCCGGGTTCTCGTGGGCCCGTCTCAAACGGACATGTTAACGGGAGCGGCGGTAGCAATGGAGGGTCGCCGAGAGTGGGTGGATCGCTTCTCACGGTGGCGTTCCAAATTTTGGTCAACAGTTTACCTACGGCGAAGCTGACGGTAGAGTCGGTGGAGACAGTCAATAATCTGATATCGTGCACCGTCCAGAAGATCAAAGCTGCCCTTCAGTGCGAAAGCTGACGACTGACGAGGCAAAAATCTCACGTGATTCTGACCCGAGAGTTTCTCTACTAGTTTCCTTTTAATTTTCTTCCTTTCGTTGTATTTCGACTTGCTTGTATTAGTTGTGATGGTGAGCCAGTGAGTTCGGGGGTGTTGAGTCAAGAACGAACCGCGCGTGGAGACGCCTTGCGGGGTGATGATCGGTTTAGTGAACACGACAGCAAGAGGCAAGGGTGGTGGTTCGGGTATTGACTCAGGTCCACCCTATGAGATGGCCTGACGAAAACAAGTAATCTTTGGACGAGGGTTTAGATATTTGGATTGCATGGTCCTGTCGTACTCAATGTCATGGAACATATGTGTTTTGACTTGTTACTTTCTTTAGGGGTTTGACTGCTCACATTACAAAATCATGGCTACACTCGGCTCCATTCCAGTAAACAAAACCCAACATTACTTCCGAACCTTTCTCAAGAATTAAAAAAAAAAATTACAGGAAGGGATCTAACCATCATCTCTCTCTGAATTTTTCTCTAGCTATGGATGTTATTGGGCATAGAGCGTGCGAAGGGTATTTTTTTCATATTCATCATTGTCAATAATTTTTATCTCTGTTTTTATTCCACGACTCATTGCGAATACAAAATTTAAAACCATCACTAATCCACAACCGCAAGACTAAAATCATCCCCGCTCCATTATCCATGTAGGTCTTGAGATTTACCTAATTCCCTCTTTATCCGTCTCGGAATCATTTCATATAATATTTTTATAACTATTAGTTAAAAATATAAATCAAATTTGTTATAAAAAAAGAATAAAATATCCGTCATTCGGACTTCCACTAAATAGTAAAATTATTCTAATTGTCACAATTTTTAAAAATAATAATAATATAAAAAATTAAAATTGTACAACAAAAAAGTTTGGACTAAAAAGATATTAAAGTCTATTACAAAGGATCGAAAATAACATGTAAAATAATATTTTATTTATTTAACAAATAAACATTATAGAAAAATTAAAAAAACATAACAATTAAAAAATAACCTTAAAAAAATAAATACCGATAGAATTTAAATAGCATACAATATTAAAAAAATAAAATTAAAAAAAGAAGAATAATAATATATATATATATATATATATATATATATATATATATATATATATATATATATATATATAGTGAGGATCAAGAGAAGAAAAAACTTTAAAAAGAAGACATAACGATAGACGACAATAAAGAATAAACTAATAAACATAATAAATGTTATATATATATAAATTTTCATAAATATTTCAAGACAAGTCAACATAAATTATTTTAAATTTGATTTTGATTCAAATTGATATATTAAAAAATATTTATAAATTTGATATGATCAATTTCAAACTCAATTATATACACATATATATTGGATTTTTCAGTAATATCTAAATTATTTTAAATTTGACTATGATCCAAATCGATTTTGTATTTTTAGTAACATTTTATAAGATCTGTTGGGGCGGGTGGGGACGATGTGGGGCGGGTGGGGATAATGCGAGGCAGGTGGGGATGGGGCGGGTACAAAGGCATATTCATGCCTTCCCCACCACCAACGACGAATCTAATATTTATCTTTATCTCCGCCCCACAACCCGCGAAATTTGTAACCATCCCTGCCCAATTGAATGTGAAGTGGGGCGAATCCCCGCAAAACCCGCCCCATTGACATCCCTATCTCTAGCTTTTCTCTAAAACATTAACTACTCCATAGATCTCTTTGAGTGGCGCTGCTTTTGGCCGTTGAGCGGTTGTCACCCCAACTCTGCTTTCATGTTTCCTTTCTTTTTCTTTCTTTTTTCTCCTTTTTGTTTTTTTCCCTTTTCTTCCGACATTTAATTTTCTCCGACCACCCGGTGGTCATTTGGTTGTGGAGCCTCTCACCCGATGTCCAAAGCTCTACGCGAGTCGTCGACCGTGTAGGAAAGTCGGAGTTTGTAGTCGAGTGGTGGGTTGAGCCTCTTACCTCGGGTCTGCCGGGTTTTCTCGGTGTTGGTCTTATTCTTGGTCACGATCGTGGGGGGTTGACTTGACTTCGTCTCCATGTTTCTGTCCTCCCGTCATTGCCATTCACAAATCTTGAAACGTTGACTTCGGTGGATATCTTGATGCATCGCCTACTCTGAGTCCTATTTTCTGCGTCGTCAGAACCGTCATGGATGTCCAAGATCGGTAGCTGGTTCAGTGCTCTCCCCCCTCTTGTCGCTTCCTGTATTCCCCTGCATGCGATGTGGGGCATTTCTTTTTGTTTCTTTGTTGTGCTTTTCCATTGTTTCCTGTTGCTCTTTTGGTTTTTTTTCTTGTTTTTGTGTTTTCTCTCTCCCTTTCCTTGTTAAGTTTTTGATCTTGTGTTTGTGATTATGCTCCTCGTTTCTCCTCTTCCCATCCCCTGCACTCTTTTGTTTTGTGTCTCTGTATTTCTGTTTGTGTTGATGGATATTATTCAAAAAAAATTATACGAGGGATATGACTTACCATGTCATTCGTAGTCTCAACCAAAAAGTTCTTCTATGTCAATTTTTCTCAAAGTGAATATTCACATCTTTCTTATGTGTTAATAAAAGTGGGTGGTTATTTAGAAGTTAAAATGACATAGACTTTATTGCTGGGCAGATGACGTGGCGAGCCGAGTTCATCTAATAATTTCTCCAAGAATTAAGAGTTCAAACCGCAAATTGCACCTGACAAAAACCAGACTCAAGCCAAACATATAAATTCGAAGCTTTCGCTAGTTGTTCCGAAGAAACCTCGATGACTACATGCATGGATAGACGTAGAACTTTATGTTAGAGGGCGAGCCTATAAAATTTTAGGGGGCGAAAATAGATTTTCAATAGAAGATACATAAAAAAAATTAAATCATACAAAATTTTCAAAATTTTAAGGGGCAACCGCCCCTATCCGATCTACGGTTCATCCTTGACTACATACAAGGAACTAGGGATATGAAATCAGGTAATCGTTCAGGCTTCAGGTCAGGTCAGATCAAATCAGATACGAGTTATATCAGGTCAATATAATGGTTCGACTCAGATCAAGTCGGGTTCGGGTCGACTCAAATTCAGGTCATTATCAGGTTGATTTCAAATTAGATTGAGTTCGGGTTCGGGTTAGGTTAATTTCAGGTCAGGTAAGTTTCAGTTTAGGCCAAAACGGTTCGAGTCCGAATCAGTTAATTAACGGGTTAATTCAAGTTCGGATGGATTTCAGGTCGGGCCACGTTTAAGTCGGGTCACGTCGTTGACGGGTAAAATTCATGTAGGGAAATATCGATTTTGGTTAAAGTTCAAGTTGGGTCTTACCGTGTACAAATAGACTTTAATATTATAATTGTGGGTAAATTTTAGATAAAAATAAAATTTTAGGGATTAATATGAACCAAAATATCCTTTAGGACGCCGAAATATTTTACAATTTAAAAAATATATAATTATAACTAAATTGAATTAAACTAAAATTTAAAAGTGAATGTTAAGACTAAAATGAAAAAAATTTAAACAAGTGAGGACCTAAAAGGTAATTAATCACTAACAAAAAAATTAGGAGGCAAATGCCAAATGGGCAATTAATTATTGAATCAAATTTAAAAAGATTCCATTTGAATTTTAGAGGAAAATAACTTAAAAATTAGGGGGTTTAATTCCCTCCAAATTTTTGTTCTCCCCACAAATTATTTTTTTTTCATGATTTTAATTAAAGTGAAACGGTGGGAGGGAAAGTTTCCCACCCGTTGATTTTTAGGTTAGGATAAATTACCCTTCCAACTTTAGATATTTTTCATTTAAGTCCCAAATTTTTACTTTTAGATTTTAATTTAATTCAATTGAGTCCTAATTTAAATTAATTTAATTAAAATTCCACATTTAGTTTTAGAATTCTTTTAATTATGTCCGTGATTTATGTTTCTAAGTTTTAATTTAGCTCAATTAGATCCTAAATTTAATAAGTTAATTCAATTCGAACATTATTATTATACCATATAAATTTTAATTTAATATAATTATACACAAATTTTTTATTTGGATGTAAATATGTAATTGTACACATGAAAGTTGAAACTTTAATTTAGTTCAATTGTACACATGAAGCTTTGATTTAAATATTTAATCAAATTTAAATGCATAAATTAGCAAGTTGAATCGGAATTAATCTCGTAAATCAATAACTATATACTAAACCATAAGCTATTAATACTAAACTCAAAACCATAAACCTTAAGGAATCGAAATTAACCTCATAAACCAATAACCATAAGCTAAATCATAAACCATTTATACTAAACCCTAAACTTTAAGGAATCTAAATTAATCACATAAACCAATAACCCTAAACTAAACACTAAACTAAACCATAAATCTTAAACAATCAGAATTAATTTCATAAACTAATAACATTAAACTAAGCCATAAACTGTTAATATTAAACCATAAATCATAAAGCTTAAAGAATTATGTTGACAACATTTAGATATTTAATAAAACTTTTAAATATTTTTATATACTAGAATTTATAAATATAAAAAGTAAACATATTAATTTAATTATCATAGTTAATCATGTACCTTAAATTGTGAAGATGTATTTTGTCACACTATAATATAATAAATTCATAATCTCACAAATTCATCAATTGTAACTTATTAGTTATTACAAGTCAGATAAATATCAAGTCAGGTAAATATCAACTCAGTTCAATAACAAGTCAGGTCATTTACAAGTGGAGTCGATTACAGATCTGGTTCATAACATGTCAGGTTGATAACAAGTCGGGTAATATCAGTTATTTACCATGTTAATCTCGGGTTCAGGTTCATATCAGGTCGGATGCAGGTTGGGTTCAGTTATCATATTATCAGGTTGAATTCGGGTTCAGGTCGGGTTCAGATCCAAAAGTTTCAGGTTCAACTCGGGTTCAGGTCAACACCAGTTCAGACTCGAATCGATTTCGGATCAACACCACCTCGGATCACAAACAATTCTTACTCAAGTCGGTTTCAGTCAGTTTTATAACTCAGGTCAGGTTTTTACATTCCTACGATGAACAATTAAGAAAATGTTAGAAAACAGTACGAGAACAAAACCCTCAGTCTATGTTATTCGACGGACAGTAAAGTTGTTGAAGATAATCTACAGATGGTAAGGTAAGTAAACACTCGTGATTTAACCTGAAGAGAACCCTCATCCCATATTACTCGACAGACAATATGAATATGGTAAAATTGCTCTTCCACCCACCTTAATTTGATAAAATTATTCTTTTGATCATTTAAATTATAAAATTTTCAGTTAATATAATGATATAAAATTGCTCTTTCATCTCTCAAAAAATTTACAATTCAATTCTCCTCACCAACACCACATTTTGGCGTTGATCTTGTGCACTACGATTCATGTGTACTTTATATTGATATGATACTATTTATTTTATATTTAACGTTAATAAATAATTTAAAATTATGAAAAAAAATTCGAAAATAGAAGTATAGCTTAAAGTGCACATGAGATGCCATGTGTCCTATAGTGTCAACGTATTAAAAGTTTTAATGATTTAATCAATATTTCTATTACAAGTAACAAGTTGACACCTTTTTATAAATTAAGGGTTAAATCTTTCTTTTTTTGAAAAAGTTAATGACTAACTTTTTTTCAAAATAATTAACGGTTAAAATGACAAAATTTATAAATATCAAGAGGTCAATTTACCATGATACATTTTATAATGTTGGTTGTAGTTAATTAATGTGGTTTAAGTGATACAACGATTTTTTTATTGAAAGAGGGGATTTATTCAAAATTAAAAAGTCTCGGTATAGTATACAATTTATAAGTAATTTGAATATGATTGAATGGTTTGTTCATATGATTCTGAGTTTTGTTATAATTATTGAAATGATAATGACAAAATAACGAATAATTGTAAACGTAGAAAATAAAACAAACACCCAAATGTACATAAAAATTTTAAAAAGAAAAATATAACAGGGTAGGGAGAAGGACAAAAATCGTATGCTCTTTTTATATTCTAATACTAAAAATTTAAAATTTAAGCTCTGACCTTAAATTTTAAATCCTAAATTATAAAGCCTAAAAAATACATCATACATATATTTCAATAAACTCTAACCCTAAACTATAAGCCTAATATTTTTAGTGTTGGGCGTAGAAAGAGACACTTAAAATAGGTAAATGAATTTTATTCGTGAGGAAAAAATGTCACTATGTAAAAAAAAGATATTACAACTTGTTACTTGTGTGTAACCCTAGAGACGGAGCCAGAATTGAACATTTATAGTGGCCGAAATATTGAATTTAAAAAAATACAAGAGTTTATTAAGTATTTAAAACTCAAAATTCATGGGCCAATGCCTAATTTGTCGAATATTTAGACTTATAAAGACTTAAATTGACATTAGACCAAAAAGATTGATAATGCGGGCTCATTATTTTTTGTTCAATCCATACTTGATCATATATTTAATAGACTCTTGTATTTTTTAATTTGAATATTTATTTTTGTATAGACCAAATGATAATTAGACTAAAATTGATCTAATATATTGATTTTATAACAGGGGTCGGGACCCCTTTAGCCCCCAAGGGAGCTTCGTCCCTTAATAACCCTCAATCCCTATTATTTATTTATATGATAAGTTATTTGATTAAAAAAACTTGCATAAAAAATAATTGTACTCAAACTGAATTTTAACTATTAGTATACCTCACTTTCATCCATGCTTCTTTAGAATTTAGATCATATCTCAAACAAATTTGTGATCAAATAATGATTTTTTCTTCCATTCATCACTTACTAGAAATATTATAATAGAGGGAGTTATGCCAATCCGACTATCAAATGAAGTCCGGTTAATTCTCTGAACTTCGGGGTAAATGCACACACATATGGCGGCGGCTGAGCTAGTACAAGCAACGCGCCGCCGATGCAAGTTAGATATGATAAGAGACAGAGAAGGTGGGGCTAAAGGGGACATTAAATGCGGGGGCAGAAGCTGTTTCTTTCATTAAATGCAAAGGGTTTGGCTTTGTCTCAAGGAATACGTGGTGAAAGCCAATGAAGCGGAGCCACGTTTCTGGAGGGTATTTCTCAGACAAGAAAGTGGCCTGACAGGAACGGCGTTTTTGGATAATGAACGATGCAAAAAAGGATAAGGAACATGTATGGTTTGGTTTAGCTTGCCAGCTTTAACCTAGCTTTTCTGATGGTGATGAATTTGTGGGGTGGAACAGGCTAAGCGTTAAATCCCTTCACGTTGGCACCCAGGAATATGAGGTTCGGACATTTTAGTTGATATGATTGTACTTCGTCTTCATGCAATAATATCATTGCAGGAATCCGAAACAGCCTCAGCTTTGTCTTTTTTTCCAGACCCAAGTTGTTGTTTGTGGACAATACAAACAGGTAGAGTTTAATTTAAATGCTTTCTAAAGGTACCTTGTAATTTTTCTCTCTGGAATTTGAGCTGTTGCCTGTTGGAGGACGATGTTTGGTTTCAGCCGCCTTGAAACAGAATATCAGAAGAAATTTCAAAGGGTCTTGATTAGGTGTAGTTAACCAATAAACTCTGCTCAGGGTCAAATCTTGCACGTGAATACTTTATAAACTTTTATTCTTTTCCAGCGAAATAATTTAGATTTCTTGTAATATTTGATTCTACCCCTTTTTTCTGTTTACTGCAACTGACACTACAAGAAAATACATAGTGACATTGAAAATGGTTAAAAAATGTTAAATTTAGTCACTAAAATTTAGTGTAATTATTTTTTTGAGTCGTCACTAATAATTTTATTATTATTATATTAGTGACAATTTTTATATATTTTGTCACAACAATTATATTTTTATGATCATACTATTTGATACAAATGATTATTAATAGTGACTAAAATTTAGACACTAATGTTGTTCTTATTAGTGATAAACATTCTATCACAAATACATATTTAAATAGTGTTTAAAATATATTGTCACTTTCAATGTGTAGTATATTCATATGTCAATTTTGAGTAAATAAATGCAATGCATGGCTTCAAGGAGAATCTAACCTAAAATATTTAGGGTAAGAGTGCAATACTTATCCACTAGGCTAAGCAAGAAATTTAATATTATTTTGAAAGAAAAATAATATTTAGGTTAACTTGTAATTAAAATTAATTTTATTTATTTTAAAAATATGTACTAATTATAACATTAATCATTATAATAATAATTTAACTAATTTTTCTATAGTTTCTTATACGAATTACGTATGTTGAAGAAACTATTTAGATTTTCTGAAGAAAAACTAATTAAAATGGATTATTTCTTTTAAATTTTTCAAAAAATAAAATTTTCTATCATATATTATGCTAAAATCACATATTAGTCTTTGTACTTTAATTTGGTCACTTTAAGTTTCTATACTTTTTAAAATTTGAAATTTCGATCTTAACATGAATGATAGTCTTTAAATATGTTAAGTAAAAATTTGTTTTTAGCCAATTTTTTATACACAAGTTGCTTATTTAATTTTTGTTCTTTAATTTGATCATTTTTAGTCCTTGTAATTTAGTCATATTATCGGCGTCCCGTTAGGATTAGGATTGAAATTTTAAATTTTGAAAAATATATGGACTAAAGTTGATCAGAATATATTGACTAAAACAACAATTTACACATAGTATAGAGACTAGAAATATTTTATCTCTTGACAAACTAGTTTATGATAACTTTAATTTTTATAATTATAAAAATGTATTTATCATTGTGGCAATATCTAATTTGTCATTATTTTTATTTTTTATTGGTGACAATTTTTCACAACAAAAAGTAAAACTTTAAGTGACAAGTAATTTCATTGTCATAACAAATATCAAAAAATAGTGATCACTTCACATATCGTCATTATCATGTGTCAAAGTTTTAGTGACAATAAATTTTGTGTCACAATTATATACTTATAGTGAGAATTTATTTGTAAAAAATATAGTCATCACAATTACTACTATTATAGCGACTAAATAAAAATACGTCACAATTACTTATACTAATAGTGTCGCGCAAAAAAATTGCCACAAAAAATTAATATTTGTGACAAAATTATTTCTAGTCACTGTCAATTTGTCATTAAAAACCTATATTATTGTAGTGTGAATTATATGTGTATATATATATATATGTATGTACATTTTTATATATAGATTCCTTATTTCTGTTTACGATATAGAAACGTTAGACTTCCATGCATGCACGTACAGGACTGGGAATCAGCATTACGTGTATACAGGTAATGTGGGCGAGGACGAAGGTAAAAGTCAAGAAAATGAAATGCCACCCGAAATCCATACAGTTTTAAATTATGTAACTTTTGAAAATTTATAAGGCTGATCCAATTGAGGAAATATATAGCAATTGGCCTTTATGGCTTACGAAAGGAGCAGTTTCCTTTCCACATGCTTGTGGGTTCCACCCTATCCTCCTTTCCAAACCCTCGTTACGTATCAACTTGACATTATATGTATATTGTATATGGTGTATAATATTCGAGTCGAGATAATTCGAATCAAGGTAAACACTCATATCAGTGTTTATTCTGTTTATATTCGGTACTCAACAAGAAACGAATTCAAGGAGTAACAGTACTGTTGAATCAAGTGCTTTTCCCTTGGTTAAATGGTAAAATTATACATTTAATCCCTCCCAAATATAAATAACCAATTAAACCTTTTCTTAAGGAACCTTTTAGCCTATTAGTGAAATGTAATGATTTTGTTTTGGTTCACCTCAAACATTGAATAATCCTATAACCGTACGTGGTTATTCTGTCTTGTTTTCCACACAAGAAAGCATTCCCCATTAATAATGACGAATTTTGGGCATAATTCAATTATTCATTAGTCGACAGGGATGGATCAGAGAAGCTATAGGCGATGACGGAACTATAAATTGCCCCTTTTTGTCTCAAAAAATGTTTTTTTACCTTTGTTTCTCTATATATTTTTTAGATAAATAAAAGCTTTTATTTATCCAAATAAACCCAACCAAACACCCCCAAAGTTTTTTAAACCCATCAAATATCAACATACAGCCCCTAACAGAGATCCCAGTTTACAGCAAAAATAATCTAAAAGTCTAGCTCGAACATCGTGTTTCACAAGGGAGAAAATCTCAGCACCCAGGCGCCCCCTCCCATGGATCTGCCCATTCCTCTCCTGCTAAAGGTAGTAATTCAACCCACACTAAGCCAAACGAACAATAGTTGCGCACAACGACTTTCCTTTCCCCTGCCTTACTATCCAATCCAATCGCACTGTCCAGCAGCTATGAGACAAATTCAGGCCACAAGCATCTAAGATCATCCCCCATACTTCCCTCGAAAAACAACATTCCCCAGAAATATGATCCCTTGTCTCTATCTCATCAGAACACAACTCTCAAATAGGATCAACCTCACAACCCCATCCTAACATTCTACTCTTAGTAGGTAATCTATCTAATAACACTAACCATGACACAAAAGACTGCCGAGGGATAGAGAGCTTACCCCAAACAACTCGAGCCCATGGGACCTTTGCCTGCTTGTGACAAATAGCCTCCCACACTTTTTGTTTTGTTTTGAAAACCATTTGCAAGGCACCCACCGAAACCATATTATCCTTAAGCTTTAGAAGTTTCTTTCACACACAACTGTGGTACAACTTTGCTTTAGTACTCCATACTGAATCCCCCTTCAGCCTTAATATTTATTAAAAATTATAGATTCGTCTTTGGTTGGAAGAGCAATTGCCACTAAAATTTTATAAATTTATAAATTTGCATCCTTTAAAATTTTGTAAATTCACCATATAACATAAAATTTTACGTCCATCCCCGAAAAATGTAAAACTTTAATATACCTCCGTTTTCGAGTCTCTTGCATCCTTCATCAACATAATCATTCATTTTAAAACCTATAAACACAAAGCTGTTGAGTTTTGAGAATCTTCATGATGCATCATTCGAGTCTATTAAAATTACTAATTCACTTTACTACCTGACAACTAAAACTACACTGTCTAATTATCAAAAACTTATTACCCTTAAACTTGACACAATTCACCAGCAATGAGATTTAAATATTCATAGAGGGTAGACTAATGAAAGAGTTCTTAAATGCTTTACCAACCATGCTATTTAGGTTAAAATTATAGATTATATACGCCACATGTAAAATCAATCGCTACAATGTTTAAATGAGTGTTTACCTTAGACCGTCTCTTAGAAAGGTGCCTAATCTATACTCTTGTTAATTTGTCGTCTAACGTTTATTTCGGCATACTTTGGTGTTTAATGCTCATTACGCAATTAAAATTAGGTTTTTCTGTGATAGACATTAAAACTTTTTTTGTTGTTCAATAAAAATATGACACATGACATATTTTTGATATTTTTTATCATTTGTATTTAAAAAAAATAAGAAAATCTTTAATTTCATAAAAATAACCCACAAATCTTTCATTTCTCAAAAAATCCCAAACACAAACCCTAATTAAATCTCTCTCCCTATCACCATTGATTTAACCACCACATGCCACCCTTGCCTTCATCGAACTCTCACGATTAAAAACTCCATCATCACGTTATTGTCTACGAACATCCAACAATAAAAAAAGACTGATTGAATTTTTGATTGACGGCTAGAGGGCGGGGATGCCGAACAATGAGATATGCGGCGCTTTAGCGGTGAATGGTAAACCACCGACGTGTGGGATATCATACGGTGAGGGAGATGTTATTTGAGGGTTTGATTGAAATAAATTAAAACTTTAGAGTTTTTTTTTCAAGAACTTCATATTTTTTAAAAATCAAGCCACGTGTTATGTTATAATTAGATGAAAGTGTTTTTTAACGATCGTTTACAAAAAAACATAATTTAGATTACGGAAGAAAATATTAAGCACTAAAGTGGCCCGAGATAATTATTAAACACCAAACTAAAAAACTATATAAGTTAAACACCTCTCTGACGATTAAGCCTTTATCTTTGTTATAATACACAAATAAGTAATTCAACATAACCTACACTTGATCAGATTTAAATTTAAATAAAATTTTGATCGAATATCTATTCTTATATAAATTTTTATATAATAAACTTCAAATTTAAACATTCAAAATACAACCGATAATACCAACAAATATTTTTAATTATCTACTAACCGACATTTTCACCTGATAGGTTTGGATTCACCTTCATTATTACATTTTCAGTTCTTTTTTATTTCCTTCCTTGGCAGTGTGAACCATTAGACTAAATTTTTCATATTTTATTTCTTATGAAACCATTTAATGCTTTGATTACAACAGCTTTGGCCTTTGAAATTCAATACAAATAATAAATACGAAGAGGGGTTGGTATTTGCATTAAATAGCAGCTTCAAACAAAGCTTAAGATTGCTGCACTTCACCATGCCACATTAATTTTTCTTTTTCAGTTGCAACACAAGCGTATCTATTTTAATTTTAAAATTTAAAATTTAAAATTTAAATTATAATCTTTAAATTTTAAATTTAAACTTTATAACTTAAATCAGTAATTCATAAACTTAAACTCTAAATTAACCTTGATTGCATAATAGTTTTTTTTCCACCACAAATATATTGGATAATAATCTTTATTTTGATTATACCCATGGAAAGTTATTCCAACCATATTGGTTGGAATTACGACACTATATATATAATTACCCTAAAATAATACCTTTTCTCTGAAAATTCTTGGTACAATAATATGAGTGAAATGGATGAGGACAGGGGCAAACGTTTTTTTATTATTCTTTTTAATTTTTATGTTTCTTAGCTTAAAAGTTTTTGATTTCATTATATTTAAAGTTAAACTCGAAAGTTAATATATTTTTATTTTTTTCATTTTTATAGGAGTGTAAATAAACAGAGCATTTGATGAACTGTTCATATAATGTTTGTTTATTAAGTTAAATAAAATAGTATGAACAATTTTTTTATGTTCGAACACAAACAAAGGCGCATTTGGTTTGTTTATGTTTATGGACAAACTCATTTATTTATTATGATATTTAAATATATATATTAAAATATTATCTCTATTTTATATTTGAATTTCAACTCAATCTAGGAAATATATATTATATTTGAAACCACGATTGATAGTTTAACAAAAATAAGTTATTGGCAATGTGCTCTAGCTTCTCATTGGTACATCAGATGTGAAAGAGGAGTGGCGTGTATAAAAAGATTGGTGAAAGATTTGTTACTACATCAAAGTGTTCGATTTATTGAAATTTCTTATATATATTATTCTTCTGACCTTGTTGGCATTGTTAGAAGATAAGTATTATGTGTGAATGTATCATCTTACCTTATGATAATTTATTATATCATTGACACTAAATCCAGTTTTAACTATACTATATTTTATTTAATAAACAAATAAAATAAAATAAAGAGTTGCCTAATCGAAATTTATTCTAATTTTCAAAAATCGTTTTTAAAGAGAGTAGACAAACTCATAACCATAAGGTTCGAATAAAACTTGATTAAGTAAAACAAAGTTTAAGTTATTAAATAAGTAATAATTTCTTATGACATCCAAAATAAATAAAGAACTAGCCACTGAAGCTAGTATTCAATAAAATATATCCTTATAAATAACAATAAAAACATAAATTTCAAACATATTGATACTTATTTACATCGTTGTAAATAAACTATAATAGCTTACTTACACTGTTGTAAATAAGTGTTGGTAACTTATTTACACCTAGTCACTTATGTCCGTTAACATGTAATCGTATTGTTTTTAGTTGTTACTCTATTTTTAAATTAAAAATTATATGGTTTAAATTTGATACACATGTTGTGTAAAATTTATTTTACACATGCCTGCTTATTTATACCATAAATCAAAATTAAATCTAAACCCTAAAAACTACACCTTAAACTCTAAATTCTAAACACTAGTTTTAAATTCTAGACCCTACAATCCAAACCCCTAACCTAAACTACACCCTGAACCCCTAAAACTAAAAGACTTGTGTAAACTAAACTTTACACAATCTGTGTATTGAAGTTTTTCTCAAATTATTTATACAAAATATGTAAGATAAAATTTTGTTTTATTTATATTGACTCAGTCAATGATATTTTTCTAGATTCACCATTGGATGAGGAGATTAAAATTTGAAAATAAGGAGATTTTTATGGAGAAAAAAAAGAAGTGTTTAATCTCATCAATCCAATGGCCATAAATTAATGTAAAATTAAATGAGTTTTACATGATGTAAGTGAGGAACAAAAATCATCTGCTCTTTTTGGTGTCTTTTTATGCCTAAACATTAAAAAACCAAGTCTTAAACCATAACCTTAAATTATAAATTATAAATCATAAACCTTAAACCCTAAAAATACACCATAATTCCTAACCCTAAATCTTAACTATAAATCATAAACCTAATTTTTTAGTTTTGAGGC
Organism: Hibiscus mutabilis; assembly: GCA_019671005.1. Taxonomy (NCBI): domain Eukaryota; kingdom Viridiplantae; phylum Streptophyta; class Magnoliopsida; order Malvales; family Malvaceae; genus Hibiscus; species Hibiscus mutabilis. The sequence goes on along the minus strand of CM033725.1, from coordinate 374,923 downwards.
ACAAAAGAAGCCAAGGTGTTTCTAATCGTAAGTGAATCATATCTCATATATATATATATATATATATTTCGAATGATAATTTTCATATATCTTACTTCTAATCTCATCCATCCATTTCACTCATCCAATGGTCATGAATTAGTGTAAAACTAGTTGAGTTTTATATAGTGTAACTAGATCCCATCCCTATATATATATAGGGTTAGGATCCACTTATACACAATGTAGAGTTTTACATGTTTTTTGAATTGTTGAATGTGTGAAATTGATGACTCATATTAACTTCTTACTTTTTTTTCAAATGATAATCTTCATGTATCTTATTGCTAATCTCAGTCATCTATTTTAAACAGCAAACAATAAAAAATGTATAAAGCTTAAAAAAAATTTATAATGTGTAATTGGATCATATACGATATATATACTTTTTTTAGGGGTGCTTCTTGGTAATAATTTTGGACTTGGAGCATTGGGTAAACCAACCCATGTTTATTAAATTGGACTGACGGGTCTAACACCATAGGTGATAGGTGTGGTCCAGAAAGCAATGTTCACCCCCCCCCCCAACCAACAAATCATCGGTAAACTTTGATCAGTATTGTTTTTTAAGAAATAAAATCATTTGCCCACTCAATATGTCTTTTTTGTGTTTTAAAATTGTTCCACTTAAAATATCTCATTGAAAAAATTAACAAATTTTATAAGGCACATTTCCCTTTATACCATTTTTTAGTTTCTTGATAAAACAAAATTCAACTTTTTTAAGGATAAAATTGTTGTTTTTATTTTACATCATCTTTCTTACACATTCTTAGACAAACTTTTTTTTCCTAAAACTGTGTGAAAAGTCAATAATGGACAAAATAAATAAAACGGATGAAGTAACTTTTAGTCCTTAAATTTGATAATTTTTTTCTAAATTCAGTCCCTAAAATTATTTTAGTCTATCTTAGTCATTGAATCTGGCAACATATCCCATTTTTAGTCCTCTTAATGGCTTGGTACTCTAAAAGCTTAAGGACCAATGTGGATAACAAAAAATCAGTGACCAAGTTGGAAAAAAGTCATACTTCTTGTCCAAAGATTTCTCATGTATGCTCTTCATATACTGAAGCAACATAGGGTCGAATGATCAGATGGAGTTCTTTACACAAGTTAGATTATTATACGATACACTAATAGAGTTTTTATTCTTAAAAAAATATAAATGGAGTGCTTTTTTAACCTCATAAGCGAGGTTAATAAATTACAATGAGTTCCATTTATTTCCTTACTTTTAATATTAATTAAATACGCTACATTGATTGAAGATCTATTAATGAATAGAAAATTTCCGTCTTTTTCGATGCTTTTTTCTTTGTCCCATACTAAAAAATTATGTATAGGGTTTAAAGTTAAGGTTAAGAGAATTATAGGTAGGTGGCATTTTTAGGGTTTATGGTTTAAGATTTATAATTTAGGCTTAATGCTTAGAATTTAATTTTTTAGTTTTATGGTATAGAAAGGGACACCAAAAAAAGACAGAAGATTTTTGTCCATCTCTTAATCTTATTCTTAAAAGAAAAATATTTTGATACATAAGCCTTTCAATTTTAGGGTTTAGAGATTTAGGTTGTGGTTTAGGGTTTATGTTGTAGGATGCATAATTTAAGGTTTAAAGTTAAAATTTAGAGTATATGTTTTAGGCTGTTATGGCTATGGATTTATGTTTGTTTAAATTTTTTTTACACTTGTGTATTAAAATATGGAAAAAACTTTGATACACAACCCGTGTAAACTTTAGTTTACACATGCCTTTTAGTTTTAAGGGCTAGGGTTTTAGTTTAGGGTTTAAGGTTTAGGGGTTTAGGCTGTAAGGTTTAGAATTTAAGGTTAGTGTTTAGAATTTAGGGTTTAGAGTGTAAGGTTTAGTTTTTTAGGGTTAGGGTTAAAATTTTAGGATTTGAATTTTTATAGTATAAATACACAAGGTTGTGTAAAATTAATTTTACACAGCCTGTGTATCAAAGTTTTACCCTTAAAATATAACTCTATTCATAAAATTAAAAAAACAAACAAACCACTAATCTACTAAATAATTATCCATATTTGTTATTCTAAACATTTTCACACATTACCTAAAAATTCCTCTTCACATAAATCACGACTTAATTATTTATCAGAAAAGAAAACGTGAGAAACAACTAAAAACCTTGTGGATTACAAGTACACAGTAAAGTAAAAATAAAAAATAAAGCTCGTAGCTGCCGACCACACCAAACTGAAAAGCCGGCACGGCAGGTATAAAGCTTAAACATAAAAAACAAAAGGGAAATGTTTTACATGCATGGTGATGCTCTAGTCGACTGCCGACCATGCATGATTTACGCAAAAATCATTGTCAGTTGCTCGGTCAAACAGAACTGGATTCATGTGTAAAGCGGATGGAAAGTTCATACTTAACTAGGAGCAGTAATATTGACTGCAAACAGTGAGCTAATTATTGTATATTATATATGATAAATGATTTGTGTTAGTGCCTGCGAACTCCAAACTTTGCGAGTAGCTACGTGTCGAATTTTTTTAGGCAAGATAAGTTTTATTCATGCTAGCTTAAAAGTTTGCGCTTACGTTGCGTGCTTTGTCAAAAATCTCTCTAAATTTAAATAGAAGAAAAGAATATACACAACGTAAGAAATACGATGCATCGTTCACCACCCCTGTCACAATAAAATTAGAATCCACTAAAACCTAAAAAACATTCCAAAACAGAGAACACCACCACTCAACTCAACTCCTTAAAACAAATAAAAACTACGAAAGCTACCATACCAGCATCTACCTTAATAGAGCCTTACTAACTTGGATCACTCTAACCCCTGACTAAAAACCACGATAGGCATTGAATCACCATTTCTTCACGCTCAAATTCTAATAGAAATTAATTTCCTGTACTTTGATAAATTATAAGAACCTCCTGTTGGATTAAAATCCGTAATAGTGGGCACATATGTATAATGTATATTGCTATTTTAAAGTATGACACAAAATTAAGTGACCAATTATGTTAGGCGTGTCATGGGTATTAAAATGTCATGGAAATAAAAGTGTAGATACCATAAGATGTATTTATAATTCGATGAGGGGCAGAGTTATAAATACTTAATAGTTGATTATTAAATCAACTATATAAAGAGGTAGTGGTCCCCAAGAAATAGGTTAACTTGTTTTTCTCTCCTTCCCCGTCAGAGAGTTTTACGTCAAGAGAAAACCTATCTTCTTGGAAGATCAATACTAAAGATTTGGGATTTCAACATCAAGATTCAAGGTTTTGATCTATCGATTAATTCTGGTACGCTTCCGCAATTCAGTTTATTCAGTTTATTATTCTTGATGATTTGACATGATAGATCCTGGGTTCAGATTTTATATTTAGTTATGGTTTAATTTCTATCAAGTGGCATCATCGCCTAGTCATGTTAAATAATTAAGAACCGATTAACTTTTATTATAGAAAATTGAAATCATAAAATATTGGGTTTTTGTATATGTTGCTTGCCTTTTGATGTTCTTTAGTTTCGATCGCTCTATAATAATTTAGGTCTTGAATTCGATTGATTATCAATTTTTTTTTTCTTTCGTCGCCGCATTAAAAAGAAAGAAGTTATCGTGAATGACAATTGCAATTCAAGACAATTAGTTTTTTGCTTTTTATGTTTATGTGCAATTAACGGCAATTATATTTAGCAAGCTTTTTGAGGTTTGTCAATTGAAATTGATTGTCATGCTATTGGATTAATTCCATAAGACTGTATTGATTCGTTCATGTTTTATGAATTTAATATTTTAATTTGATGTTGAAGTTTTTGGTTTTGACCTAATTACAGATCAAGTTTTTTTAAGCAATTACCGATTTTGTGCGATTAAATTCTTTTCCCTACTACATTACGGATAAATTTATATTATGGATCAAGTTTTGAAGTTCTGAAGTAATTACGGATCAAGTTTATATTTAATATTTTAGGGTCATATAATATCCTTACTAAGTAATCCGTTCTTATTCACGAGACATGATTTTTTTTTTAATTTCCAGTGAAGTCTTTAATTAAGTACTTATTGTTATTTTGTTTAGTATGCATATTCTTTAATGGTGTGCATATTTAATTTTGGTTTTGATCTTTGAAAAAAAAATCATATTGTAATGTTAAAGCTTCATGTGATCATTATTGAATTCATTAGTGTACTTTGATTCTGACTTCTGATTAAATATTGATTATTTTGAATTCAATCTTTGGGTGATATATGAAGTTAAGGATTGAAATGCATTTAGTTTAAATTATATATTTTGAATTCAAGTTTTATTTTGGTAAATGCATGTTTAAGGAATTTTTTGAGAAACAGTCAAAGATTTCGGTTTTTTCGATTTTTGATAGCCCCATTTGGACAACCTTATTCTGGGTTATTTCGGAAACTTAAGTGTTATCAGAAATTTCAGTTTTGACTGTTACATAATTTTAAATTTGGATATCGGTACATTTATGTTATATATTTTAAGATAAATTAATTGAAGCATTAAGTCACCAAAGTGACTTCTATTGTAGAAATTATTTTATTTTAATATATAGAAGGTTTTGTGCATGTAAGTCAGATTATGTTAGTATTAATCGGCCCAAAGGAAGGTTAATAATTAACATTATTATATGTGCAACTGTGGTAATAAACATGTGATAATTATTCAGTTTTATATGTGAGCAATAAATCGCCCAAAGGAAGATTTACATTTGACATGTTCTTATTATCAACGTTTGATTCTTGTACCAAGATATCACTTACAAGTTAATATTTTGTCCAAAGATGAAATATTAATGGAGTGTCCGATATCTTGATATGAGGTTTACCTTTATTCAAATTTATTATTATTTTGGTTATCTTTTAATTTGATTGAAAGATAAAATTAAGACAAATATTTTGAAACAATTAAATTCATATTTTGGTTTTGGATGTCTAATATTTTAATGGATTAATTGAAACATAATGTCACCAAAGTGACCGCTTTTTGTGTAGATTAGTTTATTTAAAATATTAAGATAATTATGGATTTTTGTAATTCATGCGTTTATTAATTGGCCCAAAGGAAAGTTAATATTTGGCGAATTACAACGACAATAATGGCGATAAATGTGTGACAATTATAAGGTATTTTATGTAAGCAATACGTTAGTCTAAAGATTAATCTATTGTTTGACATAGTTTATTGTCAATGTTTGATTGCTACAACAAGAGTACCGCATTTCTGATTAATATTCTTGTTCAAAGACTTGATATTAATGTTGTGCTTGGTATCTTGAGGGGAACTAGCCATTATTTTGAATTTATTTGTTTACTTATGAATATTTATGTGAGCTTGTTTTTATTTTATTTATTTATTTTTGTTCTATATTTAGGTAATTTATCTTTTTTTGTCACAATATCATTAAATACATTCTACACTCATGTTTAGTAAAACTAGTTTCAAGGAATAGAAAAGACACTTACATAAAGTATTTGGTTGTATGAACATAGACCTTGCACTAAGGAAGAACAACTCGCACCTCTCATGGCGGTAAGCACCCATAAAAGGGATTTTGAGAGGTGAGTTCGTTCAAATTGCATGATTTTAATGATCATAAAGTACAACATTCTAGAATTCTTTAGGAGCACAAATCTAAATATATTACTCATATTAAGGGTTTCCTTGTGAAATTAAGAAATGATTTACCCAAAACATTAAGGTTAAGATGACATCACTTATGCCTTCTTTGATGTCTATGAAGTATAAGGGCCAAGGAAATGTGAGGAAGTACATTATGAAAAATGTTTAATATTGCTTCAAAATTTAAGGCACATAAGATCAAACTTTCTAACAATTGTTTGTTCTTATGATTTTTGGTATCGCTTTCCTATACTGATTTAACCAATTCAAAATTAATTACAACTGTCAAAAGGAGAAATAGACTTTAAATGAGCTTATTTCTAATTGTGTTAAAGAGGAAGAAAAGTTGAAGCATTATAAGTGTAAAAGTACTCATTCGGTTAGTGCTCATTTAGTTAGTGTCTCTAAGAATAAGGGCAATAAAAAAATATTAGAATAAAGTTGCTAAAGGTCCTAATCAAAAGAAACAACAATAAGTTACAAAGTATTGATTCTTTTGTATAAGTTAGGACACATGTGAAGAAATTAAACTTCAAAAGTGAGCAACTACTTTGGTTATTTTGAGTGATCCATGGGCTGTAAATTTTATGATCCCACAATAAGGATTATTTTAAGGAGAGGTTTATAACATTTTTAGGATGTTGAGTTTGGAGGGAGAAATAAGGTTAGATACATTGCTATTGAGGGTAAGTTGAATTATAATTTAATTCATACTATCACTTTTAATGATGTTTAGGTTTTTACACCTATCATAATCAAGAAGTGAATCAAGTACCTCAGCAAAACAATGTTGAACAACTCCCATTCAAGATAAGGTAATTGTTTCAGAAGAACAAACTCAACAACCTTAAAAAAAAAAAATAAGTGTCATTAAAGATATCCACGAGAGGAAGGAGAAATACTATTCTAGATTATTACTTTGTATTTATTCAAGAAAATAAGGATAATAATGGAATGATAAAAAAATGATTCAATCATTTTTTATCAAATCATAAAAGTTCTGACTCTCAAAAGTGGATTGATGTCATTCAAGAAGAGTATAAATTTATGCAAGACAATAAAGTTTCGGAACTTGTCTCATTATGTGAAGGTGCAAACCAATTGGTTGTAAATGGATATTTAAAACCAAGAGGGATGCAAATGATAATGTGGACAAGTATAAGGCATGTCTTGTATCTAAAGGATATACTCTAAAAGAAGACATTGATTTTGTGGAGACTTTCTCTCAAGTTTTATTGAAAGAATCTTTTAAGATAATCATGACGCTTATTGCTTATTTTAATCTTGAGCTACATAAGATAGATGTTACGCTTGTGTTTTTCAATGGTGACATTGAAGAAACAAATTATATGGTACAATCATAGATTTGTGTCTAATGATACAAAATCAATGATATGTAAATTAAAGAAATTCATCTATGAGCTTAAGTTGGACTCTCATTAACGAAATTATAAATTTCATATTGTTTATCTCATTTGGTTTTGAGATAAATTTGGTTCACAATTCTATATACTACAGTTCAGTGGGAGTAAACCAAGTGATACTCATATTACTAAAGAAGACAAATTTAGTCTTACTCAATGCCCTAAAAGTAACCTTGAAATTTTAAAAAAAAATACAAAAGATTCCAAGTGCATAATCTATTGAGAATTTAATTTATGCTCAAGTATGTATGCGTTCGGATATTGCGTACATTGTTAGAATGTTAGACAAATATTTAAGCAATTCTAGTTTGAACCATTGAATAGCAACCAATAGGGTTATGAAATATCTTTAGAGAACAAAAATTACATGCCCACATATCGAAGTTCTGGTAAGTTAGAGATCATCAAGTTTACAGACTTCGATTAGACTTCGATTTTATTAGAATATTGATGCAAAAGAATTTTGTCACATGAGCTGCTAATTATAGATTGAATAGAAAGACCACTTCGGTTATTTTGTGACAATAAATATGCATTCATTTATTCTATGAACAATAGGAACACTTCAAATTTGAAGCACATAAATATTAAATTCCTAATTGTTAAAGAAAATTCAGAGTGATTGTGTGTCTATAGAGCATGTTGGTACAAACTCCATATTTGCGCGCTTATTAAGAAACTATCACCCTAGGTCTTTCATGAGCACACTACTCATGTGGGTGTAATGTTATATAAAGATATTCAGTTTTAGTGGGAGTTTGTAATTTTGAAAAATGCTCATTTGGTTTAGACACAATTTCGGATACTTCAGTTTAAAGTTATTTTAAGATTATTTTCTGCAGAAATAAAGTTCTTTTGGTTTATGCACACTCTGAATTCAGTAAAGTTTGATCTCGCTAAGGTTTAGAAGGACCAGTTGGAAATAGACATGTTTGGTTCACATTTCATGTAATTTTCCATGCTACGCATCCATGATTGATCTATGTCATTTGACTATATTTGTATACGTGACCATTGATGGGTCTTGTCGTGATTGATACGGCAAAGGTTGCTTTGATCCTATATGGATATAGTTGATGGACGAGATTGTTACAGAATACCTATTATATAATAGCAAATTTTTGAGCTCATAAGGTTATACATTTGTCAGGAAACATATGTTGCCCAAGTGGGAGATTGTTGGATTAAAATCCGTAATAGTGGGCACATATGTATAATGTATATTGCTATTTTAAAGTATGACACAAAATTAAGTGACCAATTATGTTAGGCGTGTCATGGGTATTAAAATGTCATGGAAATAAAAGTGTAGATACCATAAGATGTATTTATAATTCGATGAGGGGCAGAGTTATAAATACTTAATAGTTGATTATTAAATCAACTATATAAAGAGGTAGTGGTCCCCAAGAAATATGTTAACTTGTTTTTCTCTCCTTCCCCGTCAGAGAGTTTTACGTCAAGAGAAAACCTATCTTCTTGGAAGATCAATACTAAAGATTTGGGATTTCAACATCAAGATTCAAGGTTTTCAGTCTATCGATTAATTCAGGTACGCTTTCGCAATTCAGTTTATTCAGTTTATTATTCTTGATGATTTGACATGATAGATCCTGGGTTCAGATTTTATATTTAGTTATGGTTTAATTTCTATCACCTCCCACTTCGTCTCTGCAAGTATGTCCGATAGAGACCCCACACCAAAGGTTTTGATGGTTGCACCGATTGCACAAGACTCCATCCCGTTAGCAACACCCTCATTGGCAACACCTAATGGTATTGAGGAAAACTTGGGTTCCTCTAGTTACACTCACGCCCAGCACTTTGTATTTTGTATCATTCTTCTCAATTTTCTGGACACTTATTGAATTCTTCGCCTGGTTTACCCTTGAAGCCGTTCTTCTCCCAAGAAAGAGATAAGGATCATGCCTTACCAAAAAAACATTGACCTCCATTATATCCTTTCACGTTGAAATTCCCACCTAGTGATACTCTTAATTTTAATTCATCATCTTTCCAGAAACCTCCTTACAACATCCACCCCATGTGATTGAAATAACTCTCTTTGCTACAGGGCTTTTATCTTCGGACCCTAATCCCCATATATTCCAGTACATGAACTAATCTCTGTTCAGAATAAAATTTAACAATTAGACTGTTCAGCTATTTCAAGAGCAGGATTACCTCATTTTCGTCTCCTCGAAATTTGATGCCCAAATCTTTGCCCAATATATTCCAGTACATGAACTTCATCTACGTGTCGAATTTGCGAACGTACTTTGTAAGTATTTCATGACCCGCGAACGACTATCAGCGGACAATCTCCAAATATTCATCATCGATCACGTGTCAACATATATAGTCTTGGTGCACGTGGCCTTATTAGATGACAAACCAGTCTAGAACATTACTTCTTAAGATGTTCAATCACAATGTCACGATAATTCATAGTCCACATCTATCCAAACATTTATAAATAGCTATACAATGTTGAGTAAAACACGATAATATCCTCCCACCGAAAGACTAGACCAGAATAATCTTGAACCACCACTATAATTGATTTTGACAGTTCAATCTCAGGTCGTTCACTTTATTAATTAACAATTTTATAGATTAAATAACCAACTATGATTGATTTTTTAAAGAAAAAATATTGAAACATTTATCTTCAATTGAGCGGTTAAATACATGCTAAAAATATGTAAATAGATGTTCATCTCACAAATTCTGCTTAGTTTATAACCAATGATGGGCATTTAGGATTTGATTATTATATCTAAGGTGAAATGATGTAATTATTTTTTAAGGTTTTTTTTTTCTCTCTAACAATTGTTTTGAAATCCAAGGAAGTTTCCCAGGGTGGATCTTATTTCCAGCTAACGAACTCTAATTTCAAAGGAAGTTGACGAGAAAGAAGAGAGAAGCAAGGTCGATATTTCAGAACCGTCTATAATCTATAAAATTTATTAATACGACAAATAAGTGAGCGGCCCGACAGCTTGACTATGACATTTAAAAAAAAACATGTTGGAATTAGCCTCATTAGATTTGGTCTTCTGTAATTGGGTTGCCAAAAAAAAAATTAAAGATTCAGAAGGTGAAAAACTATTCCTTTGTTATGCTCACACATGGTTTTGACTGGCCGAATCTCTATATACAGCATGGAAAGTGAAAAAGTAAAAAAGAAAAACAAGAATCTAGGACTATACATATATGGTAGGCGATGAGACTCGGCCGTTGCCAGTCACGAATCGGGCGGTTTTGGCCGAGGATTGTGGGTGCTGGTTTCATCACCGACGACGACCTACTTTTTTTTCTTTTTCGGTGCATTCCACTCAAGGATCAATAAAACACCTTTAACCACCCTTGTTGCCAATAATGATCTAATATATTACTATATATTTTTTTCCTTATTGTTTAGGTGTCTTTGCATATTTAATAATATAAGGAAAATTATTATTTTTCTCCAAAATGACATTCTGACAAGATATACAAAACTTTTATTTTTATTAATGTCTTCATTTTTTTTATGTGTGACGCCCTTGTCAAGAGTTACTGTTAAATTTATTCAATCTGTCTACTATGTATAGTAGGACGTTGGACGTTAAATCGAACGATAAAAAGTTGTTCAACATCATTGGGTTGATGATTGATTATTTTAATGGGTCTAACTACATGATTACCAGCACAAAACATGTTTGAAACATAATAATTACTAAAAACTCATGCTGGAAACTGCGGGATTATTTCAAATTTAAGTAATAATTGAACTCAACATGTAGTTTAAATAGAAAAACGGATGATATTCATCTTATAAGATTTGAATTTAATTGCTCTGTTTACAAGGTGTGTGCATTATTAAAGGGTTGAGAATATTTATAAATAGGTACTACGTTGTAATTAACTTTAGACTATTAAAAAAAAAATAATTGAATTAGGGGAAAGAAGATCGTTGGTTATCCATATATAAATGTGATGCTTCTTTTTTTTTTTTTGTACAATTTTGCTTGAATTTAATCGCTCAAAAAACAAAATCATCTAAACAAAGCATTAGATGGATAACCACTGCATATTGGAATCCCGGTAACCACTTCAAAATCTCTTCGTCCATCAATGGGAATTCCTAGCCCAATACTTCCGGCAGCAGTAGCCTGGGAAGAACAATCATGTAAAGACTCTTTTAATCTCAAACAAACATTAATAATCCCATTCTTCAACCCCTTCGGATCCCTTAACCGATAACTCAAATACTGCAAACAAGTCTCCGGCGAGTACCCTCCGATGAAATCCGTCACCGGAATTCTCACAACCCCCACGACCTTTTCCCCTCCCGAAGAAGAAGAGCCCTTGCAACATTTGACTTGTAAGGTAATGAAGCGTGTTTGCACCGGCATTTCCATCACCAGCTTGTCGTTCCACGACGGGTAGCTCCCGCCTTCTCTATCGATCTTCGTCGCCTTGCTGTTGAAAGCGTCGATCGAAACGACGACGAAGGCGTTCTTTTTGACTGGTCTGTTGTCGATCCTCAGGTCTTCCGCCGACAATATTGTGATCTCCAAAGTGCTAGACTTGGTCTCCATTGTAATGAGTAGAAGGAGAAGAAGAATGAAAGCAGGATTCTAATTATGTATTGGGTTTTAATGGAAATTTCAGAGGCGACGGCCGATGAGATAAATGAGTCGTTACGAATAGTTATATATAGACATATACGAAGTTGATAGGAAAGACGGTGGAAAGAGAGAGGGTGGTTCACGTTTAGACTTTAATATTTTACGCCTAATTCGGACTATTAATACAAGTGGATAATTCTTCAAACATCCCAAAACAATATCTCGGATTTTAAATTGTTCTTTAAACTTCAAAAATGCTTTCTAATAAATCTTTAAAGAGAAAAATTTGATACACAATACGTATAAATTTTAATTTACACATACTAGTCAAATTTGAAGGTTAAGGGTTTAGTTTAAGGATTCATGTTGTAGAGTTTAGAATTAAAGATTTAATTTTAAACTTTAAAGTTTAGAATTTAAGGTGTTTGGATTAGGATTATAGATTTTAGATATTAAGGAAGGGTTGTGTAAAGTTCTTTTACACGTCTGTGTATCAAATATAACTCATTTTTAAAGTAATAGTATATTTTGAGTTAATAACACCACACATCCCCGAATTACAACTCTCATTCTAAATCACTCCTTAAACTTTTAAACTTCATAATTTCATCCTCAAACTATGACCCTCATTCTAAATTGGTCCACAAACTTTGAAAGTTCTAATTTCATCATCAAACTGCGACTCTCATTCTAGTTTGGTCCCCGAAATTTTGAACATTCTAATTTCATCCCCTAAATTAGCAATATATGTTAATCATATACTACCATGCTAATAAAATTGTTAATTTCTATGTAAACATTGATGTGTATTATATAATAATATGATGTGACATAAACAATAATTTGGAGATGAAATTAAAATATTCAAAAGTTTGGGACTAATTTAGAATAAGGGACATAGTCTGAAGTTAAACTAAAAGATTCAAAAGTTCAGACCAATTAGAATGAGAGTTATTATTTGGGGGATAAAATTAAAATATTTAAAAATTTAGAGATCAATTTAGAATAAAAGCAATCATTTAGGGACGTGTGGTACAACTAACTCGTATCTTTCTATTAGTCTAGTTTTAAGCGTATACATCAATAATGTGCAAAGCATATTTAAAATATATTGATTGAATTTTAAACACTTATATACTGATTATATAAATCGTTAGGATTTCACGTGTTAGAAAAAGAGCTCTAATTTTAATGACACCTTCCTTTTTGAATTTATTCAAACTATTCGTACAATAGGTAAATATATATTTAAAATGTTTCTTTGGAACAATTCCCAGCAAAGAAGCAAACAAACTCCTTCCCCTTTCTCTCGTTTCATCTCGATGCTTCTCTGAACGAACCTTTAATCTTTAGGGGTAAAAGTGCTTCTTTGTTCTCGTCTCTTCGTGGTTGCTACAAAGGGAGGTGGTTAGGTCGAGTCCCTGTTTTGCTCTACTTCCCCCTCTCTCTCGGCTGCTCTTTCTGTGTTTCTCCCTTTATTTTTATAATTAAAGTCTCCTTTTGGCTTGTATCGTGCTGAACCATGAATATTGAAGCTCCACTAGCGTCCCAGGGCCCTGGAACTAAGGTTACTACTTCACCTAGAAAACTTCCTGAAGTGGAAACAGTGATTGAAGATTCTTCTGACTCCTTGGACTTAAATGAGGATGGAGAAGTAAACCTTGTCATTAAGAATCATGCCTTGGTAGGTAAGATTCTCTCCAACCGTTTGGCAAGACATAACATGGTCACTGCCATCCTCTGAAAAGCCTGAAAGTATTGTGACTTAGAGTGTCACAATTTGGAAAAAAAACGTCTTTCTCTTTGTCTTCCCTACCATCGATGATAGACTGAGGGTGATGGGGCAATGCCATTGGGCGGTGCAAGACCGCCTCTTGATCCTTAAGGAGTGGAATCCGGAGATTGCATTTGAAGAAATTGACTTTTCTATGGAGGAGTTCTGGATCCAAGTTCACAATCTGCCCCTGCCCCTTATCACACAAGAGAATACGATGAAAATAGGGAAACTCTTCCCTCGTTTCTATGGCTCCAACTTGGAGAAGGATTGCAAGGTCAAGTGGGATGGCCAATTAAACTTAAAGGTGGCCATTAAAGTGGAAGATCCATTAAAAATGAGCTTCTCCCTGAACCGAAAGAACTATCATCCGTTGGAGTTTTTTTTCCGATATGAGAGGTCACTAGAGGTGTGTTATCGATATGGGGAGAATGAGTGCTGGTTCGATCCAAAGCCTTTCAGACTTGCCGGCAGTTTTGGGCCATAGCTCCGAGCTACTCAAGTGTGGAAGCCAAAGGATGGGAAACCACAATGGGCAACAAGGCGAGAGAATGATGGACAATCCCTCGACCTGGTCCCTGAGCAGGAGACAGAAGGAAAGGACAAAGCAATGAGCTTTCCGATACAATATTATGTTGTCTCAAATCTATTCCCATAGAATCCTAGGTTTCAAAAGTCAACTTTGGATGTGATAAGACGTGATGAGGCCCCCAAAGAGGATTTGGTTGGAAAAAATCTAGTTACTTTTCCCTCGAACATTGCTTCCAATTTGGTACCAGATGGTTCCATTACGACAGGACTAAGGGCAAAGGGAGGGATAAGCTTTTGGCCTCGGTTTCATCAAGTGAGAATGCTATATAAACTCAAAATCCCCCTCTGCCTCCGGTTGAGATTTAGGGAAATATGATCGTGGAAGGCATTGGGACAATGGGAGTCTCTGGCTCAAAGAAACGCAAAAAAAGGAGGACACTACTGAATCATTCTTTATGGCTAAACGCGGAGAATTATGGAACCTCATCTCAGAGGGTATCTACCAAGCATCACCAGGGAATTGGTGTGCGAGTGAACATGGAGCAGTGGCAAGCGAAGATATGCTCAAGGTGGCTTTACAATCTTTCACCTTCTCTTCCCCTTTGATCAACCAATTTGAGCGTAAAAAGAGAGGACATATCTGTGGTATTAAGCGACTAACCATGATTAAACAAGCCGCTAGACGCAAGCATGACATGGAAATCTCTAGGATTATGCTAGATGAAGTAGGGGTTATCGAGTTGGGTATCGATCTGACCGGAAAAAACATCACCAAGAAGCCGTCCATGGTTGTTGGTGATGACCTTATGCTCTGTGAAGAAATAGTGCTAAGTGATAATGATGTGCAAGGCGAGGTTAAAGATGGGGGAATTGGCCCTGAGGTGGTTTCATATGAATCGATGATTGCGGAGCTCCTTGCTACCTTCGTTAGGAAGGATCGAAGGGTAGCTTCAAGGCTCAATCCTTCCCCACGAATCATGTTTTGTTTACCTCCAGATCGTGATCCATGGATGTGCTTTGTTTGTTTCTCTCAGCGCGTGCCTCTTCTTCTGAGCTCCTTCTTAAGACTATGGCTTTTCGAAGTCATTTGCGGAGCTGCCTTGTACCTGCCCAAGTATGGATGTTATGCTACATCGTTCAAGATCCGAATGAGGGAGCTTGCCTCTAGACGGAGCTCTCGCTCGAATGTAGTGGGATTCTTAGTTTCCATGGCTTAGATTTGGTGTTTGATCCTTGTCCTTCCGGACGCTGGTTCTGTTTGCTGGGTTCCACCCTTTGTTTTTCAATTTTGTTTTTTTCTTTTCTTTGTGGTTCATGGCCAACCGAGCCTTTGTTTGGTGCTTTCTGGCTCGGTTGTTGTGCTTGTGTTGCTAGGTCAGGCCTTTGGGCTTCTTTCTTGTACGTGCATGGCTTTGCATGGGGTAGGTTCCATGCTGTCGTGTTTCATGTCTTTTGTAATCTCTGTGTTGTTTAATGCTATGTGGGGTTTATTGCTCAAAAAATAAATAAATATTTAAAATTTGATTTATATATTTTAAACATGATTCGTATTATATTCGAGCTGAAACTTTAGACTAATAAAATGATATAATTGATAACAAAATAATACTTTAAGGATTTAATTAAAATATTTTGAAATTTAAAACTAATTCAAAAATATTAGATAATTTAAGGACGTGTGACGAAAAGAAGTCAATATAATAATGAAGGGAGAGCTGTTGGGAGCGTGGAATGAGCGTGGTACAGGTGGAGGTATTCAATTTTGGCGTGAGCCGCGGTCTTAATTTTCTACCCACCGTCGCCGTAAATTCAAAATTAAAGAAAACTTTTTTAATAGAAAATTAAACAAAACTACAATTAGCTTAATATTTTATATGGCCGAAGACAAATCTTGTATCATTTTTTGTTTAGTAGATTGAGGAGGAAAAACAGGCTATATATTATATTAAACTATTTAAGTCGTTTTCCATTCAAAAAACTATGTAAGTCGTTTTTAATTAAATATTAATATAGGCTGTCGAGGGAGTTATGCCAATGCTGCGACGGGTGGTGTTCTTTGTGATGATGCTGGTAAGTGGGTGTTCGGGTTCTGTCGGAACATTGGTTCTTGCTCGGTCTTGGTAGCGAAATTATGGGTTGGCTATTAACGTATTAGTGCATGCTTGGAGGTTGGGTTTTCGCAAGGTTGAATTTCAGATCGATAATACAAATTTTCAATGGTAGGTCTATGGCACTGAGCAGTAGCGCCCTTATCACTTGGATACGGGAGATATTGGTTAGGCATTGAGATGTTCGGATAGCTCATGTGTACCGTAAGGCGAATATAGTGGCAGATGGTTTAGCTTGTTCGACACGAGGTCAGCCTATGGGTGAGTGTTGCTATGATTCTCCCCTGGTTGAGGTTTTACCCAAGTCCAATGAGGACATGGCATTTCAAGGGTGTGCCTTGCTATGGTGTAATATCTTGCCGGACTTTATGGTCTTAATTTGTTACAATTGTTACTGTGAGTACTTATTTTCTTCATTTAGATATAAGGAAGTTTTTAACGAAGCTTATGATAGCGATTTTCCCTTTTTCAATAAAAAAGATGTTCATACCCTCTTGTATATTTTTTTTCAAAGTAAATACTCAACTTTTTATTTCATTATCATTTTAATTCCAATTGTTATTTTTCATTAAAAATTAACCAATAACACGTTGTTACACCATGTATCATAATTCTACCAATATTTCAAATTAAATTTTTTAAAAATAAATTTCCCTTTAGTTTTGTTATGTTTCATTCCTTTCATTTGCATAACTTTGAATTCCATGTTTTAGTGTAACCTTTGCAGCTCTTTTCTGCTCATACCATGAATCCAACTAAAACTTTCACTCACTAAGATTATTACAAACATGATAGTTGTTGTAAGAATACTATATATTGATTTTTATTTCTTTGATGATTTTTATATAACAAAAGACTATAAAGATATAATATGATCCGAATAAGTAATTCGAAATGAACATCAAAATTCTAGCCTCTGAAGTCTTTGTTTTTAGTTTGACTCTGGTTATAACCCTCGAACCAACGTGATCTGCACGTTCAGTTTTACCAAAATTTGTTTTAGTTTTATAAGCACAGCTTCTAGACCTAGTAAGGCCTCCTGTATCACGTGTGCCGGGAAAATGTTTACATTTTAATGCAGGTTTCATAGTGTTTTGAGAAGGGGACAACAACGGAGACCATGTCAACGCAACTGTGTCTTTGGATGAATTAAAACATATTATTTGAACTCTAAATCTCTAACCCTAAAAACTTAAACTAACCCTAAATCATAAACTACAAACCCCAATTTCTAAACTCTAAACTGCCCTTAAACTTTAAATTTGATTTGCATTTCCCTTTCTGATAAAAATTCAAAAGAAAATTACTAATAAACATCTATCAAATTTGTTATATATTTCATCGTACAATTTCCCTTTCTCGTCTTGGAGAATAAAACAAGGTTGGTCCTATGATGAGCCTCTGCAAAATCCAATATGAATTAGTTAGCCAATGAGTTAATACCAATAATTATACTAAAAAAAGTGTATATTTTTTTTTCTCAATTTGCACCTTTTAATTATTTTTCTCGTTTTGTCCTTTTAAGTCATTATTTTTATCTATTTTCCCCCTCAAAAATATCCAATAATATGTCATATGTGAAGTTCTTATCACACATTTTTTTTAAGTAAACTGAAATGAGGGAAAATATATACTTTAAGGAACGAATATGACGAGTGGCATCGAGCTGT
This sequence comes from Hibiscus mutabilis, assembly GCA_019671005.1. NCBI lineage: Eukaryota > Viridiplantae > Streptophyta > Magnoliopsida > Malvales > Malvaceae > Hibiscus > Hibiscus mutabilis. The sequence continues at coordinate 357,132 of CM033725.1, read as the reverse complement.
TTGGGGTAATTTCTCCATCCCTAGGCAGTCTTTTGTCTCGTGGTTTGTTGTGCTTGATAGATAACCAACTAGAGATAGAATGTTGAGATGAGGATGCCGTTTGTTATGGAACTAAGCCGGAATCGCAGGACAATTTATTTCGGGGGTGCAGCTTCTCGAGACAGGCTTGTGGGGTGCATTTGACCCAAAGCAGCTGGAACGCGATGCTTAGCTGGGTTCAGACAGCAGGGAAGGGGAAAACTCTGCACGCTGCAATCATTCGACGCTTACATATGGATTGAACGTAATGAGAGATTACATGGAAAGGGGCCAAGGCTGCAAACTGACGTTTTTGTTCTTATCAAGCATGATGTGAAATGGAGGCTCACTGGATGCAGAAAGTTTAGTTTTTCTGGAAACTGTATAGCTGATGAGTGACATCTTAGCTAGATTTTTTTATTTTTTTTTTGTTCTTTTGATTGTATTGTTTTTTGGTGGTTTGTTTGAAGATTCTTTGGATGAATAAAGTGTTATTATATAAAAATTGCCACAAATTATTAAAAGAAGTGACATAATTGAAACATATTGATGCAAAAATTCAAACAATTGACGAAGAGGATTGAACTTCCATGGATGAGGTGAGTCAGGTGACTGAACAATGCCAATTGCCAAAATACAAGATTTTTCGTGGAAAGTGTCCATTTAGTTTCCTCCACACAAAAATATATCGAGGACTCCACCATACATCATACATGTTACAAAAAAGAGAAACCCCATATTCCTTACTTATACATATTCATTTTTTTAAAATTTAAATTTAAATTCTAGGGAACACGGGTTCAAATCACTTTGTCTACAAAGTGTATGCTCATTATCAAATGATCAAGAATATGTATGAACATATATTACTTTGTAATCACCTTTAGACTATTCAAAAAAATTAAAATCTAAACTCTTAATCTTAAAATTCTAAACATTAAACCTTAAATTATAACTACATACTTTAGATTCTAAATCATACAAACTAACTCCCTAAATTCTAAAATAGAAATAAATATATAAATATGTAAAAAAATAGAAAATTATAATAGTTTGACATAATTTAAAATTTTGGAAAACTAACTAAAATTTTTAAAAATTTAAAATGGGTTTAATTAAACATATTTTGAAAATTAAAATTTAATAAAAATTTTGAATAAATCAAATTAAAATATTTTAAAATGTAAGGGTCAAATGAAAATTTTCCAAAAATCTGGGGGACCTGACCTTTTGGCTCCAACCAACATCCGCCTCTTGTCCTTTTAATGTTTTCGCATATACTCTTAAAATGAAGAGAAATCAAAATGGAAGTTACTAAAATTTTAGCATCGTGTAATATGTTTATATGAAATATTTAAAATATTATAATTAAATTTATTGATCAATTAATTTTTTTAATACGAATACGTTTGTTTTATTGAAAGAGAAAAAAATTCAAAAATACAATGAGTTTAAAACTTAGATAAACAAACTTAATCCGGACATATTCTTAAAAATACGAAAACTAACGTCTCTAGATCATAAACAAAACCATACAAAGAAAATGTAAAAATCCTAACCCAGATTCAAAACAAAATTTATACAAATATCACCAAAGCTCGATGATGAAGGTAAAAACTAACAACATTAAAATAATAGGCATGTCGACAACACAGTCATTACTGTAACTCAATCGCGAAAAAGCGGTGACTGTGAGCTTGTATCTAAATACAGTTTGAGGGTCCAAAACAGGGAGATCAATAAAATAATCAAAAGAGAAGCATCTTGATCACCTCGTGACGGCGTTAAATCCAACCTTGATGAAAAAATTAAATGAAAAAAGAAACGGTCAAATGACTGATTAAAAGAAAAAAAGTGTTAGGATATTTGTTTTGATATAATAGATTGAAAAATTGTTTTGGACTAAATTGAAAATATCGCAAAAATGATTTTAAGTCCAAACAACTTGAAAATATGTTTGAGAAGGTTTCAAAAGGTTTTGAAGTATTTTTGAAATGTTTTAAAGTAGCCAAACCCAAGTTCTCAGCTCAATTGTATCGATACAATATACCCCGTTTCGATACATCTTAGGGTTTCAGCTACAACATATTTGAAACTGCCAAAACTCGTACCGATACAGGGCTTGCCCGTATCGATACGGAGAGGGGTCGTTTCGATACGCCTACGTGGCAAAAACTTCAAAGGGCAAAAACCCCTAACAGATATTTTCCCAACTGTCTTTTAAATTGCAGGTCGTATCGATACACTCCTAAGTGTATCGATACGCATAAGCTGGAAAGAGCTCAACGGGTAGTTTCTGAAGAAAACATACTGATACGACTACTCGCGTATCGATTCAGACAGCTCCAGAACTACATTTACTGTGGGAAATAAAAGCCCCAACGGTTCAAATTCAATCCCAACGGTCTCCAACGACTAGAAACACAATTGAGAGTATAAAAGGGACCTCCAAGAATCTATGGAAGACTAATGATCCTCAAGTCAACAATAATATGATCAAGAAATGTCTTAGTGCTCAAATTATCATATTTCTTGTATAGACAACACTTGTGAGCTTAATTGTAAATATATGCTAAGTGTTTTAGGATTTGAGTGAGTGTTTAAGAGTGCAAACATCAACCTTTAGAGAGGGATTTCTGTTTGCTAAGTTTTCTCTTGTTTGAGAGAGTTCCCAAAGCTCGGTTTGTGAGCTTTGGATGCTATACTTGGGTGTTAAGTCTAGGTTGTAAAAGGCTGCCTCCTAAGCCTAGAAAAGGGGACGAATTCTTAGTGAATTGGTTGAAATCTTTGGTGGGGAGATAAGGTAGTAGATGTAGGCTTTGGCTTTGGTTAGAAAGCCGAACCACTCTAAATTCTTTGTCTTTTATTTTTTTCTTTTTCTTCCACCACAAACACCCAAATTACATCTTCTCCACCACATGACAAGCACAAACGGTTGAGGGAGTCGAGTCTATCAATTGGTATCAGACCTATTGAGACGATCCAGAAGCTCGATCAACAATCTATCCAACCGGTGATAAATGGCGCAATCTATTGACAAGCCACCATTCTTCAATGGTGAACATTATGCCTATTGGAAGAATATGATGATGTACTTCATCAAGGCAAAAGATTATCATCTTTGGGACCTTGTTGAAGATGGACCGTTCGAGCCTCAACGAAGGGATGCAGATTGGAATACTAACGAAAAGAATGTGATAGAGCTAAACTCCAAGGCGTTGCTAGTGTGATTTTGTACATTGGGACCGGAGGTTTATGCTATGATTACTTTTTTTGAGAATGCCAAGGAAGTATGAGACAAGCTTGAAGCCACATACGAGGGAACAAACGAAGTAAATGAGACCAAGATTGATCTTCTCAACCTTGAGTATGAAAATTTCAAGATGGACCAGGATGAAGACATCAAAAGGATGTTCGATCGATTCTCCACAATTGTCAAACATCTCAAAAGCTTTGGAAATTAGATTTCGGAAGACAAACTCATTCAGAAGTTGATTTACTCACTTTCTGAATTATGGGAAAACAAGAAGACGGCTACCATTGAAGCCAAGAACTTGAAGGAGCTCAAGCTTGATGAGCTAATTGGATCTGAGCTAACTCATGAGTTGATGTCAAAACCCTTGACGAGGGAGAAGGAGAATAAGATCAAAGAGCAAGGCATTGATGTTAATGTCATTGCTCTCAAATTCTCTATATGTCAACATGAAGAATCAAGTGAGGAGGGAAGTGAAGATGAAGAGATGGTTCATCTCTTCAAGAAGTTCACCCAATTCATAAAGAGGGAAATGGAAAAATCCAAGCATGAATCGAAGAAGAAGATGAAGAATCCCCAAAAGAGCCATGAATGCAAGGAGACGAGGCATACTGTAATCACTAATTTTGTCTGGGGTTGACCCGTTTTCCTTATTTTGCAATAATGGGCTTATATATACTATTATGTGATGACGTGTGTTATTGTGTGTATGTCATGTATATGTCATTAGTATGTGTTTTCTATGTATATGTGTTTACAAATGCATGTTTATATATACATGGTATATAAATATATGAGGCATATGCGTATGTTTATATATTACACGTATGTGTTGCTTGCTAGCATGTATGTATGAATTTACTATTATTTTAATGTCACTAATGTTTAAATGTGAGTGTGAGTATGTATTGCATGTTTTATGTGTATATGTAGTATGTATTAATGTTTGTGTACTATGTGTATGTACATTTGGTTATGTATGTGTACGTAAGTTGGTATGTATATTATATGTTAGTATTATTATTATTGTTATTATTATTATGTATTAATGTTATTTAAGAATAAAAAACAGATCATAATTAAAATAAAAGCCCAATAGTATTATGTTTGTCCAAGTCCATTACAATAAAAAGCTCTAAAAATATTACATGGCCCTAGAGGCCCCAAATAAAAAAAACCCTAATCTAATATCATCTTCTTTCTTGCGCAGCCCCATCTGAGCCGTTGGATCAGATCTGATCCAATGGTCCAGATTAAAGGAAGAAAGCTCTTCATCTGCCGTGTGAGATGCATGCTTGGGACCCTTCGCCTTTCACGCGCTCTTCACCGATGACCGCCACATGTCTAGATCGACAGTCCTCATCCTCACCGGAGATCCCACGTCCACTTACTGTCTCTCAAGCACCGAACAGACCAAAAAACATAAAAAAGAGGGTATGTCAGTCTAAACAATCATCCACAGTGGTTTCATTAAATCTTTGCTTAAGAATGTAAACAATAGCATATATATAGGCAATGAGTAATCTGAGAAAGATATAAGCATGAAAATCAACCATTTGTAACGCTAAGTTCGAACGGGAAAAAATCTGAAATCAATAAACAGAGAAAAGGCCTTTCAAGGTATATTTTCTTCCTTTTTTTTCAGTTCGAATATATAACATGCATGTATATGAAAAAGGGTTAGAGTTCAGGGTTTACCCTCGTGCCGTCGTGCTTCCCTCGCCAGTGATAAGCCCACGGTCTCTCAAGACCGTCCGATGGTGAACATGTGGGGAGATAGACACCGAAGATCAGTTTCGGGGTTGGGTTTTGAGCCCTAAAGCTCGTTTTTCGGTTCAATTTTTAAGAAAAGAGGGTTTTTTTTATAGGATTTCTATTAAAACAAGTTTTGGATTTGTGTTTGGGAAATGAGAATGTGTTTTTAGGTGTGGGTTTTGGTTCACCGGTGCCGGAGTACGACGGCTGGTGCGGTGGTTTACGGTGGCTAACCACCGGATTCTGAAAAACAAGAGGGGTTGGGAGTTTGAATTCATAGGATGAAGAGGGTTTTTTAAGTTGCTTGAAAAATGGCCAAAATGGTTCAAATTTTGGCCGAAATAAGGGTTTTATAGAGTTTAAACATTTTAAAATTGCGTTTATTACATTTTAAATCCCTCCACCCTTCTTAAATTGTGCCTAAAGGGCTTCCGCATGGTCCAATTATGTTATTAGTCTTTCCGTGTTGTATAATTATAATGGGAAGCCATTCCGCCTTTGTAAATCATGCTCCGGGTCCTCGAAACTTTTTTTATTTTCAATTTTGTCCTTGTATAACCAGTTTCAAGTTTTTAAATTTTGGCCATCTGATTTCCAATTCATCCAATTTAGTCCATTTTCCAGTTTCAAATTAATTTTTTATATACTTTTTCATTCATTTTTAATTTAAATCTTGTACATTTATTTCCTGTAATATCGATTTAATTCTTATGTTAATATTACTCGTTTATGCTTGTTATTTTACGGATGAAATTAGTTCGAATAACATATGTTAGGGATTAAATATGCACATAGTTTAGTATAAGATAAAAACCTTAAAAGTGTAATATATATGAATTATATATATATATATATATTAGGTAAAGTAGAAATTTGTAAAAGAAAATATATATATGTATATTCTTAACCTATAATATATATGTTTTAGCATAAAATAAAGATTTGTAAAGTATAATATATGTAAATGTTTTGATATATAGATTATATATATTTTTAGTATATAATATAATTTTTTTTAAAAAAATGCAATATATACTTTTGATATATATAATGTATAGTTTTTTAAAGTATAAGGTAGGATTTTGTAAAATGTAATATATATATATTTATGACCTATAATACATAGTTTTCAAAGTATATAGTATAATTTTATAAAATAATGCATATATGTTTTTGATATAATATATAGTTTTAAAGTATATAGTTGTTAAAGTATATAATAATGTTTTGTAAAAGTAAAATATATATGTGGAGTATAATATAGTTTTTAAAGTATATAGAAGAATTTTGCAAAATATATAATGTATGTTTTTGTTTATAGTATATGTATAATTTTCTTTTAAAAAATATAAAAAAGGTGATGTATGATTTATTTAAGATATGTGAAATATATAGTTTTTGTAGAAAGTTTATAGTTTTATAAAGGAAAAAACTTTGATACACATGTCGTGTAAACTTTAGTTTACACGTGCCTTTTAGTTTTAGGGGTTAGGGTTTTAATTTAGGGTTTAAGGTTTAGGGGTTTAGGTTGTAGTGTTTAGAATTTAAGGTTAGTGTTTAGAATTTAGGTTTAGGGTTTAGAGTATGGGGTTTAGTTTTTTAGGGTTAGAGTTAGAAATTTAGGATTTGGGTTTTTGACACATTATGTAATACGTGTTTTCTTATAAAAAGAATATAATATATATTTTCTAGTACAATATTCTTGTGAGGTTTGGGCTTTTAGTTTGGGCTCTTGGTTGGGCTTAGATATAAGGTCTTTTTAGGGCTTTAGGTTTGGACCTATTTTTTATGGTTTCTGGGCTTGCAATTAGATTAAGCAAATTAGTTTGACTAATTTAGATCGTGTGCTCGTCTTATAAAGCTTAGGTTAGATTAGGGTTCAAATTAATTTCATGAATTTAAATTTACCCTTGGCTTATTGAGGTAAATGTTAAATTCATTAAATTAATTGAACATTTCTTAAGCTACTTTTAGGATAAAATCAATTCCAAGTTTAGATTGACATTAAATCACAAATTAGTCACCATAATTTAGGGTTTCTAGTTTTTAGGGCTAATTAATTTAGGGTTAAGTGTTAGAATCATTTAGTTAATAAATAAGATCACTAATTGGGCTTTTAATAAGTTGGGCCTTCCTTTTGTGTGTTTATACTCGTGTCTTTGATTGTCATGCCTTAATTGTCATTCATATAACTTTTAATCTTAATTGCATTCCTAATTAATCTAAATCGTTAAAGGGATGTACTTATTAATTCCAATATTTGTGTCCTAACAGTCCTAGCTTAAAGGATGTTGACCAAATATTCGGATTAATCCTTACTATATCGAGGTAAATGGATTAAAAGTTAACAAAATCATCACATCATACTTAAATGTTTACATCATGCATAAAGGTGGCGTACGGAAGTCGAACCATAAATTAACACGGCAGTCGGGCTTACTCGATGTTAGTTTAATCTATGGTACGATATATCATCAACCTTATTAATTAAATATCTAATTAATTCGAATCCACCAATTCGATAAAGCCCGTGTAATTATGGTTTTTTCATTTAAGAACTCCGAATTGAATTCAATATAAATTTCAATAATTTTCATCATTTTAAAAGCAACAAATATTTTGGTACCGATTTCCGAGCGTGATGGGGGTGTTAATCCTTCCCCACGCATAACCAACTCCCAGACCCTTTCACAATGAATCTCTAGTTTCTTATGGTGTCCGGCTTACCTTACCCAAGTGGCTGGTGGCGATTCTAAGTTTTCATCATTTTCAAAAAATTAAGGTTTTCGAAAGAAATCCCCATTTCTTTAAAATATTTTCATTAATGATTTAAGGGGATGATCCGACGATTGTCCTTTCAAAAAGAAGGACGCTACACATACCAAATACGATTGCCCTCGCTTCAATAAAAAGGGGTCTACTTCAAAGAAAGCATATGTGGCAACATGGAGTGACGAGGAAGACTCCACCGACAATGAGGTAGCCCACTTATGCTTAATGACCCTCCATGAGGGAAAGGTAACTTCTAACTCATCTAATTCAAATTAATATTCATTTGATGAGTTACAAGAAGCCTATGATGAATTAGTTTTTGAGTTCAAGGCTTCATTTTCGAAAAACAAAAAGTTGATTTCAAAATTAAAAACCAAAAATGATTTGCTTTTGAAAACCAATTTGGAATTTGAAGCAAAAATAAAAGATTTTGAATTTAAAGTTTTGAATTTAGAAAATTTGCTTCAAAATTTAGAAAAAGATCATCAAAAGGAAATGGATAATCTTAAGATAGAAAAAGATTTAATTTTCAATGAACTTCAAAAGAAAAACGATTTTGGAAAATCAAAATTTTATCAAAGACAATCTAGTGTCCCTAGATTTATTAAAGGAAAATGTTTTAGAAGTATTTGAGTTCCAAAAGGACTAATTACTTCAACTCAAAAGGATAAAATTGAAAAATGGATTCCTAAGGGGACTAAGTTATGTGCTACTAATGCCTATGGATCCAAAGCAATTTGGATACCAAAACTTTTGTGTTTGTCTTGTTTTAGGTGTGATGGAGAATGATCAACAAAGTAGAACATTAAGGGGGAGCTCCATACACACATGGAATGACACTTGAAAAATGAAGACTTCACATCCTCTCTTTGGTTCAAGTGTGGTAAAATTTAGTTGAATTTTGTTTATTTTAAATTTGATTTACTTTTTAATTCAACTAGATTATCATAATTGTTGGACTAACATTTGATGATGCTTTGTGTAAGGGGGGCAACTTTTAGCAAAAACAAATTTTGTCAAATGTGCTTTTAAACTCTCCATTGTTATGGTCTTAAAAGTTTTTCAAACTTTGGTTTGAACCATTTTTGATATAACAGAAAGGGGGGAATGATTTGAAAAATTAAATTTTCAAGAGAATAATGGGGAGCTTTACTATCTTTAAATTTTTTAAACTCTTATTCAAAATTTATTTTTATTAAAGGAGAGAATCCCAAATACAATTTTTCAAGTTGGTTTTATTATATCAAAAAGGGGGAGATTGTTAGGATATTTGTTTTGATATAATAAATTGAAAAATTATTTTGGACTAAATTAAAAATATTGCAAAAATGATTTTAAGTCCAATCAACTTGAAAATATATTTGAGAAGGTTTCAAAAGTTTTTGAAGTATTTTTGAAATGTTTTAAAGTAGCCAAACCTAAGTTCTCAGCTCAACTGTATTGATACGGTATACCCCGTTCGATACGTCTTAGGGTTTCAGCTACAGTCTATTTGAAACTGCCAAAACTCGTACCAATATAGGGCTTGCCCGTATCGATACGGAGAGGGGTCGTTTCGATACGCCTCTTAGCGTTTCAATACGTATACGTGGCAAAAACTCCAGCGGCCAAAACCCTCTAATGGATATTTTCCTAACTGTCTTTTAAATTGCAGGTCGTACTAATATACTCCTAAGTGTATCGATACGCATAAGCTGGAAAGAGCTCAACGGCTAGTTTCTGAAGAATACGTACCGATACGGCTACTCGCGTATCGATACAGACAGCTCCAGAACTGCATTTACTGCAGGAAATAAAAGCCCCAACGGCTCCAATTCAATCCCAACGGTCTCCAACAGCTAGAAACTCAATTAAGAGTATAAAAGGGACCTCCAAGCATCTATGGAAGACTAATGATCCTCAAGTCAACAACAATATGATCAAGAAATGTCTTAGTGCTCAAATTGTCATATTTCTTGTATAGACAACACTTGTGAGCTTAATTGTAAATGTATGCTCAAGTGTTTTAGGATTTGGGTGAGTGCTTAAGAGTGCAAACATCAACCTTTAGAGAGGGATTTCTGTTTGCTAAGTTTTCTCTTGTTTGAGAGAGTTCTCAAAGCTCGGTTTGTGAGCTTTGGATGCTAGACTTGGGTTGTAAGTCTATGTTGTAAAAGGTTGCCTCCTAAGCCTAGAAAAGGAGAAGAATTCTTAGTGAATTGGTTGAAATCCTTGGTGGGGAGATAAGGTAGTGGATGTAGGCTTTGGCTTTGGTTAGAAAGCCGAACCACTCTAAATTGTTTGTCTTTTATTCTTTTATTTTGCTTCTACCACAAACACTCAAATTACATCTTCTCCACCACTTGGCAAGCACAAATGGTTGAGGGAATCGAGTCTATCAAAAAGCATGCCAAAAGATAGAGGATACATTTCAAACAATAGAGAAAAACGTGTCACAAAGATATAATTATTGAATTTAAAAATAAAAAAATATATCGATGATCGACAATCAACACAAAAAAATTAATGTCATCATCGGACGCATGAAGATGAAAAGTACGAAAAAAAGAAGTTGAAGATGATGAACAAAAAAGAGGGTGGTTAGGGTTTTCTAAAAGTAGAAAAACTATCTTCGTTTTATTATTATCAATTAATCCAAATATAAATTCTATAAAAATTAATTATGAAAGTAATTCTTACGAACCAAAATTAATTATGAAAGTAATTCTTACTAACCTATCTATTCCCTTCATAATTTCAAGATTTAAACTCTTTGTTGATTTGATTTTTATTTTAAAACTAATTAATTTTTTATACAATCAAGCTATTTGACAAGAAGAAAATAACATAAAAACCTTTCAAGTTTAACAGGTTGGTCAGAAGAATTTATGAACATAAATAGATTTAACATCACTCATGAAACAAGGCATTTATAAATGCTTTTCAAGCTTGTCTATCATTGCTATTGCAATGTACAGTTTTTTTTTGGATAATTAAAATTTTGTACCATTTCTCGATTTGTGCGTGTCATGCTTGCACAGGACCATGCTGATCTTCACTATACCGTTCCAATTTTTTTCGGATGTCCCGAAAGAGACAAACATTAAATTTGTTCAATGTCAAGTTTATACAGCAAACAAGCTTCATCTCTGCCAAGAATATTGCATTTGGCCATTAATTCTTTGCATTTCTTGTTGAAGCTTCAGAGTAATGTCAAAATTAAAAAAGGTAGCTTGCAACCATCAATAATATTTCAAAAATGAAACCAGAAAGGCATCTTACAGATGTATCAGCTCAAAGAGAAGTTGGCCCGGAACAAAAACAGATCCGAACCGGCTTTTATCCATTGTTACATACACAGCTGATATATCAAGATCCTTATTTTGCAGCCATTTTATGCAGTCAAGGCAGAAACCTTGTGTCCTTGTACAAAGCTTTTTAATTTTTCTGATTCACCGACAGTAGAAAGCCATCCTGTGAGAATCTCCATGGTTATATAGTCCGGACTGCAATCGTTCTCAATCATACCGCCCATCAATATAAACGCTTCTTCCAACAAATGATTCTCTTTAAGCCCTTTAAACAGTGCATTGTATGTGGTGGTATTAGGCTTCACTCCCTTTGTTTTCATATCATCCATCAGAGAGAGCGCGACCTTGACATCGTTAACTTTGCAGAGAGATTCGATAATAATGTTGTATATTACGGTGTTTGGTGGAATCTTTGTCGTGGAACACATGTCATCAAAAAGCTTCCTGGCAGCGTCAAATTTTCCGTTTAAGCAATATCCGTGTATAAGAGCTCCATATGTGGCGACCGTAGGGGTGAAACCTTCCTTAGTCATCTGTTTAATCACCCTACGAGCAAGCGTGAAGTCCCCAACTTTGCAAAAATAAGCAATCAAAGTGTTAAACGTGACAATATCGGGCTTAAATCCTGCTTCCTCCATTTCCTTAACGATTTCATAAGCTTTATCTATCTTCCTCTTCTTGCAGAATCCACTAATAAGAGAATTGTCGCATACAATGTCAGGATGGAACCCGGCTGCTTTCAACTTCAAGCAAACATTACCGGCATCGTCCATCCTTCCAGCTTTGCAAAAGCCACAGATCAAGCTATAGTAAACAACAGCATCTGCAGAGCATCCACTTCTCAGCATTTCATCGAACAAATCAACCACCTTACCGAAATTATCAGCATTAGAGAAAGCGGTAATTATAGTATAAGTAACCGCATTGCCCTTTACTCCCTTCCCCTGCATATCTCTAAAGAACTCGAGTGCACTATTGATCCTCCCACGGCACATACCATCGATCAATGTATTAACAGTGATCGTATTATGTGAAACCCCCTCTTCTTTCATCCGTTCAAACAACTCGATCCCCCTATCTATCTCTCCAACTTTACAAAACCCATCATCAAGCAATTATAAGTGACTGTATTAGGTACCAAGCCCTTGGTGGACTTCATTCGCTCCATGAAATGCAACCCGTCTTCTTGCTTCCCCACTTTACAGAGTCCACTGATCAATGTATTAAGAATAACAATGTCTACTCCAACCGAAACACCATCATTCTCGCTTCCTTCACCCATTTTGTTAAACACCTCCATTGCATCATCAACCCTCCTTAACTTACATAACTGATTAATAATTATCCCTAAAGTAACAACATCGGGCCGAATGCCATACTCTTTCATCTCAGTCAAAACCAAGTTCATTCTTTTAATGTCTCCTCGCCTCCCGAACCCAGACAAAAGTACATTGAAAAGAGAAGATTCAAGGGGTGCTCCCAGTCTCAGCAGCTCATGCAAAAAATCCCCAGCTTGAATGATTTTCCCACACCTACATAAACTAGAAACCAATTGGGTCAGCCAATTTGTCTTTGGAAAAACACTATGTTCCCCAAATTGTAAAACCAACTTAATAAACTCCTCCTCGCTTAAGCTCCTCCCTTTCCTGCCTGTCTTGGTCAAACCGTAAAAAACAATATCCCCAGTAACGTCATTAGGTGGAACCTCTGATAACGGTTGAAGCATTTCATCGAGCACATTGAGTGCGCAGTCAACACGACCATCTCTCAATAAACTGTCAATCAAAACATTGCGAACGTGTGTGTTTTTAAGAGAAGGGTCGAGTTCGTCGAAAACAAGAATCGATTTGTCCACCATTTGGAGTCTCCCGAAGTACCGTATAAGAAGTGCGTCGGCATTGACAGTTAGAGGAACTTCCCATTCTTTCGAAGCTCGATACAGCTCGGGCAACCGTGATGCAGCATCGGGTCCTCGACCCGCTTGTTCGAGAAGGGCTTGAAACGAATGAGAGAGGAGTTGGGTATCTAGGGACGGGGAGTTTTGACGAAGGTGTTCGAAGAAACTAAGGGCTTGACAATAGGAAGGTAGGCTGCGAGTGATTTTCAAGATAAAGCGAGGAGGTAGAGGAGGAGACGAGAATAACAGCGATTGCAAGGGTTGAGAAGAGGACCATTCTGTGTGTGGGGTTTCGAGGAGGAGTTTAACTGCTTGGGTGATTTGTTGTTCACCGTCTTGCGGCGGCGTTAGTGGTTGTGGGTTAGGATCGGCGCAGAAGCAACGGTGAAGTTTAAGAAGGTGGCGGCGGAGGAGTGTTGAGGGTTTCGATAACGGAAGTGTAGTGTTCATTTTTTATGGCTGCCAAAGAGAGTAGGGGGAATTCTTCTTCTACTCGGATCTTTCAAAAGGGAGATATTGGAATAGAACTGTAGCAACAAGAAGCTGGCACCAGAAGTATGGTCCGTTATTCTGACCTAATCATATCTTTTGTACTAGTTTTACACCAACCTGAATTGTTCGATTGGCACCTGAAAGTATGGTTTGTTATTCTCATGTTTGGTAAATATAAGTTAAATTTATTAATTTAAATGTTTGATAAATAATGAATTGAGTGAAATCTTTAATTTTAAGAAAATATTAATATAAATTTTTTAAAATTAGAGATTTTCACATAAAAATTATAAAGATCATTTTACTCTTAATAATTATCAAAAATTTCTAAATAACTCAAAATTTAATCATTTCTATTTTAATTCTTCACCCTCAAGTGTTTATATTATAACACTTGTAAACTAATAATTTTTTCTTTTTATTCTCACATTTATATTTATATTTAAATTTAATAATTAATTAAGTTGTATTAAAAATAATTATATAAATAATAAATTAATATAAAGATCCTTTAAATATGCTTAATAATATTATATTAAATAATTATTTTTTATAATCAAATTAATTAAAAAATATCGAATATAATCATGTCCTTATGTCATTTTGCTTGTTTAAATAATCAAATAATTAATGAACTGTGATTTTACTCGTTTTAGGGAGAAATTGAGTGATTAAAAAAACAGGTTTCTCATCAATTGGGACTTGGGAGTTCCTTTTAGTCCTCGAATTGATATCTATCTGATTTGATCAGCGATATGGATGTACTAGTTTTACACCAACCTGAATTGTTCAACGAATCAATCATATGGGCCCGTGGCCCAACAGAGTTCCAATGCTTTAAACTTTGTGTGGAAACAAACGGAGTCGGAAGAACTAAGAAGATACAGAGTCAAAAATCAAATGCCAGAATGTGGAAACAAGCATGGATCTCTTCTTATTTCAAGCGTATCAAGGAATTGGTCGAAGACTTCAAAGTGAATTCATCATGGCTACAACACATCCAACAAAGAAACTATACCTTTGAATAATAATTACATCACCCAAGGAACACTTTCAGTATTTAGGTAGTAGCCTCGATAGACGACCACTACCTTCTGATGTCGTGAGAGGAACGGTTGAGAATTCTGAATCAGAATGTTCTAACTGCCGAAAGTTTCCTACCGAGGGTACAGGGCTTGTGTTTTGGCTATACCTAGAGAAGCCAGAAGCACCGGGTGATTGTTCAGACACAGATGAAGCAGGTCCTGCAGCGTTTGGAGTTCTTCCATGTAGTTCTTCCGTCGACTTACTAGCATCTTCCGCCCTCTTTTCTCTTTCCTCGGTTTCCTTAAGCAGAAAATCAACCCAAAGATCTGCAATAGACTGAGGTGAAAAAGATGCTTTAGACCAAGGTTTTCAAGTGTTCCGAGACTATGCATAGTCATGGATAATTTCTTTGTTTGGGAAACTGAGCTAATCATCCATCCATATATTGTGAATTCTCAAATCTAAATAAGAAAACATTGTTTAAGCAGGGAAATTGGACTATCCGTTTTCTGAACAAGGCGGGAAAAAAAGCTACCTGATTATCAGGGGTGATAGTTGCATGTACATCAGCCGAACCTCCACCCAAGATGCCACCAACCAAGCGACCAGGTAGACCCAAAACACCCCGAACAACACCTTTTCCAGTACCTTGCTGAGCAATACCTATCCTCTGCTTGTCTTCATCTGAGAACCCCAGCATCCGAACCATAAGATCCAAAACCTACAATAATTATGAAAGTATTTAAGTGTGAGCGAACATCTATTTTAACCCAGAAGCAGTAAATTTTTCCAGCAGCAGATGCGCTTTTGAGGACAGTGCAGTAAGTGGTGTAACTATTTTATACCTCTTTGCTGTGGTTTCTTTGGAAGTAGGTTACAAGTAGTTTGATCACAATACGCCTGCAAGAAAAGTAATGTAAGTGTTCTAAATTATTCGTAAAACTAAAAAAATAAACCACAGCAGTATAGTTTCAAGCTCAAATAAATAAATAATCAACCAACACAAAAAATAACAATCAAACATATTCAATAATTTTGGAAGCTAGTTTCAGTTGACATCTATGATTATGGTTAAGCAGGTTCTAAACACATGGCATGGAAAGAATTCAAAATTGATACACTTCTTTTGAACTTATTCTTTGAAGGTAGAGCGTTATTTTAATTTATAAAGAGTTCCTTTACATGGCAATGGAAAGAAGATGATGCATACCAAAGGGGGTTTCAAATGTCCATCAAAAGAAACTGAAAGCCAAAGAAGCAAGTAATTTGTATACATACATCCAGTTCGAACATTTAGGCAATTCCTCATAGTAAGAATATGATTCAACATTTAAACGGGCTAACCTGTCAACAAGATAATCAGAGTCCATAGACATTCTGTTAATCCTAGTCATGTTATGCTCAAGAGTACGCCTTAGTTTCCCATTATCTTCCTCAAGCTTGTTTATTCTTGCTTTCCCTTCTGCTACCGCTCTTTCAGTTTGTGAAAGCTTGGCCAGAATTTCTTCCTTTTCTCGCTTTGATAATTCTGCATGTTCATCTGCATCCTGGAGAATGCATAGATTATCAGAAAGGAAAAGCAGCAGGGGAAAAGCTCTTGACCTCAAAACACATGCTTTTCAACATTCCTACTCATAAGTAACTCTAAAGTAGCTAAACAGAAAATATCTTAATATAGAATTAGATTTAAGCTCATAATCATAAGTCCTATTTCTGACTGAATTTACTAATGTAGATAAGCAATTAAGCAGAAGGTTGGGAGACTATACTTTTAGAAGACCAGAAAGTCTAGCTGCTTCTTCTCTTGCTACAGCCAAATCACGCTCCAAATATTCCTATAAAAGAACAATGTAAGCATTAAATCCAAGCTTTTACTTAGGCCACTACTTTCTTGAGAGTTTTTCCGTACACAATACTAAAGATCCACTTACCTTAGCTTCAATTTCAGCATAGTACTGACCAAGAGCAGTTTGAAGATTTTGCAGTTCAACATTTTTTGCACCTATTGTTCTCAAATAGTTTGCAAGTTTCTCATTCAGATCATCTATGATTTCCTTAGACTTCTGAATTTCATTGTTGTTCCTCATCTTAACTTCCTCCAGATCTGCCATTGCCTGCTTCAGGGCTTTCTCCAAGTGTGCAATTTGAGCTCTCTGATATTCATTGCTCTCACGAAGCTCTTCAATAATTTTACTATCTTCATCCATTTTTTCTGATTCTTCAGATTCCTAGAAAATATTGCAGCAAGAGAAACTATATTTAATTTTGATGACACAATTTGTAAGAAGTTACTTTAAAACATACAGGATCCAGGATCCTCATAGAATGTAGTAAAGGAAACAGAAAGTTGAAGTTGATCCTAATGAAAGCTTACTATTGTTTTTTCCACTTAGTGGCATGTTGCCAACATCCTCATCCACATAAATCTATAACAAAATTTAAGTACAATCTACAAAAACAAGACTGCATTTCTTTATAAGAATGGAAGTCAGAATTCTTCTATTCTTTTCCACCCAGGGAGGGGGTTCGGATTATGATATCTAGGTAGAGCAATATTTGCAAATGGTGGCTAGACAACAGTTGCATGCAAGACTCTGCAAAGCGATTGTAATGGTAATATTAACGAGTCAAGAGTAACAAAGAAATCCTTCAACATCATATGGTCTATGCGAGACAATTTGACAGATGCCATTATAAGTGAAACTTGAATATGTATAAGATAAAATTTTCACCAAAAACTCCATAAAGGTTCAGGGACATGTAACCTTTTCTAACAAATGTTGCTTAAGGCGAGTCAATTCTTGCACAGCCTTATCCCTTTCACGGCATGTTTCTTTCAGATCTTCTTCCATTTTCTGCAGTGATAGTTCCATTTCCTTCACTTGGGGAGAACTTATTGATGAATCTACCTTCTGGAGGGAAAAAAATATTACATACAAAAAATTGATAACATGGAAAACTGACAGATTAAAAGTTTCTGGAAAAATAAATACGACGACAATAACTAATTATGGATCCAATTTTGTCAATGCAACATCACATGCACACCTAAACTAGCCAAAAAAAAAAGGAAAGAGGAGTTTGCAGAGCTTATATCACATGCGTAGCAAATTGGATATTACCGGAGTCCCTGAAGCATTGGGATCGATCTTGTCAATTAAAGATTTCCTGCTACTTTCCAAGGCAGCCTCAAGTTCATTCTTCTCCGTCTACGAGAGGATATAAATGGAAGCACATTCAGGATATTAATATAAAAGAGCAATATAACCATCATCAATGGTAAAACACTTCTTTAACAAGGCAAGCAAGTATCCACCTTTAGATGAGCATTTTCTTTCTCCAAGGTGGCAATCACTCTTTTCAAATTATTCACTGAATCATCTACACTTTCATCCTCCTGTCTATTCAACTCCATTTGCAAACATCTTATTTCTACTACTTTTCCATTCAATTCATTATGTAATTTGCTCAGCTCAGTGAAGGTCTGTCAATGCTCAATAGAGTAAGAATATTTGACAATTAAAATCAAGGGAGAGAGAAAATAAAAGAAATAGCTTATGCAAGATTCTTTTAGCCATGGGACAAATGAGGAACTCAAAATAGCCTACAGCTAGCATAGATCGAAATGATTTACTAAACGCAATTCAAATGAAGAACACAATCATATAAAAAGTAACAAACAGGTAAAAACTAAACGATTAGCAGATATTGAACAATCATTGTAAAAAATCCATTTTAAAAACATAATAATTTCAAGGAAGACCCTAATACAGGGATTGATGCTAAAAATACAGAGCAACTTGGTTATTCAAATTGAACATGCTAATTTGAAGCAATAGAAAGCATGTAAAACTTGTCAAGTCATCATCATTATCCTCGTTGATAATTAAGGGTAGATGTCTATGAAGACTGCATGAATTGGAGGGAATACATGTGCAATTTTCTACATACAGAATAACCATTATGTGCTATGAAAGAAAGGATTGGGAAGGATTACTTTAAACAGCCAAATCAATGATAACATCTATCAACACCAAACAATTTAGAAGCTTACTTTATCCTTCTCTGATTTTAGTAACTTAAGCTCCTCCTGAAAAGACTCATTCAGCTTGTGCTCCTCTGGAATTTTACAAATAAAGAAGAAAGATGATGTTTGCTTTCTTTGACAATGGACGATATTGCATAATTGGGTCTTTGAGGTGTATAAATATACCTTGCAATCTCATCTGTAAATTCACTACTTTATCACATTCCTTTTCAAGTTCCATCTTGAATTGCTTTATTTGTACTTCATGACTAGCTTGAACTGCCTCAAGGGACCTATTTTTCTCTTCCAGCAAATCTGCAAGCTCCTAGAAGACATATATTTATATATGCAATCGTCAAGTTCACTCATTATGTAATGGAACAAATCGAAAGACATGGAAAAAAAATATTAGAATGAGTGCTTAGCATCCCCTAAGGGCAAAACACAAAACAGCACAAGGGTGCATGACCAAGTTAACACCAATTATCTCCAAACATCGTAATAGTGCCTCTTATTATAAAATAGAGATAGAGAGAGGAGAAGAAAAGAAACACTGCCATTACCTTTTCTCTTCCATCATGTTTAGAGGATACACCGTTGGACATTTGGTTTCCACCGTGACGGTTTTTTACTAGACTTGCTGACTTACGCAGTTGGTGTAGTAACTGGTCACCATTTCCCTGGAGAAATGGCTAAAAGGTTGATCAGTCAATAAAGACAAGCACATTAAAAAAGCCGGTTAATAGTGACATGGTGGCGAAGAATGATAATTCAAGACAAACTCAACAGATCTAGTGGAAATAAATATATGTTCCAGTACAGGAACAGCACGAAAAATCAGGCAATTAATTTCATGTGTCACATAATTGAGCCACTAAACCGTCCAAGCATCCCAGCCAACTCATTTAATGAAGGACAAAAATCAAGACCACAAGGGTAACAAGTAAAAGGCCAATTTTTCATTCTAAGCAAGGATTCATCTCTACATCCTCTATGGCATCTACCAAAAGGAGGTTCAAGGCTGCCAAAAGTGTGAAACATGATAAAATGATATTGATTTTCAATCTGCTTCTTGCAAGATAGTTACAGCACAAATAACATCAGAAACAGCACAAGTAGCACGCAGTACGTTAGATTTATTACATGGAACAACAAATACCTTCAGAATTGCAGAACCTCGCATTAATTCCAGAATTTCTCAATAAACATCAGGCAACAGCTTTTTTTAAAAAAATAATCAGGCAACCGCTTTAACTGAGACTAGAAACTACCTTGGGTGCATTAATTCCATTACTTGATACTTTGGAACTTTCAATTCTAGCCGAACTCAGAGCTGCACTTGTCACATTCAAATTTTGTTTCAATGAGCTATTCTCTTGGTTCAGTCTGGAAATTTGTTCCTGCAAGGAAATGCAAGGAAAATAGAAAGAAAGAAGCCATTTGAAAATGTTAAAAAAATAGAACAGTTTTAAATTATTTGCGTTGTTAACAATTATAAGATTTAAATTTTAGACCAATCCTAGAAATAAACTAGAGGAACTACAACCACAGCATGCCCTTATTGCCGTAAAAATATATCATTGGTCATAATTGTAACTACCAAGTTGGATCAAGATATTTTTAAATGAAACCATACCACAACTAGCAGATACCTCTTTTTCTTTTAACAAGGCAGCATAATTAAATGATAAAGCCTTAATTTCTGCCTCGGATTCCTGAAGCTTCTTAATTTCAGCTCTGTATCTTTCCATCTACAAAAATAATCATAGCACAATTCAGATATCATGCACGAAGGGTAAACAGCCACAACTGTCTGAAAAATGCCAAGCCCAGTAGTAAAGCACCTTCCATGAGATTAAGAGAAAAAAAAAATAAGCCTACAATTAACTCAATTAAAAAAGCAAACAGCCACTCTTGACACCAAAAGAGGAGCTTCGGAAGCCCCAAAAGAGGTCAGATCCAACCCTGAACAAGTTTTCTAAGTATTCCTCATTCAAATATGAAAATTCTAATACCAGAAAAGATTAAACCCAGCTATTTAGGTTATGGAGGTTGTCAGTCAGCACCAAGATTCCAATAACAAATCCCAGGAAAAATGTTACAAGTATAGTTTGTTAGAAAGTTCCATGCATGCATATAAAGATCCTTGAATTATCTCAGCACTGTTTCGTGTTATCAAGAACTTCAACCTTCACCAAGATACACAAAAGTTTAAGCAATGAACATTTTGAAATTGAATTTATCAGGTCAAACTTTTAAAGGGGGGAGATAAATATGATAGTGTGGACTAACATCATTCCATAATTCTACAAAGAAATAGAAAAGAAGCTGAATCTGTTCCAAACTAAGAGGCGCCAAACATAAAAAATAAATAAAAATCAAGCACGAAAATTAAATCCAATAATACCTCGGAATTAATTGGCGAATCAGTTCCATTGGCGATCGGGGAGAGAGAAATGGGCTTCGAATGTGCAAACCTATGAGAATTCCTTCTTTCAAAGAATGGCGAATGACCTCCATTCCCCGAACTATAGATCTCGAGTTCTTCGTCTTCATCGTCAAGCACATCAAGCGCGATCTTATTCAAATTCTCTTTCAAATCCGCAATCGAACTCCACATCTTCCAAAGCTCCCGCAATCAATTTGTAGAAATAAAACGAATACGAACAAAAAATCTGAGATCCCCCTCGATGAAATTAGGGCAAACAAAAATGATATTTTCCAATAGCGGGTTCAAGATTTCAATTTCTTGCGCGGATATATAAACAAGAAGAGGAAAAAAGGATTATTATTAATCTATGCAAACAACAACAGTACTGGAAAGATCAATCGGGCGGATTTTCAAACGGGTCCGTTTGGCTTGGCCCGTTACATCCCGACCTTTTGTTGGTTAAATGGTTATATAAGGTAAGGCTGTTGGAATTTTACGCGAAACGGAAAATCGTAACGGCTTCCTCTCCCGTCTTTGAAAATAAAGGTAAAATGTGAAATTTTTACTGATCGGCGATTGCCGTCTTTTGTTTTCTGTTTTAATCAACAAAAAGCTTTCATTAAGAAAGAGAATGAAAAAATAACAGCAAAATGGGCCAACAAAAACAACAACCAAGGCCTACAATAAAAAAGGAGTCGTGTCGAAATTTTCGTTATTCATCTTCAAATTATAACTCTTTATAATAATTAAAGACTAAATAAACTTGAAAGAACAATTAAGAGCTTAAACAACACTCTATACCAGGTGAAATTACTCAAATATTTTTGTTTAATTTTTTTCTAATAATATGATATTCTCCACTTTATTTTTAATAATATTATAGTTTACTGTAGCAGCTAGAAGTCGGGCTGCTTTCACCCCTTTTTTGAATAGTATTTTACCAGAAAATATTAAAAAAATGAGAATGCAGTCGTTCTCTATTGATCTATGCACGCTATATGTACAAACACTGTTTAAAGTCGAACTGCAATCTATTCGACTTCATTATTTTAATATTATTATGAAAATCACTGTTCGAAGTCAGATTTGAATCTACCCGACTTCTGATTTTGAACAGTAATGTACCATATTATTAGAAATAAAATGATGAGTGTCGTATTGTTAGAAAAAAATAGAACAATATTTGGGTAATAACTCCCTCTACAACATACTAATTATACATAACTATTCTATTTTTTAATAGTCTAAAGGTAATTATAAGGTAGTATCTGTTCATAGATATTTTTAATCATTTAACAATATACACACCTTACAAACAAAGATTGAACTCAAATCTCCTAAAACGATCATCATCTATTTTTTTTATTAAAACTACTTATTGAGTTTGTAACTATTCCACATAAAAATGACCAATAACTTAATATATTCATTTTCATATGTTTTGTGAATATCATAACATTAACTTATTATATTTTACATGCTTAATATATACTTTCATGTTGCACATTCTAATAACTTTATCATCATGCTCATTTCATAATATATGTCATGACTCATGAAGGCTTATAAATCACCATTTATTCTTGATTCATACCTTGCTTATAATACATGCTCACATATAGCACATTTATTCAAAATATGCATTTCAAATACCATTTCACTCTCATTATCAATATCATTCGTATCATATACATAAACATGCTTTAATCATGCTATTTTCCCCTAATAGCTCACATCATTCTATTTATTAGGTGTTCATTCTCAGAAATCAAATCCGATCTGATTTGAAATTTTGGATATTCGGATATTCAATTTATCTGAATCTATATTTTGGTTTAAGCTTTTTCAAATTTGACAATCACATTTATGAAAATTTCGAATTTTCGAATATAACAAGATTAGCATATATGAAAATTTCGATTTATCATATATAACAAACATCAAATTGTTAAATAAAACAAGATTCATATCCATGAAAATCTGAATTTTTGGATATTTCAGATAATCCTAAACTTGAAATATTACTATATGTATCCGGTCTGAAAAATAAAAAATCAGATGGGATAGTTGATCCGAAAATAAAAATCGAATCAGAAATTCAAATTTTCGAATCGAATCAACAGATAATCGGACAAGATCGGTCGGATAGGATATTTTTGCACACCACTTCTATTTATACCTTCCTTTCAAATACATTCATATTTACGATATCAAATACATAACCATAGTTGACCTAAATTAATCTCATTTATGAATACAAATCATTTTTAATTCATGTCATACTTTATTATGCCATACATGTTTGTGTTCATGTCATACTTCACATACTTAACATAATCAACATTTAAGACGTATTTAGAGAGCATGCCTTGTTTGGTTATCTCTTGATTCAAACCATAGCTTATATCAAACTATTAAAATATATCATAACATATTCAAAATACAGTAATAAATTGACCTTATTTATTTATTTTTTAATTAAGCACAAAATATAGTTAGACCTGTCAATTTGGTGAGTCGAGTTGAATTTAGTTTGGATCAATTTTAGATTGAATTTATAATTTTTAAATATATTTTGAGTCGGATTGATTTCGAATTAAGTCATATTTAAATCGAATCAATTGTTATATCTTAGATGTTATTCCTCGATCAATACGTAAGAGAAAAAGAAGAAGAAAATATACTATTCCTTTATATCAAGATCGACATCAAGTTTTAAGTGGAGGAAATTTGGACACCATGCAACTTTAACCCTTTCGAGTAAAGTAAAATCTTTATTCCAAGATCGATAAATTTCTTCATAGCAAATGGAAAAAATCTTTATATCAACTTTTTTTTTTGCTTTTCTAAGTAATAGGACGGACGTATGATTTTATGTTAGAAAAAATAAACTTATAAACTTTTTTAAAGGGTAAACTTATAAAATCTTTATATCAGCTTTACTCTTCCTTCGCTTTCACATTAAGCAAATAATACACGTCTTTATATAAGTGATCTTCAATACGTTACTGCTCAAGGCTCAATGGAGAGTGATAAAAAATACATTACTGCTCAAGAGCTGAAAGCACACGACAACCCTGGTGATCTATGGATATGCGTCAATGGTAAAGTTTACAATGTTTCAGACTGGGCCAAGGAGCATCCCGGTGGCGAAATCCCGCTCTTGAATCTTTCCAGCCAAGATGTTACCGATTCTTTCACCGCGTATCACCCCGGAACTGCATGGCAATATCTTCCCAAGCTCTTCACCGGGTATCATCTCAAAGATTCCAAGGTCTCAGAAGTATCCAAGGATTACAGAAGGATGGTTCACGAGTTTTCCAAATCCGGTATGTTCGAAACGAAGGACATACGACGGCCTTTTGTTCACTAATATCGGTAGCCATCACGTTTCTTGCTGTTCTTCACGGTGTTTTGAGTTGCCATAGCGCGTGGGCTCATCTAGGTTCGGCCGTGCTGTTGGGTATGCTTTGGATGCAAAGCGCTTACGTTGGTCACGATTCGGGCCATTACCAGGTAATGGCTGGCCGTGGGTACAACAAGCTGGTTCAGCTTGTAACCGGGAATTGCTTGACGGGAATCAGTATTGCTTGGTGGAAATGGACTCATAATGCTCACCATATTGCCTGCAACAGCCTGGATAACGACCCTGATCTCCAACACATCCCGGTTTTCGCCGTGTCGTCGCTTTTATTCGATTCGATAACATCTTCGTTTTACGGACGGGAGTTGAATTTCGATCGTTTCGCAAGGTTTCTCATCAGTTACCAGCACTGGGCGTTTTATCCGGTCATGTGTGTGGCAAGGGTCAATCTGTCCGTACAAACGTTGTTGCTATTGTTTTCAAACCGGAAAGTCCCGGACAGAGCATTGAACATAATGGGAATACTTGTGTTTTGGACTTGGTTCCCTCTCCTTGTCTCACGTCTACCAAACTGGCCTGAAAGGTTCATGTTTGTTCTTACAAGCTTTGCTGTTACATCAATTCAACATGTTCAGTTCTGTCTGAACCATTTCTCTGCAAACGTATACGTTGGGCCGCCAAACGGCAACGATTGGTTCGAGAAGCAAACAAACGGGACATTGGATATCGAATGCTCTCCATGGATGCATTGGTTCTTTGGTGGATTGCAGTTCCAGTTAGAGCACCATTTGTTCCCAAGGTTGCCTCGTTGCCAATTGAGGAAGATTTCTCCATTAGTGAAGGATCTTTGCAGGAAACACAATTTGCCTTACAAGAGTCTTTCATTCTGGGAAGCGAATCGATCGACGATTAGGACACTAAGGGCTGCTGCAATGGAAGCTAGGGACCTGACCAACCCTGTTCCGAAAAACTTGTTGTGGGAAGCTGTTAATACTCATGGCTGAGGATGAAAATCCCTGCCTTATCTTGTTGTGGGAAGCAATGGGTGTGTTCTAAATGATGTGTATGTTTTCTTTATCATCATAATATTATTGGCTATTGTATACACATTGCTTACTAAACTACTGACGAACGAATCTAACTACCAAAAGAAACACAAAGCGAGGGAAGAAAATACAGGCAATTCCATCTGCAATAACGAGTGATTTACATGGCAGCGGCAGGTTGTTCTAATGGAGATTCATGCAACATATCCAGCTTTTACCTTCATTGCTTTCTGTTTAACAAAGAAAGCTGCGAGCAAGCTTTTGCTCCTAATAGGTGCACGGATAATCGGACGCTTTTGGTTATCAAATGACCCAAACGCCGTCATTGGTTTGGATCCCTCCTGTTCCTACAAATACAAGGCTTTTCATAAGCATTGAAATGCAACAAGGATTTTGTATCAGGGTGTCAAGCATGTATGTGCTCTTGTCTATTTGAACCTTACCCTGTGCATGATGCCCGATGTCGGAACGAGTGCCGGCGAAGACTTTTTCCTCGTACCATATCCATTATCTGCAAGAATTACAGTCGAAATTCGAGTCTTGTCACCCCTTTTATGTATGCAACAATACGAGAGCTATCGTTGTAATAAGCATACCCAATAGCTGGAAAACTTCAGAAGCATGGCACAAAGGTTTTGAGATTCCAATATTGCTGCATGGTAAGCTATGTCAATAACTTCTAACTCTCAGTACAACACTAGAAGAACTGCATCGAAAGGAAAATACAATTATCCGAACAACATCAACCGGTTCGGCCAGACTAACCTTGCCAAAGTTTCTGAAGTCCCTTTCGAAGTAGGCTTGGTTCCAGAGGATAAGTACCACGAAAAAGGTTTCGGCTCTGGACTATCTATATACCATATTTCATAAGTAACATGATATTCACCTTCTTCATGTGAGTATAATAAAAGCAATGCGGCTAGCCCGGTAGCATCATACCTGAAGGTTGAAGCGGAGAAGCATGGAAATAGTTTCGCCTATAATCCATCTGCACATGTGGACTAAAATGAACCTTCTTGTTTACAGAATCTGGTTTATAGAATCAAAATGGAAGGAAATGAGAAAACATACTAAAACTTCAACCCACAAATTAGCTTCAATCAAGTAGGCTTACTCGGTAAAATGTAGTGCTTATGGTGCCTTGGGATAAAGGCCAACAACTGGTGCTGCTTGAGACCTTGTGTACTCAAGTATGTTTGGCACGTAAGAAGTCGCTAATATTAACAAACTAAACGAGTTAAGGTCCATACATTCGATATCGTTGTTGTACTAGCATATTGAACCATGGAAGTGCAAGGAGATTAACCTGATTCAAACAAGATGCTTTTAGCTCCATGGTTGACACTTCCGATGTTTGCTGCTCGAGAAGATCGGTTAACTTGTAAGCCACGGTACCAAGGTGATCAACAGCATTAACAAGAGCCTGTACAGCATACTCTTTCAGGTTGTCCAGTACCCTAGCAAGTATTTCAAGCACAATCAGATAGGCAAGCCATTGCTTTGCTCTTGTGTAAGTACAACTTTGAACAGAAATTCGAACAATTCAACTCGACTCGTAAAAATTTCAAATAAAATTTAAATTATAAAATATGACTCTTCAACTGGAATAACTCGGATTTTTTTTACTCGACTCGATCGAATGCCCACCCCTACAAGCAATTAATGAACCAAAGCAACAACTTTTAAAGTAAAATATGTTATCCTTACATCTGCTTCTGTTCACTATGGAGATATGACTTCTCACAGTATTCTGCAGCTGAATAAAGCTGAGGCCTCAAGTTCTTGAGTTCCTGCAAAAGGCAAAGGCCAAATGCTAGAAAGCTTTGAACATGCATGAGCAGAGACGGAGACACATGTATTGTGGGAGGAGGCAATTGATGGGTTAATTACATTTTATGTCAAATAGTTTTGAAACTATTGCAATTAAACCATTGTCCCTTATAAAATTTCCTAGTTTGTTTTTCTTTTAGAACCCTTATCATTTATTATTAATAAAATTGAATATTGACCCCTATTTTTTGGTTTAATTATTTTTAAGACCTTTTAATTTTAGAATTTATAAAATTAAACCTGAACTCCTTTTATGTCTACGGTTAAATTACTTTTTAATACCTTTTAATTTTAGAACTTATAACATTAAACCTAAACTTCCTTCATTTTTATGGTTTAATTACTTTTTAAGACTATTCGTTCTAAAGTTAATCCGGTCTAGTTCAATCCCAATTCAAACCTGTGCATAAGCCAAAAAATTCTTGAATACGAACTTTCAAACAAGATGCATGCACTTTCTAATTCCCTTCTAATATGATATTTCCAAGACATTACAGAACATAATATTACCCTATTCACCAAATCTTGATTTCTATCAACTAATGTTCTTTAAAGTTTACCAAAAAAAAAGACTTATTTTTTTTAAAATGATTCCAAAAGATTGAAACTTGAAATGAAGAAAGTAACCTGCAAAGCTTTGACGAAGCTCTTGCTATGCTCCAAGGAAACCTCGTCGAATGTCATGGCGGGATTATCAGAACTGGGTAACTCTACTTCCATTGTATCAGCTTCTTATGAATTTCGAGAATCAAAATATGGAACCCCAAAATCTCAAAAAACGTAAAGAAGAAAGGGAAAACAAGTGAAGCGCAGAGCAGTTAAGTTGAGTGCAGTAAGAACAAAGAAGAATTGGAATGATATGGTAGGTGAGAGCTTGAGTTGACAGCATTGAATTGGTCGTTGATGGGTCAATGTCTCAACAACTAATGATGGATGTAAGTTCACCCTTTGCACACAAACTGATGCCCACATTTAATTGTTTTATTTGTTAAGTATATACGTTGTTAAAAGATTTAATTATTTTTAATATTTAAAATTTGTGGCTATGTTTTAGAATTTAATTTTTTAATGTTTTTAATATAGGAGCATCGAAAGTGGCACAAAAAAAGACCAGAAAATTTTTATCCCTTATTAGACTATTTAAAAAAATAAGTCTTAATGTCAAAATAAGTACTTAAATTATCATATATTTTTTATATGCCTAAATTATTTTTGCCCTTTTGACCAAAAAATAATTATTTGAACATTTATTTTAACTAAAAATAATTGTTTAAGCACTTAAAAGAGACAAAAAAAATTAAACATTTAAAAGAAAAAATAAAATAGTCTCGGCATTTATTTTGATATTAAGCGAAAAAATAATGATAAAAACTCACCTTCACAAAACGACATTGCCAGTTAATTAATAAGTGAGCTCAAATTATGGTTTCGACCCTCTACTAAGCTAAATTTTTGGATTTAAACCCTGTACCGTTAACTACTTTTGTTTAAGTACTTACAAAAAATCAATGTTGTACAAGACCATACAACCCTTAAACAATACCAATTCCATGCTCAATATTTACCTAACAATTAGTGGCGGAGCAAGAAAATTTAAATTATGATGTCTTTTAAGGAAGAAAATGGTGAAAACTCAAAGTAAGTTGGCTTTAGAGTTTATACGCCGACATCAAATGTATGATCATTATAGTCATTAGAGTTTATAAGACCATACAAATAAAATGTACCAAATAATATATTCTTCCTTTATGACATATGGTATGAGCATTCGATCGAATCGAGTTAAAAATTTTGAGTTATTCGAGTTGAGGCGTCATATTTTATAACTCAAATTTAATTTAAATTTTTTTTAATTCGAGTCGAATTCGAGTCAAGTCGAGCTTTCGAGTTCCTATACAAATTTAATTGTAATTATTTATCATGTTATACTACAATTTTATTCCAATTTAAACAACTTTCTCTAATCATATAAGATATGCATATATATTTATTCATATACTTTTGTATGTGTGGCGTATATTTCTTCATATTTTTATATATTGGTATATATATATATAAGGAAAAATTGAGGAACTTGACTCAAACTTAAAAATCAATCAACTAATTACTAAAAATTTCTAGTTATTCGAATTTCCATTTTCTAATTCAAACTTCATTTGAATTTTTTTTCGAGTCAAGTCGAGTTTATGAATTTTCAAATCGAGTCAAAAAATTTAATTTTTTCAAATCGAGTTTTGCTCAATACATGTTAAATGTTAAGCCAATATTGTCTATGGGTCCAAAGAGTTCACAGATCAAGTAGTGGATACAGGCCCAATCCTTGTGTTTTCTCCTTTGGGTTCCTTTCCTCCTTTTTCAACCGAAATATTAAGACCCAGCACCTTGCACCTATTTTATAAGTTGTTAAATTCTTATATCGACCGCCAATATGTTAAAATTGAAGATTTTATCCTTGAACTTTCATTTGATATAAAATTTCATGTATTTTTGCTTAAAAATATTTGAAGTTCAAAATTGCCTACAAATTTCATGTATTTTTGCCTCGACCGTTTTACCGGAATCTAATTAAATCAAAACATTAAGATTCAAATTTATTTTCGATTTCTTAACTAATGAAGTAAATTTTATTCGTGGTTGTGGGAAAGAAGAAAATTGGATTAGGCGACGGTTGCTTGTTTGGCGCGAAAACTGGACGGGTTTTCTCTCCACCCGCCAATCATCAACATAATTAGAAACCAATTATGGAAACTTCAGAACAGATTGTAGTTTTTGTATTTAGATAAATATTATTCTTCTGCTATTTTTGGATACATTAAATTATTAGATTATCTTCCTCAAAAGAACTTTGAAATTCTATTTTTCGAAGGCAAAATCGAATTCATCTGTTCACCAAAAAAATCTTTCGGAGTATATGGCGTTTTCGGACAAGGAGCTTTCGGCGGCGGACTTAACAAATGCACAACAAAGTTGGATTCAATATTCTTCCAGAAAGCATTGCAATAATCTCCCGCCCGGAGCAGTCACTGGCTATGAATGGAAAGATTACTGTCCGAAAGCTTTCAGGTTTTGTTTCTAATCATTCTGGTTTTTTTACCATCTTTAATCAACCCGGTCGATATTCCGACACGTGATGTTTCGTTTGTTCTAGACATATACAAGAGCTCGATAACATCGACCACGACGACTACATGATGTTAGTTTGCAGCGACGAAACCATTCGGAAGGTCACTTCCGTATCAAGACCTGGAAACATGTTCCTTTTCTCCAATGACAACCGATTTGCGATTAAAACACTAAGGAAACCCGAAGTCAAGGTAATGAAAACCGGTCATGAATTTCGAGTATCCGTGTCTGCATATATTTTTTCCCCAAATGTTCCCTAAGTTCTGCATCATGTGCAGGTCCTCCTGAAAATGCTTCCAGCCTATTATAGCCATCTCAAAAGGTTCCGAAACACGGTATTGAACAAGCTGTACGGTGTTCATGTGGTAAAACCTGTTAGAATTAAACCATAACAGATATGAAATCTCAACCCAGGATCTATCATGTCAAATCATCAAGAACAATAAACTGAATGCGGAAGCGTACCTGAATTAGTCGATAGATGAAAACCTTGAATCTTTTGATGAAGATCGCCTAAAAGGTGGTTGTGATCTTCCAAGAAAATAGGTTTTCTCTTGATGTAAAACTCTCTGACGGGGAAGGAGAGAAAAACAAGTTAACCTATTTCTTGGGGACCACTACCTCTTTATATAGTTGATTTAATAATCAACTATTAAGTATTTATAGCTCTGCCCCTCATCGAATTATAAATACATCTTATGGTATCTACACTTTTATTTCCATGACATTTTAATACCCATGACACGCCTAACATAATTGGTCACTTAATTTTGTGTCATACTTTAAAATAGCAATATACATTATACATATGTGCTCACTATTACGGATTTTAATCCAACAATCTCCCACTTGGGCAACATATGTTTTCGACAAATGTATAACCTTATGAGCTCAAAAAATTTGCTATTATATAATAAGTATTCAGAACAATCTCGTCCATCAACTATATCCATATAGGATCAAAGCAGCTTTTGTCGTATCAATCATGACAATACTCATCAATGGTCACGTATACAAATATAGTCAAATGACATAGATCAATCATGGACGCGTAGCATGGAAAATTACATGAAATGTGAACCAAACATGTCTATTTCCAACTGGTCCTCCTAAACCTTAGCGAGATCAAACTTTATCAATTGTAGTCCGCATAAACCAAAAGAACTTTTTATTTCGCAGAAAATAATCTTAAAATATCCTTAAATCAAGTAATCAAATTGTGTCTAAAACGTATGAGCATTTTTCAAAATTACAAACTCCCACTAAAATTGAATATCCTTAAATAACATTACACCCACATGAGTAGTGTGCTCATGAAAGACCTAGGGTGTCAGTTTCTTAATAAGCGCGCAATTATGGAGTTTGCACCAAAGATGCTCTATAGACACACAACCACTCAATTTTCTTTAACAACTAGGAACTTAATATTTATGTGCTTCAAATTTAAAGTGTTCCTATTGTTTATAGAATAAATGAATGCATATTTATTGTCACAAAATAACCGAAGTGATCTTTCTATTCAATCTATAATTAGCAGCCCATGTGACAAAATTCTTTTGCATCAATATTCTAATAGAATCGAAGTCTGTAAACCTGATGATCTCTAACTTACCAGAACTCCGATATGTGAGCATGTAATTTTTCTTCTCTAAAGATATCCCATAACCCTACTGCTGCTATCCAATAGTTCATACTAAATTTTCTTAATATCTGTCTAACATTCTAACAATGTATGCAATATCCAAACGCATACATACTTGAGCATAAATTAGAATCTCAATAGCTTATGCATATGGAATCTTTTGTATTTTCTAAATTTCAAGGTTACTTTTAGGGCATTGAGTAAGACTAAATTTGTCTTCTTTAGCAATTTGAGTATCACTTGGTTTACTCCCACTGAACTTGTAGTATATACAATTGTCAACCAAATTTATCTCAAAGCCGAATGAAATAATCAATATGAAATTTATAATTTCATTAATGAGAGTCCTACTTAAGCTCATAGATGAATTTATTTAATTTACATATCATTGATTTTGTATCATTAGACACAAATCTATGATTGTACCATATAATTCATTTCTTCAATGTCGTCATTGAAAAACACAAGCCTAACATCCATCTTATGTAGCTCAAGATTAAAATAAGAAACAAGCCTCATGATTATCTTGAAAGAGTATTTCAATGAAACTTGAGAGGAAGTCTCCACAAAATCAATGTCTTCTTTTAGAGTATATCATTTAAATACAAGACATGTCTTATACTTGTCCGCATTATCATTTGCATCCATCTTGGTTTTAAATATCCATTTACAACCAATTGGTTTGCACCTTCATGTAATGAGACAAGTTCCTAAACTTTATTGTCTTGTATAAAATTATACTCTTCTTGAATGACATCAATCCACTTTTGAGAGTCAGAACTTTTATGATCTAATAAAAATGATTGAATCATTTTCTATCATTCCATTATTATCCTTATTTTCTTGAAGAAATACAAAGTAATAATCCGGAATAGTATTTCTCCTTCCTCTCTTGGATATCTTTAATAAAACTTGTTTTTGAGGTTGTTGAGTTTGTTCTTCTGAAAACAATTACCTTATCTTGAATGAGAGTTGTTCAACATTGTTTTGCTGAGGTACTTGATTCACTTCTTGATTAATGAT
Source organism: Hibiscus mutabilis (assembly GCA_019671005.1). NCBI lineage: Eukaryota > Viridiplantae > Streptophyta > Magnoliopsida > Malvales > Malvaceae > Hibiscus > Hibiscus mutabilis. Next base: position 324,143 of record CM033725.1, on the reverse strand, counting down.
AGGTGTAAAAACCTAAACATCATTAAAAGTGATAGTATGAATTAAATTATAATTCAACTTACCCTCAATAGCAATGTATCTGACCTTATTTCTCCCTCCAAACTCAACATCCTAAAAATGTTATAAACCTCTCCTTAAAATAATCCTTATTGTGGGATCATAAAATTTACAGCTCATGGATCACTCAAAATAACCGAAGTAGTTGCTCACTTTTGAAGTTTAATTTCTTCACATGTGTCCTAACTTATACAAAAGAATCAATACTTTGTAACTTATTGTTGTTTCTTTTGATTAAGACCTTTAGCAACTTTATTCTAATATATTTATTTTTATTGCCCTTATTCTTAGAGACACTAACTAAATGAGCACTAACCGAATGAGTACTTTTACACTTATAATGCTTCAACTTTTCTTCATCTTTAACACAATTAGAAATAAGCTCATTTAAAGTCTATTTCTCCTTTTTGTGATTGTAACTAATTTTGAATTGGTTAAACTGTATAGGAAGCGATACCAAAATCATAAGAACAAACAATTGTTAGAAAGTTTGATCTTATGTGCCTTAAATTTTGAAGCAATATTAAACATTTTTCATAATGTACTTCCTCACATTTCCTTGACCCTTATACTTCATAGACATCAAAGAAGGCATAAGTGATGTCATCTTAACCTTAATATTTTGGGTAAATCATTTCTTAATTTCGTCAAGGAAACCCTTAATATGAGTAATCTCTTTAGATTTGTGCTCCTAAAGACTTATAGAATGTTGTTCTTTATGATCATTAGACTCGTGCGATTTTAACAATCTCACCTCTCAAAATTCCTTTTATGGGCGCTTACCGCCATGAGAGGTGCAAGTTGTTCTTCCCTTAGTGCAAGGTCTATGTTCATACAACCAAATACTTCATGTAAGTGCCTTTTCTATTCCTTGAAATTAATTTCACTAAACATGAGTGTAGAATGTATATTAACAGATATTGTGATAACAAAAGCTAAATTAGCTAAATAGATACCAAAAATAAATAAATAAAAACAAGCTCACATCCATATCCATAAATAAACAATAAATTCAAAATAATGGCTAGTTCCCCTCAAGATACCAAGCACAACATTAATATCAAGTCTTTGGACAATAATATTAACTGCAAGCGGTACTCTTGTTGTAGCAATCAATCAAACATTGACAATAAACTATGTCAAACAATAGATTAATCTTTGGACTAACGTATTGCTTACATAAAATACCTTATAATTGTCACACATTTATCGCCACAGTTGTCGTTGTAATTCTGTCAAATATTAACTTTCCTTTGGGCCAATTAATAAACGCATGAATTACAAAAACTCATAATTATCTTAATATTTTAAATAAACTAATCTACACAAAAGTGTCACTTTGGTGACATTATGTTTCAATTAATCCATTAAAATATTAGAAATCCGAAGCCAAAATATGAATTTAATTGTTTCAAAATATTTGTTTTAATTTTATCTTTCAATCAAATTAAAAGATAACCAAAATAATAATAAATTTGAATAAAGGTAAACCTCAAATCAAGATACCGAACACTCCATTAATATTTCATCTTTGGACAAAACATTAACTTGCAAGTGATATCTTGGTACAGTAATCAAACATTGATAATAAGAACATGTCAAACATAAATCTTCCTTTGGGCCGATTTATTGCTCACATATAAAACTGAATAGTTATCACATGTTTATTACCACAGTTACACGTGTAATAATGTTAATTATTAACATTCCTTTGGGCCGATTAATACTAACATAATCCGACTTACATGCACAAAATCTTCTATATATTAAAATAAAATAATTTCTACAATAGAGGTCACTTTGGTGACTTAATGCTTCAATTAATTTATCTCAAAATATATTACATAAATGTATCGATATTCAAATTTAAAATTTTGTAACTGTCAACTGAAGTTCCTGATAACACTTAAGTTTTCGAAATAACTCAGAATAAGGTTGTCTATATGGGGCTAATGTAAATCGAAAAAAACTGAATCTTTTTGACTTCCCCCAAAAAAATCCTTAAACATGCATTTACCGAAATTAAAGTCAAATTCAAAACAATCAATCTTTAACTAAAGTCAAAATCAGAAGTATCATGTAAATGAATAATTCATATATTGATCGCATGAAACTTTAATATGCATAACAACCTAATGATCAAAAGAAATGAAATTTTTGATCAACCGAATCGAATATGAATTCTATAAGATTAATGACATATTTTCCATAACCAAAACCAAATATATAACTTTAAAGAACATACATACCATAACCGAAGTAACAATAAGCACTTAATTAATGACTTCAATAGAAATTACAAAATAATATGCAAGGAAGCATATCATAGAATTTTCACCTTTCTGGCAATTTACTATTACAAAGTAAGAGTAATTATATATTTGTTTTAGAAAAACAGAATATATACATATATATTATGTTTCCTTCACTAATTTATTCCATTACTTTAATACCCAAAATTCCCATCGGCAATTCCAAAATTCCCAAAGAAAAAAAAAACTGTCGTACAGGACAAACCAAGAAGGAGTAATCTATACTAAGAATAGTAATAGAGAATTCCACAGCATTTTAGATATCAAACCCTAAAACTGAATTGTCTTGAATTGCTAAACATAAATTGCCTTGTATTGCAAAAAAAAAAACATCACAAGCAAAAAACGAATATCGCAAATGTCAAACATGAGTTGTGAATTAATCATAACTAATGGAAATAAATACGAAACTGTTCATAGCATATGAATAATTTCAATCCAATCGGCAATTCAATATGATTGAATTCGAGAAATCATAAAACCCTAAAAAATCCATAATTAATCAAAACCTAAAATTTCAATGTAAATTTGAATCTATAAAACCTTAAAACCGAATCAATATAAAATCAAAACGTAATTCATTCTCAATGATTCAACATGACAAGTCTCTGATGCCACTTGATAGAATTAAACCATAACAGATATGAAATCTCAACCCAGGATCTATCATGTCAAATCATCAAGAACAATAAACTGAATGCGGAAGCGTACCTGAATTAGTCGATAGATGAAAACCTTGAATCTTTTGATGAAGATCGCCTAAAAGGTGGTTGTGATCTTCCAAGAAAATAGGTTTTCTCTTGATGTAAAACTCTCTGACGGGGAAGGAGAGAAAAACAAGTTAACCTATTTCTTGGGGACCACTACCTCTTTATATAGTTGATTTAATAATCAACTATTAAGTATTTATAGCTCTGCCCCTCATCGAATTATAAATACATCTTATGATATCTACACTTTTATTTCCATGACATTTTAATACCCATGACACGCCTAACATAATTGGTCACTTAATTTTGTGTCATACTTTAAAATAGCAATATACATTATACATATGTGCTCACTATTACGGATTTTAATCCAACAAAACCAGCCGGATGCACGAAGGTAATGTATATGCATATGCATATATATGTTTTCATAGGGAAGTTCTGTTCTTCACCACTTTTCTCTTGCTGGAATAGGCTTATTTTGTGGTTGCGGCGAACATATTTAACTCGGATTTGTTGATACCTCAAAGGCTCGTTGCAAGGTCGGAAACCTGAAAAAATGCAGTACCGAGATAAAACTCTGCATAAAGAGCCTGATCTTTATTTTCTCTTTTACCTCGAACCGCTGGTCCGACAAAGGCTTTTGAAGTAAGTCTCTTAACAGATTGCGACACAACCGGAAAAAACCTGATCGATTTATTTATCGATTAACGACGGCGATTTTATTTTGTTAGGCAAATCCAACATGATTGTGCTTTCTTGGAGGCCGCAGGCATCATGGATTACAGTCTGATGCTTGGATTGCACGTAAAGGAATCTCCAAAAGGTGATTTTTCACAATATGATGACATTATTTGAAACAGCCAGAGCTTAAAACACAAACTGTATGTTCCTTTAATTGTCTCTCTGCAGGTTGTGTTGACAGCAGATTCTCTAACAATGGCATGAGCGGTTTCGATGTCTAGCATCAAAGTGATTTGGCCCTCTCTTTGTATCGAGGTGACGTATAGAAAATACATCGAAGTATCGAGTTTTGCTTACGGTCTCTATCTTGCCATTGCCCCTTACTTTTTCCCTGCCTTACAGATTCAGCCAACAACTGTAGTACCGGTGCCTCTTTCCCAAATTGTGAAGCCTCGGAGTTGAGTTTTGGCGATCAGTGGCTAAAATGTAACAGGTAAAGATCGGTGTTGATAGTGTATGAATCCGAGGTCCGTTAGATGCTAGTTTCTGAGGTTTCTGCACTGTGGTGTGTGTTGCAGCGATACTCGTAGGTTCGGTGAAGAACTGTCTGCGCGTGGCGTTCTAATATTGAGGACCGGATCGGGAAGCGCATTACCATGCCAAAATTTCACGGTGGTAGAGTGCTATGATGTTCTTTTGTGTTTCGGAATAGTGGATTTTTTCCAAAACTACAGCGTGATCAAGAAGATCAAGCATGCTTACAAGTCGTTGCAGTTCGACCGGAAGATGATAGCGGCCGTAAATCCCAAAATATATTCGTCTCGCTTCCAGGGGTTCATCAGTGACATATTTAGAGCCGATGAATCTCTCACCTGAGTTCAGTTCTATTATCTAGGATTTAGGCTCTGAGAAATCAAGTTCTTCTATTCTGCAATTTATGGTATTGTAAAAACATTCCAATTTGTATCAATGTTGTTTAAAAAAAAAGCTTTTGTTTGTGCAACGAGAAATCAAACGTTATTTGTAGCATAGCACGGATCGCCTACATCGTTTTTCTATAATATGCATGTTCGTCTTACAGTCTATATTCGAAGTCTAAGGCTGTCTCTTCTAACAATATTAATTAACTTCTTTGATAAATATAAATTAAGATTTGTTTTGTTTTGTATTAGATGTAATTATATCTACATAGCGTAAAGGTTTTTAACTATTTCTTATGCATAATGTTAAAATATTCTTAACTTTTGACTGAATAGTTATTTTAATTTGTTATCTTTTTTCGAAGCATTTTAATTTTTAATGTTTTATTTTAGATCAAAATGACTCATCCATGAATAAAAACGGTTAGTAAACTAATATAAGTCGTGACAAATATAAATTGCAATACATACATAGTAGTGTCATGCAAACAAATGCATTTACTTTACATGATGACAATCGGTTAAAAAATAATTTTATAAAATTATATAAAATATAAAATTATTTTTCTAATGATGTGATATTTTATCAAGTTATTTCAACTTTTATTGTCAGTTGGCTGATAGTTTTCATCTTTATAGAGACTATTTTGATTTAAAATAAAACATTAAAAGCTAAAATACTTCAAAAAAACAAAATAGTGACTAAAATGATTATTTAGTCAAATGTTATAAATAGTTTTCGAGATAATGTTTTTTTAATATAGTGTTTGGTTTATAGTATACTAATTTAAATTATATTTTTATATGAAACATTTATTCAACAGATGAAGGTTTAATGACTTGTTTTTCATTGATAACACACAAATATATGGGTGAAATAAGAAATACAAAATTGAATTAGATATTATAATCATGTGGACTCAATGAGTAGTCTTAGTAAAAAGCGGACGTTGTTTATCTTAAAAAATGTGGGTTCAATCGTTTTATCTATAATGTGTGTGCATTATAAAAGAGTTAAAAATATATGTAAACAAATATTATTTACAATGCGCACACATATTATACAGACAAAAATGATTTGAACATAAATCTTATAAGATAAACATCATCTTTTTTTACACTTAAATCACTTGTTGAATTCATTATTAACACTTTTCTTATTTGGTCATTCAACTATAAAAAATATAAAAGGCTTATATATCATATTAGTATCTAAGATATACCAACTTTTTTTTTATTTTGATACCTAAAGTATTTTTTGGTCAAAATAGGTACCTAATGTATATTTTTTGGTTCAATTAAGTACCCAAAGTATACTTTTTGGTCAAAATAAGTACCTAAAGTATTTTTCGTCATAGTAAGTACTTAAAGTATATTTTTTGGTCAAAATAAGTATTTAAAGTATTTTTTAGGTCAAAATAGGTACTTAAAGTATACATATTTTTTATATAGGTTCTTAAAAATTATCATGTCACATTAATTAAAAGAATTATTATCCTATACACGAGCGGTGGAAACTTTTTATTTTCACAAGTGCCTCAATTATATGGTTTAGGTTTTAGGGTAATATAGGTCAAAATTTAAGTTTTAACCTATAAACCCTAAATTCAAAACTATTGCACTTAAAGCCATAAATTTTAAACCCTAAATGAAGTCCTTAATCCTTAAAACTAAGGCGCTGTGTAAAAAAGTTTCTACAAGCACCTCAAATATAGGGTTTAGGGTTTAGAGTGTAGGAGTTTTAGTATAGGGGTTTTGAATTTAAGATGAATGGTTAGAATTTAAGGTTAGGGTTTAAGTTTTAAAGTAATATGGACGGGGATTTAAGTTTTAATATATATGAAAATCCGACCATTTCCATCACATGTTTTATTGCCCGAATATTGGAGATTCATGCTACATTTTGTCAACGTGCAGCTGAAGTGCATACGACGATCTGTTGACCGCTGAGTGTTGTTGATAAATAACTTCATGTAAAATATGTTTAAAAGACCTGGCAGCCAATGGCAAGGACGGCTACGTTTTGAATTCAAAACGTGGTCGTTTCTTCTTATTGTATTTATCAACACGGGTGGATTCGTTCAACCTACAAGTCGGCGGCCAAACCCCAATATAATAAAAACAAGTGTGCCATTTCATTGTGGATTTTATATGGCACTTTTTAATGGTCAAGATTCATCGATCAACAAAGGTCAGTTTGGCTGCTCACATGTAGAGATGGTCAAATCATCCAAATTTGACGTATTTTGATCCGATTTAATCTTATAAGATCGTTTTTAAATTAAATTTAAGTTGAATCGTATTGAATTTTGTAGATAGTAAAACTGGTCGGATTTAGTTTTAGGATGAAAAACCCCACAACTTGATCTAAAATAATTGTATAAATTTATCTCCCTATATATGAGACAATTGCTATAATGTCCCACTCTATATTTTTCAATTATCTTTCTATTTTTGCTTAATAAAAAATAAATGTCGGATCGGGTTGAGTTCAAGTATAGAGTGAAACATCTTTAACCCGACCGACCTAAAATAATAGTATAAATTTATTTTTATATATGTAGAGACAATGGCTATAATGTCATTTTTTATATTATTTCAATTATATATCTATTTAGTCTAATAAAAGTAAGTTTCCTTACTTGTGTCGGGTCGAGATAGATTTTATCTCAAAAATAGATTGGATTTAAATGAAACATCTTCAAATATCAGGTTGGTCAGACATCTAATCTAACCCGATCCGTGACCATCTATACTCACATGAAGAATGAGGTGTGCTAAAACAGTATTTTTATATATAAGGTAAGTGTTTTTATTTGTATTTTTAATTGATTATCGAATTAATTCTGAAATTTTAATATAACTTAATAATCGTATACTTGAAGTAAATTTTGTATCCGCCCCCTGACTATGAAGGTTTAGACTTTTGAAACCATGATTATAAACCATTGATTAGTAACCAAAGTCGAGAATTATTGGGATTAATTTCTGGTCACGTGAACACTTTTTTGTCGGGAAATATTTAATTATTTAGGTATGCTAATCATTCATTCCAATTAAAGGCGGCAAGTTGATACACAGAATCAGTTTTTCTTAATACATTCCTTAATCAGACTTTTATTTCTTCATTTTTCTTATTACATGCCAACCAAGGCTAAATACCATTTCCCAAAACAAAGGAAAACAAATTTAAAAACAAAAAAACCTGATGATACTTTCATAAACAAGAATGAGTTAACTCCCTTTTTTTTGGCTACTTCCAAATCCACTCTTAAAAAAGCTTTACTGCTTAAATAATGAGTTAATTATCAAAATAGTCACTAAACTATCTTAAAATAATTATTTTGACCATCAAACTTTTAAATATTATAAAATAATTATTAAACTTTTGATTTTGTTAAAAAATGAACACGTTAATTGGATGACGTGATATGTCGAGCTTTTAATTTTTATTTTTCTAAATTTTCACTTAAAATATTAGAAAAATACTAATATAAAATTTTAGTTACATGTAATTTGATGCGTTATGTCATTCCCTTAACAATAGTTAATGACAACTAACGGCGTAATGTCCATTTTATAATAAAATCAAAATTTTAATGGTCAATTTTCAAATTTTAAAAGTTTAATCATTGAATTTTGGAGTAATTGAGAGAATATTGCCTTTTAAAAGTAATTTTAGGAGAATAAAAATCTTTGAATTTTATTTTAGAAACTAGGCCAAAGTTTATAAAATTAAGTGTCTAAAGCAGAAAATTTAGAAAAGTTTAGTGACCTAAAAATAGTTTACCCCTTGAAAGTTTGCTAAAACCCCAAACAGAAAAAAGAAGGAAAAGAAGATAATCCAAACAAAATTCTGTACAAAAAGCCTGCAAAGATAATTGGTTTTTATACTGGATTCTGTTAATTTACCAGTTGCAGCAACTTAATCAATTTTCAAGCTCATACCTTCATTTAGGCAACGCCAGCTCTTCGTTTTCTAGGTTTTTTCTTTTCTTCAGCTACGTGTTTCCTTATCTCGTATTCTCGGTTTCCTTTTTAAAGATACAAGGGAGGGTTTAGGTTCAGGAGTTTTTATGAGAGATCAATTGAATTCGGAGCTGTTCGACCCGAGAAGTGAGATGGACTCCGATTACTCGCGTGACGCCTCCGTCTCCGGCGGTGATTTCGGATTCGCTTTCAATGATAGTAATTTCTCCGACCGGCTTCTGAGGATCGAGATTATGGGTGGACCCTCCGACTGCCCTTGCACCAGCATCGCCGATTGGGCTCGCCATAGCAAGAGGCGCCGAGAGGATATCAACAAGCAAAATGGTTTGTTTATGTTTCCCCTTTCTTGTTTCTTTCTAAATGTTTCTCGTTGCTTCTGTTTGGTTAGCTGAGAAAATGAAGCAAAATTTTAAAAAGAAAATCGATTGAAGCTTACTTCGCGTCTAAGCCATTATTTGTGAACCTAAGTTTAGAGAGAGAATAAAAAAGAAAATTAGGGTTCTACTAGTTTTGGGAAATTTGAAGTTTTGGATAGAAAATTTATCAGTAAATTTCTACTTGTTTGAAAATTTTGTGAATGAAAAGGATTGTGCCGAAGAAAGCTTTTCTTGCTGGGACAAGGAATTCAAAGGGTTGAGATTCAATCATCTTGGCATATAATCTTGTTCATAATCTTTTGCGTCTCACTTGTTTTTTTCCAGATTCAGTGTTACATGCATTTGATGGTTAATCTTTTTCGACTATATGTAGCTTTGGGTCTTAGTTTATGCGCCTTTTCATTTATCTTTTTTTTCTTCTTCTTTTTTGTAGCTTTGGATCTTAGTTTATGCCCCGAGGAGCAGGTGTTAAATGACATCCATCCTGATATGGATGATGCCGTGGACTGTGAAAATCATGATGAGGCGGCAGTGGCAATGGTTGAAGAAACACAATCAGGTTTTGAAATTGTTCGGACAACATGCTATATGGTTCATTTGCTGCTTATGTTTGTTTTGATGCTTAAAACCCCATGAAACTTTCACCCGAACATGGTTACCAAAGACCTCTCTAGTACTTGTTATTTTTACTGAATTACGATTAAGCAAAACACTGAACTTTTAGAAACTTATGGACATGCAGAATTTGTCTTACTAAAGGTGAAGTAAGTTTCTCTATTCCAAAGTAGTATAGTTAGCAGAGGATTTTATTTATTTTTTTATTTCTTAAATATTATAATTGACAGGATTTGAGTTGGCCGCTTTTAATTCGTACTTCTTGTTTCATGACTGCATATCCCTGGCCCTTGTTTGTTTCAAATGTGGCATAGTCAGCATTTTGATCTTCTTGAATTTTTGTAGGTGATGGGGATGCAAATAGCAATGAATCAAGTTGGAACATGGATTGTTCTACAGTTGTGAGAGTTAAAACATTGCATATCAGCTCTCCCATTTTAGCCGCAAAAAGCCCATTCTTCTACAAGTAAGACATGTAATTAATATTCCTCAAAAAAAAAATGTAATTAATAGAAATGGATTTTTAAAAGAGAAAGTGGAAAGATGTATTGTGTTTCTATAATGCAATATAGCTTTTAAGAATATTTGTTGCCCCTCTTGTTATAGGTAATTGCTTATACATTTTCTTGTTTATTCACTAATTGTAGCTTTTCTCAAATGGGATGAGAGAGTCGGAGCAACGGCTTGTAACCTTACGAATTAGTGCCTCTGGTACACATAATCTTCATTTTATTGTTCTTAAGAACAGGTTTGAGCTGGCAAATTTGAAATAACAACTTTTACATTACTTTGTTGCACAGAGGAAGCTGCCCTCATGGAACTTTTGAATTTTATGTATAGCAACACCTTATCTGCCACCACAGCTCCTGCATTGCTTGATGTGCTGATGGCTGCTGATAAATTTGAGGCTGCCTCTTGCATGAGATATTGCAGCCGTCTATTGCGCAATTTGCCTATGACACCAGAGTCAGCTCTGCTCTATTTGGATCTTCCATCGAGTGTTTTAATGGGCGAAGCTGTCCAGCCTTTGACTGATGCTGCTAAACAGTATCTCGCTTCCCGTTACAAGGACATGACCAAGTAAGCTCCTTTTCTTCGTCCTTTGTGTTTTTTTACATGAGTTGGTACTTTATTATAGCTTTTCATGTAAGACAAAAAGCTTAGATGTTCAATAAGATCTTTACATAGTCCTAGCAGTAGTCTTTTTTGGGCTATCTGTTCCTTATATTTTGAAAACTGCCACTTTTAATAATAGACAATAAGATTCAATGATCTTTTCTTCTCTATCTATTGGTGTTGTCAAAGTGAAATTCTGCATATCTAGAGGGCTTATATATGCTTTTGACACACTTTTTATCAGGTTCCGAGAAGAGGTAATGGCTTTGCCACTAGCTGGGATTGAGGCAATATTGTCCAGTGATGATCTGCAAATTGTTTCTGAAGATGCTGTGTATGACTTCGTTTTGAAGTGGGCCAGGACTCGGTACCCAAAATTGGAAGATCGAAGGGAGGTTCTTGGTTCACACCTTGCACGTTTTATTCGCTTCCCTTATATGGCTTGCAGGAAGCTTAAGAAGGTGTTAGCATGTAATGATTTTGCTCATGAATTTTCATCGAAGCTTGTGCTTGAGGCCCTCTTTTTCAAGGCTGAAGCCCCACACAGACAACGAAGCTTGGCTGCTGAAGAATCTGCCTCTTTGAACCGGCGCTTTATCGAGCGAGCTTACAAATATCGACCTGTTAAAGTGGTGGAGTTTGAAGTCCCTCGCCAACAGTGTGTTGTGTACCTGGACTTGAAGAGGGAGGAATGTGCAAATTTGTACCCATCCGGACGAGTATATTCCCAGGCATTCCACCTGGGTGGACAAGGTTTCTTCCTGTCAGCTCATTGCAACATAGACCATCAGAACTCATTCCACTACTTCGGGTTGTTTTTAGGAATGCAGGAAAAGGGTTCAGTTAGTTTTGCAGTGGATTACGAATTTGCGGCCAGGTCTAGGCCAACAGAGGAGTTCGTTAGCAAATACAAGGGAAACTACACATTCACTGGTGGCAAGGCTGTTGGCTATCGGAATCTGTTCGCAATACCTTGGGTACCGTTCATGGCCGAAGATAGTCTTTACTTCATAAATGGTATTCTCCATCTTAGGGCTGAGCTAACCATCAGGCACTAACCATATGGGAGTTTCGATCCGTTTACTAAAGCTGCACTGTGTAATTACTTTTTGCTGTCGTGGTTCACTTCGACCCGAGCAAAATTCAATCTGTACCAAGTAGAACAATGGGTTAGATCTTTTGTTTTTCAGTCATCAATTTGCTTGAAATCAAAATGCCATGCTTCGTCTTAGACCTGTAACGCGGGCTGAGTTGAGTTGCCAATCCAAAAATCTTCCAAGTCCATTTATATTAATTTGAATTGGTCTGGAGTGGTAACCCATTTTAATGTTAAAGAATAGTTATAATCACAATTAAATAATAATTTAAGTTTAGTTATCCGAAATTGAAAATCATCGTCCAAGATTTCATGCTTGGATTGAAAACACAATGTGAAATGATAAATACAATAAATTTTAAAGGATGTAAAAGGTATGAAAAGCCTAATTTTTCACTTTCTAAAAAACTTAAAATCTTTTATATGAAATTTAGCACCAATAAAAAATTTGACTAAAAAACTCCATGAATCAAACATACAATCCGCTGTAAGTTTTTAGCACATCGGCAAACTACCACAAATGAATAAAAATAACGGATTGTTGATCGTCTTATGACTAAAAACGCTTGATAATATTTGTTATCTGAACGTTAAATTCCATAACAACAAAAAATACTGTTATAAATACAGATAAACCCGCAAAAATTATATAAAAAACTGTCATACAAACAAACGAAAAATAATTAAAAAAACAAATGTATAATGAATATGACAAAGCAAAACAAAAAAAAATAACAAAACTAAAAGGAACAAACAATTCTTTGTCAAAGGAGAAAATTTTTATTTATATAAGGTCAATGTAAAATTTAAAAACCACTTGACAAAATAGAAGTTCCCCTAAAATGACTTTAACGAAAAAAAACTTAAAAAACTTTAAAAAAATATTTTTTTGAGGAAAATGAAAACAGAGAAATGGAAAAAAAAAATTCAAATTTATGTAAGTATTAGAGTCCGGCCTTCGCTTTTTAATTGTTATCCAATGGTGTTATAAGTTGGGTCAAGTTTGGTTACATATATGACACCAATATCATATATTAAATACACAAGTTGGGACTAATTTAATTTTTTTTTAAATGAATAATTTTTACTTAAGAGAAAAAGAGGATTTGCTTTTAATAAGTTTTAAATTCATATTTTAAAAAAATAGAGAATATAACTTAAAAATTCTAATCACTTGTTCTATAAATTATCAATAATTATACGAACTTTTTAATTATAATTTTCCTATAAGAAATACATGTTAGGTTTTTATTTATTTATTACATATTTTTTTTAAATTTAGATAACAAACCAATCATTGTTTCATTTCTTAATTTATTCCACCTGATTCCTACTTTTCTTTGAACAAATTCTTATTATATGTATAGTATTTGTTCGTATTATATATTATAAATAAATAAAATCCAAGTGGAACGCCGGTGCACCGCCTTAACAACGCGTTGTTAATGGCAGAACCAGAAGCCAGTTGACTTGAGGGACCAACAAAACATCCTTTTGATTTTTTAAGGGTAAATTACTTAGGTGATCACTCAATTATTGGGTCTAACTTATTTTGGCTACCTAACTTTAAAAATTTAAAATTCAATTACTTAACTATTTAATCGGACTTATTTTTTGATCACCAGCCATTAAAATCTAACGGAGAAGTGACTTAACAGTTAAAGAAAATATGTACATTTACAAATTTAGTCTATGTTAGTTACATATTCTATCAAGGATGCCATTGTTGAGGCTCAACAGGCAAGCCGAAGAGCAATAGAAGATCTCTCTGCACACGACAAAACATGTACAAGCTCCTTTCAGCACCGAAATTAGGGAAAATCTCTGTTTCCGATCCAAAACTTTGTATTGGATATCTGTTCTTAAAACTGTTTAACTAAATCTTGCAGAAAAATGGTTTGACAAAAAGGGAGAGAATTTATAGTTCGAGATGATTTTATGAAGAAGGTTGCTGACAATACAAGATATAACATCAACCATCTGGCTTGGTTGGGAAATCAATTTATTTATGTGGAATCAGTCCAAGAGCTGAACTAAGTACAAATCAGTATCTAGTTGAAATACGTTACATTGTTGATATAGAAATTTTAGTCCAGTTCCCACAGAGATTCATTACCAGATATTCCTTCAATATTTCCCTGGAAGGGAAAAAAACATCCGATGAAGGAGGCTAAAGAGGAGGGATTGGGAGTTCAATTTTATTAGAGCAAATTTTCTGATGACCAAGTGAAATAAGTTGAAGAGTTTAATGGATTATAAACCAGTGACTAACTCTAATGGTACTGAAACTACAGTCCAGATCCTAGAGAGCTTCATCATCAGATATCCATTCGATAGCCGCATCAGATTCATTGTGCCCTGCAAGGTTGAAAAAAGGCGATGATAAATGGAGGCTAAAGAGAAAATAGTGGGTTTAAAATAAAACTAGTACTTCATATGAAGGGCAAGATTAGAATGTAAACTGAACCCAGAATACGTCAAGACTATAGAAAGGCTGTTAAGGAAGGTTAGAACCCCCAAACCTTTTTCTGGGAGACCACAGAAAAGATCCAGGAGAACAGGAATGGTGATTTGGTACTAGAAAGAGCACCTTATATATATAAAAGTGTGCAATTAAATTTTAACTGCCGGTGATCAAATAGATCCAATTAAATAGTTGGATGGTCAAATTTTAAATTTTTGTAATTCGATGGTTAAAAAAAGTCAGACCTAATAATTCGGTGATCACCCAAGTAGTTTACCTTTTTTTTAACGTAAATTGACCTAGTAATCAGTTGCCACTTTTTTCCCTTACATTCGCAATGCTTATTCTTAATATAAACCCAAACCAAAATATTACTACTTCACTGTATATGTATTCAATGTGATTTTTTTATACTACATAATTCTTTTTGTTTTAAAGTTCATAAATTTTGTTTAATATTTAGAGTTTATTTATTTTTGTAAAATTTAATATTTAGAGTTTATGGTTAAAATTTAGAGTTTAATATTTTAAAATTAAAAATTTATATTTTATTTTCTAAAAGAATAAATATATAAATTTATATAATTTTTTTACACAACATACGTATAAAAAATATTCATATATATTATAGTCAGTCACAAATTATTTTTATACCATCTTTCTATTAAAAATTGGCTCAACAAATTCTTTTATTAATCCCAATATTATGTTATATTAGGTCAACAAATACATCTAAACTCATATTTTAATATATGTTATAGCAAGTTTGCTCATTCTTACACTGTTTTGTTTGTTGATTGGAATCTGACATTAGTTGGGAATGATTGGTTATATAGTTAGTAGTTTATCTGAGGTTCTTTGGAAGGATAAAACACATTTTATCTAAAATAATTTAATTATTTAATTTTATATGACGCGTGGTTTCAGCTAAAAAGTTCATCCATTTTATTTTTTAAGATAAATTTTCACCTACTTTTCAATTGTTAATAAAATTGAGTGATTATTTGAATGTTAAAATGAGATGAATAGACCTTATCGGCTGGAACCATAATGTGGCGAGTCGGGTCTATCTAAATCTAGCCTATATAAGGTACATAACCAAATCCTAAATTTGGAAGGAGGACACGTAAGTACACATTTTGGTCCTATCTCTTACCCTACGGGACTTCTCTTCCTTTCAATTCATTTGCCCTTCTCGTTGCAACCGCTGTCTTTCTTTCCTTTTTCATCACAAAACATTTCTATTTTAATGGAACTCGACACACCCTTTCTTTTATTGTTCTATGCATAATTTCCTTTTCAACGTTTCTTACACACACAATGTCCCTGTCGAACTCCCATTTATTACATCTTTCCACTCTTTTCGCCAGCTCTCCATTGATGGTTTCGATTTGCATCGTGCGAAAGCTTGAATATTGAAGCTTGATGGGGTAATCTTGATGGGGTAATCTTGATGGGGTCTGATACAATTCGGTTCATCATCTTCATCGTTTTCTCTTTCTTGTTACCGTCGATTGCGGCCGGCTCGGGTAGCTATGATCCCAAGGCTTTAGACTCTTCGTTTCGATATTACGCGAATCGGACATTGGCGAGTCATCACCGTACAGGTACATCACGCCGAGTTCCACTTCCTTCTAAATTCTCCGGCATGGAGGTTTATGTTAATAGACTACGTAGCGGGAGTTTATGGGGGAGAGGAGTTGGTTCTAAATATGTTAAGATCCCACCTAGTGTTAGAACATTGCCTTACGTGAAAAGATTAGCTATAGTTTATGATAATCTAGGAAATTGGTCTACGAAATATTATAACGTCCCCAGTTATTCGTTAGTCTCTCCGGTCATCGGCTTCGAGGTTTACAATTACGCAGATGTAACGGCGTTACAGGATAGAAATTTGACAATGATCATCGCCGGCGAGCCCATTTCGATTCGTTTTCCGTATTTAGAGACAAAAGAGAGAAATGTGACACAACTTAAATGTGTCGGATTTAGACACAATGGGTCAGTTGAGTTTAAGAACATGACACATAGAGACGTTTGCGTGACCGAGAAGGCAGGGCATTTCTGTGTGGTGATACCGACATCGACGTCGTTAATGCCGGAAAAGAAACAGAGGGTTTGGAACTGGTGGGTGATAGGGTTTGCAATTGGAGTGGTTGGGCTGACGGTGGTGGCGGCGGTGGTGGTGGTGAAATGGTGGGAAGAGAGAAAAATAAAGAATATGGAAAAAGAATCGGATTCGTCTGTGGCGTTGGATACGTTCTGGGTTAGGGGAGATCATAAAATGCCGTCTGCTTCAATGATCAGAACACAACCAACACTTGAACATGATTATGTTCCTTAATCTTTTGTTCTGTTTTTAGGTTTGTCATAGAAGAAGAAATCTATATGCATTGAATTACTTGTAATTTTCTTTGACTCAATCTTCTCTCATTGTTCTTCTAAAATCATTCGAAGATTCTAGTCAAAATTAATATTTAAATCTCAATTACATTCGTAATCGAATCAGATCAAATCTTATCCGTTACTATTTTTTACACATAAAATTTAAAACTCGAAATTTTACGCCGTCCTGCCGAGACGAGTTTTCGGTAGGACGGCCAGTCTGGCCTCTTGGCCTGTAACTTGGATGTATTAAATTATTATAGTTAGCATGATGTTTTTGGGTCCAATCATTAGTATCTTAATGTTAATGAGTAAGGAAAGAGCCAAGCAACTTTTAAATATTGGGTTTTGCTCGTGCCTGCAAAGGCTGGCAGCAGCCAGCAGGGGAACAATTTAATATTTTTTTCTCTATGTTATAATTGGAACCACAACAAATGAAACCATAAACGTAGGTCGGCTAATGCTGTCATAATTATAAATTAGAGGTATCTGTCACTAATCTGCTGGATTAGGCCCCATTTAGCCAATGACTAATCTGTATATGTTTCATGATTGGGCCATTGGCTTTGCCCAAGATAATAGTGGTCAAGGTTGATAAAATTTGACTCGAAAAAAATTAAATTATTCGACTTAACGCGAAAAAATTTTACTCATTTTAACTCGATTCAAATTTTTTTAAAATAAAATTTGAATTATAAAATGAAAATTCAAATAACTCGAAAGTTTTAGTAATTAGTTTATTAGTTTTCAAGTTTGAGTCAAACCCCTCAATTCTTTTCGATATATTATGTATATCACATGTGAAAATATAAAGAAATTTATATGTATATCATATACGAACATAAAAAGTCGTCTAAATTGAAATCAATATGTTATATAACATTATAAATAATTAAAATTAAATTGGTACAAAAACTCGAAAACTCGACTCGACTCGAATTTTATAAACTAGACATGAATAAAAAATTCAAATAAAATTTGAATTGTAAAATAAGACTTGTAAACTTGAATAACTCAAATTTTTTTGACTCAACTCGATCCAATACTCAGTCCTACTGTGGTTAATTCACGGCTGGAACAACAACTATACCGACAGAAACCATGTCATGTGTGTGAAGTAGGTCAGAGGATAGTTGTCATTTTTCAATATAGGATCTGCCATATTTTTTTTGGATTGTACTCTTGGTTTTTAAGGCTTTGCCTTGATTAATATGGTTCGACTTGCGTCGTATACTTAGTTTTAGTTAGGTAAATTTTTTAGCGAATATTTTTTATATACATAAAACTTTAAATTCAAAATCAAATTAAGCGATATCAAGCTGCTTAGTACTTAGACCGACTCTATTAATGAATCTGCCGTATCTTTATATTCCTTGAGCAGTAATGGAAGTTTCTTTTTCTTTCTCATTCCCAAACATATGTGCATTTCTGTTTTACCCCCAAATAATTCCAAGGTCAAGTGCTTGTTGGGTAGCATTTGATGATTATGCCGATTTCTTTATAAATATGGAAGACAGGGGTGGCAATGCAATCATGATTCATGAATGTGCCCGTAACCCACCCCACTAGAAAGTAAGCAATTTTTTATTAAATTTTGAGAAATTTTATATTTAAAAGATAAATATTAATATTTAAATTTATATAACATAGAACAACGTAAATATTTTTTACCACTCAATTAATTATTGAATCTCAAAATAAATATCTTGATTATTCAATAATAATTTAAGAATCGAGAAGATAAGTTAATTTTAATTCAATTCTTACCTGGCCTAACCTAACCTAACCTCAAATTTATTATAACTTAATACGATCTAACCCCAACATGATGACATAATAAAAGTAGAACCGACCTCGATTCGTCCCAGAAATTTTTAAAAAAATTGATTAAATCTAACTGACCTAAGTAAAATTAATAAAAGTATTTAAATATAGGAAAATATCTCATGCACTGACGTTAGAAACAACTAAAGATTTATGGACTTAGTTTAGGGGTTTAAGGAGCTGTTTTAGGGTTCATGGGTTTAAGTGTAGGAGTTTAAAATTTAAGATTTATAGTTAGAATTTAGAGTTTAGGGTTTATGTTTTAAGGATAATAAGTTAGGGATTTAAGTTTTAATATATAAACCTTAAATTTTAACCCTAAATCCTAAATTCTAACCACGACTCCTAAATTTAAAACTCCTACACTCATAAATATTATATAAAAATAAAACACTTGTAAAAACTTTTTATTTCTACCACGTGTATGAAATAATTTTTTTAAATATATTATATAGAAATAATTATCAAATTTAATAATATATTAAAACAAGACGAAACGAATATTATATAAATCTGACTCTAAAAATTAAAAAAAAAACACAATCCGCCATAACTGAAAATGAAAAATCTAATATCAACAGGATCGAAACTCGTCAGGGTCAGAAAAAATAAATAGCCATCCCTATTCACTAAAAGAACATAGAAATTGGGCAGCTAATAAATTTGGGCTTAGCATTGACTGTCTAAAATTAGACGGAGTGTAAAGTTCGGACATCGGCCCGTACTTCATAATAATTTTAAGATTTTTTTGCTTGAGTTTCCATGTATTTTCAGGATTAAAATCCTATATAAACACCCCTTCATTCTTTTGTAACAAGGGGGCACAACACAAAAAAACCACTACCAAGTTTTATACACAATTCTACTGGAAATTTGGGAATAAGAAGCAATCAAGTAAGCATATTTTCTGGTATTTTTCACCTTGATCTTTTTTATTTTATTTCATTCGAATATTAAGCAAAAATGGAGATTTTTTACCTTGTTCGAGTTTTGGACTACCACCATTGCTGCCAGATTTTGAGTAGAAGGTGGTTGGAATCTGGAAATTTAAAAGTGGGGATGAATTTCGAAATTTTTTAAAAAGAGGGGAACAAGTTCTTCATCGATTTTTTAGATGTTTTTAAAGGTGGTGTTGCATTCGAAATTTCAAAAAAAGAAGGGTTTTTTCTTCGCCGGCAGTGGCTGACATGGCGGATGGTCACCGGTTCTTCAATCAATGAAGAACACGATGAACAATTTCAGAGAAAATGAGATGACTTGTTTTGATCAATTTTTTTGAAAAGGAAAAGTAAAGTTGTGTTTATGAAAAGTGGTTTTTATAACCAAAAGGAAAATGGCTTAATTACTTCATTAAATCCCTCTGCCTTTTCTCTTTTTGCTCCGTAAGTACCCATATTTTCAATTGCTTCAATTTGGTTACTGTTTTCTTTTAAATTTGGCCTCCAATTTTGTTTTGCTCTTAATTCGATCATTATTTGTTTAAATTGCTTTTAATTCAATTTTTTATTAATAAATTCATTTTCACTTTTTTAAATAATTTATAACTTGTATAATTTTATAAAATCGGCTCATATATAAAAAGTAAATATTCATTTAATTTTAATAAAACCGGCCTATTTTAACAATTGTGTTTTTTCCTTTTTTTTCTTTATTGTTTGTTTATTTATATTTGTTTAATTTTATGTTGTTTATGTTTTTATGCCTTTAAATAAATTGTTTACTTAGATGCCATTTTTAATAAAAGAAACATAATTAATGTGCTGTCTTATCAAACGGAAGTGGCGGGTTAGCGCAATGAGTGTTGGCGGTGATTAAAGTTCATTTTTCGAATGGTAAGATCGTTAAAATAGAATTATATTCATAAATGGACAAATAAATTAAATTTTATATGAACTTGCAAATTCCGACATTAAAACATTTTGTAATCGGCTAGGTACCAATTTTTGGGCGCTGTAGGGGTGCTAACCCTTCCCCACGAGTAACCGACTCATGAACCCGTTTTTGGTGTTTTTCGCAGACCAAAACCGATAAAATATTTTATTAAAACAACATGTTTTTAGGTGATCCAATCACACCTTTTAAAAGATTGGTGGCGACTCCGTTTTTTTTTAAGTCGGGCTCGAGAGGGTTGCGATAGGGGAAAGTTGGGTACAATATTTTAGTCCTTCTGCCAATAATATATTATTTTAATCAGGTGAACCTTTCTAGACAACCCACTTTAAGGAATCTAACAACTTGTTGAGTTGATCAATCTATCGATGTTGGCTAAGGGTGTGAATTGACAGTTTAAAAATTCGTGGCAGCAAATTGCAAAGTGATTTATAGTGGTTCATCTCCCTCAATGGAGTCTATATCCACTACCTTAGCTATCACACTAAAGATTTCACAAATTCACTAAAACAAATTATGAAAACCCTTAAAAGAAAATTGTTTACAAAAATGAAGCTCACTAAAACCCCAATACAGTTGATAAATAAAAATACAAGAAAAGCTCTCAAATGTATTAAAGAAAATATGGAAATGAAGCTCTTGTAATTTTGGGTATTGCTTGAGTGCTTTTGAATTGTTGTCTTATTGTTAAACTTTGGAGACTTGTTTTTATATTCTCAATGATTTCTCATTGTTTGGGCAGTTGAGATATT
The DNA here is from genome assembly GCA_019671005.1 of Hibiscus mutabilis. Lineage (NCBI taxonomy): Eukaryota > Viridiplantae > Streptophyta > Magnoliopsida > Malvales > Malvaceae > Hibiscus > Hibiscus mutabilis. The sequence goes on along the minus strand of CM033725.1, from coordinate 302,951 downwards.
GAATATAGATGTTGAGGAGAACTTTTTTGATATAATATTTTTTGATAATTGTGGATATCAGTACACGAAAGCTCGTATTAGTACATGCCTAAAGGAGAAATAGATGTTAGTAATACAGGGCATACCGGTACACAAGGTCGTGTATCGGTACAGAGTAAAGGGTACCGGTACTCGAATGGTCGCACTGATACTGAAATTTTGATGGAGTGTTGTGTATCAATAAGCTCAAGGTCGTACCGGTACTCACAGTGTAAATATTATGCAATTGCATCATGTCCTATCGGTACGGGGTTCATCATACCAGTACCCACTATATTCAAAAACTTCAAAGGCTCTAGGGCGTATCGGTACAGAGTCCACCGGTACTGATAAAGTATTTGTAAAAAATATAAAAGGTTCATATCGGTACGCAAAGGGTTGTACTGGTACTCCTTAGTCAATTTAGAAAACATATTCAAAAATTCATACCGATATTCGCTGACCAAAAAGACTTCTTTGAGTACCAAAACTCTTAAAGAAAATTTGAAACTTAAAAGGATTGACTTATAAATATTTTGGCTTTAAAGACAATCAAATTTTTTTCGAATGTTTGTCACTTTCAAAATATGTGAGAAATTTTAATTACCTTAAAATTTTATTTAAAATAGGTTATATCAAAATAAAAAACATAAATTTTACATACATTTAGTAGGATGATGGAAGCACAACTTTCTCTTTTTTGGGGGGTTTGAAAAGCTGGGTTGAGATGAATGACTGGGGTACTAGCAGGCACATCCCCCAGACTCTTGCGGGGACTGAGATGCATTTGTGTTGCTAGACTTAAGATTGACATCCACCATGTCTCCTTGATTTGTTGAAGAAAGTGTTTCCATTCCAGGTAATGCAGCGGCTATCTTCCGAAATAGAGCCTGTAAAGTGATCAACAAAGAATGAGAGCCCCTAATATAGTGCCCAGAAAGCCGCAAGGATAGAAGCAGACTAATAGCAGCTGGTGGTGCATCCATTAAATATGAAAAATTGATCAAACCACCCCTCCCCAAAACAAAACACACAACCAGACACAGTAAGATTTGATATGGATTCTAAGCACCACAATTTGCGTCAGCAACAGATACAAATACAATGGATGTAGAGGTTACCACTTTACCTTGATGTTGAAGCCAGCCTTGGCACTAGCTTCAATAAACATAACATTGATCTCACGAGCCTTGGCTTCTCCTTCCTCTACCGAAACTTGTCTGTCAAATCAACCAATGACAGATCCGAGAGAAATTATGTCTCAACAACTTCCCTTGTTCAACTTTACCGTAAAGTAAGAATCACAAACTAATAATGCTGACAGAATTATAAACTAGAGCGAAAGGCAATCAATCTTTTCCTTTTTCTTCAACAATAAAGCTGGTCAACCAATGATAATAAATTAACATTACCTTTTGTCCATAAGATCTGTTTTGTTCCCAACAAGCATAATGATTACATCACTTCCCCGTTCAGCGCGCACTTCTTCAATCCAATTTGAAGTATTTAGGAAGGACTGCCTGCCTACAACATCAAAACTAAAGTTGTTCTACGAAGCAAACGAATCTGCGAGGTTGCATTTAACAAGATGGCAATGCATAAAACATGATAATCGATCAAGCAAATATATGATGAGATAGAAGATGACACACTTGCTACATCATAGACAATGACTGCCACCGAGGAATCCCTAATGTAACTTGGAATAAGACTCCTGAATTTTTCCTGTCCTGCAGTATCCCTGCATGTAAAGACCACTCTTTTCAAATATCACACAACCCCACAAACATTTGAAACCAATTTTTCCAATCAACACCAAAAATAATGCAGCTTTATTGCGATAATCCAGAATTCAAGTAGTAATAATTAATTACATGCAAAGCATTAGTATATGAAAAAGAATTCTCTGCCAAGGTTGGCAATTGGCATCCCACTAAACCAACTACATAACAAAGCAAGATCTGGAGGAGGATTATAAACATACAAGGAACCAGAATCTACACTGGCTAAAACTTGAGAATATAGTAGCTTAAAATGAAGAATGACAGACAGTCGATGTCTTACCAAAGCTGCAATCGAACTGTTCGATCTTCGAGGTACATTGTTTTCGATAGAAAGTCGATACCAATGGTTGCCTGGTTAAGGAATGAGCGACAAAATTCAGAAATCAGAGCAGACAGCATGGAACTTAGGCAAACTAAACGAAATCTAAATCGCAACCAATAAAAGGTATCAGATCCAACCAAGGTGTTAAGAAAGTTTACAATTGGGAGCCAAGCGGATCGTAAATTTACATGAAAGAGCATTTGGCAGAATACCTGGTAATTGTTATCGAATTTATCGTACATGAAGCGACTAATGATACTGGTCTTTCCCACGGATTGATCACCCAAGAAAACCAACTTGTATTTCGCCAGAGCTGAAACTGGAGCCATGGTGATCGAGAGAGATGTGAAAATGATTTCCAGGCATAACAACTATTTATTTACAAATATTTTTTACACATTTTATTTTTAACCAAATAAAAGCTTTAGGTTGAATTCAGATCCTATCTATCTATTTATAATAATAATAATTATTATTATTATTATTATTATAATTATTATAAACATTGAGATCCTTAGACTAATTTAAATAGGATAATACAAAGTTCTATTACTTAAACTAGCTTGCTCCTTTGAACAAAAAAAAAGTAGTTTGTTCTATTTACACCTCAGCATCTAATTTCAAAATTCTGAATATAATATTTATATCAACTTATTGTTGGTTAGACTATTACTATTTTGGGTCAAACTCTCACCCATTTATCTATAGGATGGCCACGGGTCGGGTTAAGTCGAGTTTTTTGTTGATCCGTACTTGATATGAAAATTTAACACCTCCATCTAAATCTGATCCTACCTAACATCTTATGATGTTTCACTCAAGACTACCCGAACCCGAATTATAGAGTAAAAACCTGAACCCAGCCCAATCTCAACCCGAGATAAAAAAAAAATTATCAATTTTTATTAGACAACATAAGGAGATAATTGAAATATATATATATAAAGAGGGGCATTGTAGCAATTATACCTAAATATTTAGAATAAAATTAAGCTATTATTTCGGGTCAAGTTGGGTAAGGTATTTTTAACCTTAAACTCAAACCCGACCCGACCTCATCCTCAAAAAATCCGACCTGAACCCAAAATTTTCTTTAAAAAATCGATCTTATAAGATTGAGTCGGGTCGAAACCTGTCGGATATGGGTCAAATGACCATCTTTGTATATCTGTTTTTTTATTCTTCAATATCTAATACTCTATAAAGTTAATCAAATCATCACTCTTTTTTTTTTACAAATCTTAAATCTAATCCTAACCCTACCTAGAGGGGAGGGGGTCTTGAACCCATGACCTACGAGAATATGAAGAAACAAAGATGAGTTGTTTGACTAACCGGCCAAATATGCTTGCTCAAATCATCACTCATTTAACAATTTATAATTGAGTTTTGATAAATAAAAAAACAATCTATAACTGAATAATGATTGATAAATTTCTTCTCGCTTTTATTTTTGTCACTAAAATCTAAAAATTCTCAATTTAAAAACTCACCTTTCGAATTGCTCTTATCATGGCCATTCTAGAATGACATGATTTTTTATTAATATTTTCATGTGATTTTAATGTCATGATTTAAATTAAAAAAAATAAAATCATTTTAATCCCTAATCAACAAACCCTAATCCCAACTCTACAAAACCCTAATCAACCACTGATTTTTGTTGCTGCTGGTTTGGCCACTGGCTCCTTTGTTCAAGCTGTGCTTGCCGAAATTGTATAGATTGTATGTATGTTTAAATTTGGTAATCTGATGACCAAGTCAAAAAGCTGGCAGGTATAACTCGGAACTCGGATGAGCGAAGAGAGCTTGATCTATCATATTCACACAGAAGCAAATTTTGCTCCAATCACTTACTCCAGCTCAGACAACACAGAGAGCAAAGGAGTTAGCCAACGGACATTGTGGGTGTCAAGAGCTTGATTGACAAAAAAGCCTGACCTTCCAACCCCAAAGATGAGAAGAAAAAAAACTTTTCAAGAAACTCTTCAATACCATTAACGATGTAAGTTTTGAAGTTTTTCCCTTTGATTTTTGCTGCATAAATACTTGCATCATTCAATACGGTAAACTATCATGTATTTCTGATGTGGAATTTTATTTATCCTTACAGATTGACCATGCAATCAAGACCCCTGAAGCAGAAAAGTAGTATGTTTTGATTGTATTTAGTTTGAACGATGTTCTTGTCAAGCTTGGCTAAGAGAATGGTGATTTGTAATTTTTTATGCAATATAACTTTGGGATATGAGGTTTGGGGTTTAGCTTTTAAGGGTTTGAATTTGAGATTTATATATTAAGGTTATAGTTTTAAATTAAGGGTTGAGATTAAAGATTTTATTTTTTATTTAAAAATGATATAAATTTAAAAATAGTAAAATATGTCAGTCCAGAGTGATAAAAAATAGTAATTTGAAAATTAAATTATTAAATTAAAATGTTTTAATTTTAGTAACTAAAATAAGAGTAAAAAAGGTAGTTGAGTGATGGACGGTATAATTTTCCTATAATATACTGAAAATGCAAAGCAATGGACAATTTGCTGGCCGCTGGAATTTGGAAGCATTTTCAATAAAAACGCGCCCTTAAACCCTTCCTCACCTTGAAAATATAACCCTCCCTTAAATCTCCAAACAAAAACCAGCTGAGATAAGGAAAAACCCAAACCTCAAACCCCTCAAGGTGAAGCGCAAACTGTAGCCAAAAATGGCGAACCTGGAGACGGCAATAGACTGTGCCTTTTGGGATCAGAGCATATCCACCCCAAAGACTCTGGAAGGCTCCGCCAAATCAGTTCCAGGTGAGCCGTTTCCGTTGGATGGAGCTCGAGCCAGCAGGGCCCTTAGAATTCAGCAGCTTTCACTTCTCAAAAATGGTTTCCCCTTGGGTATAATCCCTTCTATCTCTCCTCCCTCACACAAAGACTTGGGTTCTTTCTCTCTTCAGTCTCTCTTGCTCAGGCCTTCCACTTCTAACTGGTATTTTCTCTCTATTTTATCTAGAAAAGAGAAGATTTTTATGTGTTGTTGGAATTGGTTAATATTCAAATCTGAGCATATTTTCTTCTAATCTTTCATTGAAGAATTGAAAATAGGGGTTAAGATTGATTTCTTTGCATAAAGCTATTCTCTTGGTTCACTTCACTTCTCAAATGCTTTGTAATTTTTGCTCCTACAGGTGGCTTGGATTAGTTGGTCACTTCAGGCCAAAGAAACTGATTTCTGCTATTAAAACGGAACTCCAGAGTGCTGATGAGTTGGAGCTCCCCGTTTTCCGGGATGCAGCCAAGCATTTTCTTGACAAGTCACTGTATTCAGTTGCATTAGCCACACAGCTTTCCTTGTCTCCTTCCACGTCCTTATTGTGGAGCACAGAGCGGCAGGGGGAAAAGAAAGGTTATCGCAACAAGTTTAAGATCTATCACCAGGCAAGCAGTTCAATTCCATTCACCTTACACATTATAACTTGCACACATTCGTGTTTCTTTTGTTTTAATCAGAGATGATGGTACTAAAAGTTAACTCTACTAAGTTTCAAGGTATTGCAAGTTTGCAGACTACAAGTGCATAGTAATATTAGTTATATGACAAAGGGTAAAGGTGGTTGTGCTGCAGGGCCACTTCTAACTTTCAGTGTCTTGTGTCGTGCATCATTTCAATTTTTCTTTATTAGATTTGTTTTGAACTTTTAATTGGGTGAATTTAAGTGTTATATAGCTAGTAGCATGGGCAGCTATTTAACAAGCATTAGTGCCCAGATACAAAACTTTGAATCCAAAGTCTAGTTGCTTGTGTTCAAATTCAAAACTCCAAATAAGAAGTTAATCAAATTGAATTCTCGAGCCTAGTTCTAATTCAGAGGCATAAAGTTTGATGCTTGTTATGTAAGTAATTCCAAAGAGAGCTGTGGTACTTATAACTATTTTGCCTCACAATGCCCGTCCTTGTTTCATGATGGTGAGTGGGAGCATTTTTAAATTATGTTTCTGGCATCACTTGTGTGTATTTACAGCTTCCTGATCATGATATCACATTGGATGCTGCATGGCCTGAGCTTTTCATGGACAATAAAGGAAAGTATTGGGAGGTTCCAGAATCAATATCCTTAGACATGTCTTCTCTTCCATCTGACTCGGGGTTTCTATATCGTTTTGGTCTGCACAAGAACAGTGGCCCTCCCCAGGCTTTCAATGAACTTGATGGTGAGGCACCTCCTGCCTTAATGCCTGGATTATGCGCAAAGGTTGCACTTTCTTATCAGAAGAGCAAGGATATTTGGAGGCAAAAGGAGACCAAAGAGGATCTCATCATAAAGACAGACAAAGGTTCATTTTGGCGACCGTCATATGACGTGCGTCTTAAAGAACCTCATGCTGCAATATCTGGAATTATGGGTATGTTTTCTATTTTGCAGGGTATGATTTTTGCTTGACTTTTCCCTAACTTCCCCTGTGGTGACCTTGTCAATCTTTTCTCCCAATATGGTAAGACTAGTAGTACAAATACTACCATTTTATGGTACCCTCTTCTATCATATCATAGTATATTTTAGATTTATTCTATCAGACCAGAGCTGTGAAGGAAATTGGTAAAATTAATCTTTCTTGCTTGTGGGAAGGGTTAACAGTATTGAGAAACAAGTTATTCACACTAGTGGTACCCAAAAGTTTCATTTGTTTGCGTCTTTTGCTTTGTTTTGTGAGAAGGTTTCCTTTTCAAATTATAGTTTTCTTGCTTCTTGATCACATTCTAGGAGTCATGTGTGCGGCCTGGTTTGGGAAAGACTCCACAAATGTTGAATCACAGAGGGAAGATACTATACATACAAGCAATAACAAGAGAAGCCCTTTGAATGCGGATTTATTTGGTTCAGCTTGCTATACACTTCAACACGGGCAGTTTCGTAAGCTCTATGGTGATCTAACTCGAGTTGATGCTCGTTTGGACATATGCTCACTCTCATCATTTGCCAAAAGAGTTTTCAAGGGTTCTAGTGCAGACAAGTCTCTATTATCTCCCAGACTAAATTTGATCTTTCAACAGCAGGTAATTTAGTTCATACCCCTGGTTGATTGTTTATTTTATTTAATGGGAACACATCAGATAGATCGACGGTGGATTTTTTAGCTGTTGTCACAAATCGCCTGCATATTTTAGGGAGTGTTGATGGAAAAGCTTTAGAACCGGAGAGAATACAGTAAACACACATTAACCTAGTTGATGTCAGTTGAGAGATGCATACGAATGGGCATGATAGGAGGGCAATGAAATGATGATTCAGATATAAGTTTGCTGGGAAACTGTTGAAACATTTATTGAATTATGGTAATTACGGCATAGGTGGGAAATATTTACATTTTTGCATGCAGGTTGCAGGACCAATAGTGTTTCGAGTGGATTCAAAGTTGTTGCTTGATTCTAAAGCTGGGAAACGAGGCCCTCATATTGAAGATGTCATATACAGCCTGTGCTACTCTTTGAGGCTTCTGCGTTCTGGAAAAGTTGTTGCTTGGTATTCTCCAAAGAGAAAGGAAGGGATGATAGAATTGCGCCTTTTCGAATTCTAATCATCTTGTGTCATCCCATAATTTCATAGGACTGTTTCTGTTCAGAACACCAAAAGGGCCGGTTTTCATGTTTCTTGTTGCCTCAAATAAGAAAGAAAATTGAAAATTTTGTAAAATTACCAGAACAACTTATGTGTCCTTTAAAAGGTAGCAGTTTGGTTGGCGATGAGAATACCCGATAAAACTGGTTTGTTTATGTTTAAATACGACCAAAACTCTTTAGTTTTTGGAGGGGGGGGGGGGTTCAAAATAGCAATAAGAAATTGTTCGATTGCTTCAGCCGATATCAGAGGTTTAGGGCAAGCAGGAGGCTACTATGAATAGAAAACATACTACTAAAACACGACCAAAACTAATTTTTTTATATAACCAAAATGTTTAAGGAGCAAAGCAATTGTTAAAGCTGTCTGAATGCAAAAAGTCGCCTCCAGCCGGCCACTCCACATTAAATTCGTCTTCTCCCTTCTTTTATATATCCAATCTTGCTGGTAAGCATCCAAGTTCATCATGGATTATTGATAGTGGTGCTTCTAAGTTCTAATCACATGTAATCTTCACTTTCGGTTTTGAAAGAAGCTCAGTTGCATCATATGGCAAAGCACTTTTCTTTTTCTAGATTCTGTGTTACAAATTTTAATCATAATCTTTTAGCAGTGTCATTTTCCATCTCAACAGTGTTTCAAGAAAACAATACCTCGTCTCTTCTTTGGCACATGCGACTTTTGGTGGTTTAGCTAATATTTCTAGTTTGCCTTGTAATTGTTCTCTAAATCTCAGTCATGTATACAAACAAGAATGTCTTTTCTGATTAGTAATCATAAAACTTCTAGATGCTTTTCTGTAACCCATTGTGATATTTGGGGTCCTTATTCCACTTCTTGCATTGATTCACATTATTGTTTAGCTAAAGATATATGTCATAGCTAAGTCGAACACGGTCGCTATTATTCCACACAATTAGAAAACATTCGTAAAATATTTCTATGCTCCGCAACATACCCATTGTACAGATTCTGAGTCCAGCATCAGTTAACCCTATTAACTCATAACTTCACCTTCATGAACATGGGAGAAAATCTCAAGAAGGATTTCAGGAGAACAAGGACTGACTCTTGTTACGTTCCAAACGAGCCTCCCTCTGGCAAATGCAAGAGAAAAAAATTGTAATGCTCAATGCATTGTAGCCATTTGCAACTTGTTCAAGTATGCAAAGATAAAGCTACTGGCAAAACAAATGGGGATGAAATAGAGAAAATGAATACCTCCTTTTTCTTGCATTCCTTGTAAACATCAAAATGTTCTTGGCATTTACTCTTGTCAGAGCCGTATTCTTCCAGACCTGAAGATCAAAATTTTGGCCAAATTCAATAACAACCGCAAAAGGTTAGGACATGGATGGGAATTGATTAAGGATAAAAAATAATCATATTTGGTTTGAAGCTTCCATGGTCCATACTTGTTCTTCGTGATCCAATAAGTCATAAATACTATATTAGAGCAACCAACCTACTCATCAAAAGGTAACAATCATTGCCAGGTAAAACCACAGGAAGGTGCTACTGGTATTCATGTTTCAAGCCAAAAGCCATGACGACTGCTGATAAAATGCCGGATTGTTTGTTTCACTGATCAGGGTACAATCCTTACGAAAAATGGATAACCATGTTTTATGCATATGTGCATTGCTTACAAATAGGCGTTCAACTCCATATTTGAGATATGCATTCCATTAAGAGACAAGAAATCCTAAAAGATCCAACGTTGTCATAACTCTTGAAAGACAGACAAGAATTAAGGTTACATCATATTACATCTCAGAAAATATCTATTTTCTTTCTAGTTAATGCAAATCATGTAGTAACCTGCCATAAGGCAATAGAGAGGGGAAATTGCCACAACTACTACTTTTAATTGAAAAGACAATTGATTAATATTCTTTTAACACAACCGTGTGAAGTCAGAACAGGACAATATTATGATTCAAGCTAGTTAAAAATTTGGGCTTTTTTTTTCTTTCTCATTAGAGTTCTCTATTACCTAACTAAAACCGAGCTAATGATTAAAATTAATCAATAACGAATAGTTTGATGAGTGATGAGATAAGAAGGGGGATATAGATTTTGTTAAAGGAATCGAAGATTTAAGAGAATCAGCTTACATTTAAGAGATGCCGTGTATTGTGGGAAGCATGGGGAATCGGCGATCCTGGCGGCACTCGGGTAAGGCGGTGTTGCAGCTCTTGATGCCATTGTTTCTCTCCTCTCACTATTTTCCAGGGAAACAAACAAGTTGGATGGAATCTCTCGCGCTGATGGCTGGATAATAATTTAGAACTGAATTTATTATTAATTGAGTAAAAATTTGTATAACTATATTATTAAAAATTTGTGTAGATTTTATCTTAAATTATACAAATTTTTATATTATAATTTTAAGGAAAATTCTGTCACGCTCGACGAGCACCGATGAGCACTATTAATTTAATTTATAAAAATTAAAAATCTAAAAGACTCACCGTATAATTATAAATTATTTTAAAATTAAAAGGTAAATTAATTAAAATATATTATTTTATTTTTATTTTTAATTTTCTTTTAAATATAGATCAAAATACCTATCTACCCCTAAATTACAAAACCGTAATTTTGTTCATTTAAAATTCAAGTCGCCGTCACTGCCGCTGCCTTCGCCTTCGCTGCCTCCTACTGTTGAAATCAAACCCTAATTTCTTTGTACGCAACATTGAATTTTTAACTACCTAATTTCTTTGTACGCAACATTGATTTTTTAACCATCGTGACTAATAGCAGGAGGCAGCGGCGGCGGCAGTCTGAATTTTAAATGAACAAAAATTAGGGTTTTGTAATTTAGGGGTAAATATGTATTTTGATCTATGTTTAAAAGAAAATTAAAAATAAAATAATATATTTTAATTAATTTACCTTCTGATTTTTAAATAATTTATAATTATACGGTGAGTTCTTTAGATTTTTAATCTTTATAAATTGAATTAATGGTGTTCATCGGTGCTCATCGAGCGTGACAGACTCGTTCTAACCTAAAATGGTAAGAATTTGTGTAATTGAGTAAGAATTTATCTAGAAATTCGTCTTATTTTAGATGCACCTTAAGGGCTCGCATAGAACTAAACATCAATTATATTTAGGATGAGTTTGCCACGCTCGACGAGCACCGATGAGCACCACTAACGACGAGCACTGATAAACACCATTAATTCAATTTATAAAGATTAAAAATCTAAATGACTCACCGTATAATTATAGATTATTTAAAAATCAAAAAGTTAATTAATTAAAATATATAATTTTATTTTTAATTTTTCTTTTAAACATAGACCAAAATATTTATCTACCCTTAAATTACAAAACTCTAACTTTTGTTCATTTAAAATCTAAGCCACTGCCACTGTTGTTACCGCTGCCGCCGTCGTAGTTGTCGCCGCTACCGCTGCCACTAACGACAAATTTATGTCTGGCCAATGACGACTAAAAGTAGGAGGGCATAGATAGGAATTTTTGGTCCACTAAAGCAAATCCTAACCGACATTAATGCAATTCAAAACATAGTAAATCCTAACTGATTAGGGTTTTAAAATTCTTTTCCGCTATTCAAATGCTGTTCATCGGTAGAAAACGGCAACCATGCAAGGGGCGGTCATGTAGGAGGAGGTGGTGGCGGCGCTGCTTGAATTTCAAATAAACAAAAATTAAGGTTTTGTAATTTATGAGTAAATATGTATTTTGATTTATGTATAAAAAAAATTAAAACTAAAATAATATATTTTAATTAATTTACCTTTTGAGTTTTAAATAATTTATAATTATACAGTGAGTCTTTTAGGTTTTTAATCTTTATAAATTAAATTAATAGTGTTTGTCATTAGTGGTACTCATCGGTGTTCGTCGAACGTGGTAGAATTTTTCTTATATTTATATGGGATGAGTCTGTCACGCTCGACGAGCACCGATGAACACTATTAATTTAATTTATAAATATTTAAAATTCGAAAGACTCACCGTATAATTATAAATTATTTAAAAATTAAAAGATAAATTGATTAAAATAAATTTTTTTATTTTAGGGTAAAGTACACAAATGGTAACTGAACTTTGGTAAATTATTTAATTTGGTAACCATATTTTCAATTGCTTCAATGTTACCATTAAACTTTTAGTTTTGCTTCAAATTGGTCATTGACCCGTTAACCATGTGATGTGTCAGTTAAAATATTTTGTATAATGGCACATTTAGTCCTCTACATTTGTAACTTCAAACAATTTTGTCCTAATTCGAAAAAATAATAATAAATTTAGTCCTCATTATTTACAAATTATTTTAACTTGACACTATTTTAATTTAAAATAATTTAACCCTTAACCCTTAATTTATCTGTTGTATGGAAATTAGTTGTGATAATTCTTTGATATCTTTTATTTGCTTTCTTTCTTGCTAAGGTATCTGCAATTTGCAGATCGCCATTGGAGCAGAAGCATGGATAGACATTAGTGTAGGAGCATAGTCATTAGATCGCCTCTTACGTCGCTCAACTCTTTTAGCAAGGGTGAGTTAAATTATACACCGATGGATGAAAATATTTCGATTGGATGGAACAAACCAAATGAATTTAACTAAATTGAAAAGTTAAGAAGTACTGAAACTGTTAAACATGATTATGGTTTTCGATTGGACATTTAAGATGCATGACTTGGTGCATGATCTGTGTTCAAAGTTTGATACTTAGATTTCTCGAGAAAATTTCACTTTCACTATAGATGCAAGTCTTATCAGTATGATAAAGTGAAGGAATAATTGCCACACATAACCAATTGAAATCAATTACAATGTCTGTGAAAGTTGTAACATAAAATTAGATTCTTAACGGGTCAATGACCAATTTGAAGCAAAACTAAAAGTTTAATGGTAACATTGAATCAATTGAAAGTATGGTTACCTGTAATCACTAATTTTGTCTGGGATAGACCCGTTTCTTTATTAAATATAGTATAATATATGTTCCTTACATATTACGTAGAATCTAGATTATATATAAACATAATACATAGTTTATATAACATATATTATTAATATATATTTTCATTCAAATATGTGGCCCTTTTAATATTGATATATATTTTATAAAAACTATAGTGTATGTGTTATAAGGTTTGTATATATATAATATTAAGCATTTATAAAATATAATATACAACTTATTAACATAATATACGATGTATATGTATATAATATTTATAAAATATACTATACACAGTTTTTTATAAAATATAATATTTATCTTATATAATATGAATTCCTTTTATATAGTATATGTCACATAAAATTCCTAAATATATGATTTTCTACAAATATAGATAATGTACTTTTAGTATAGCATATGATTTTGAAATAAAAATATTTATATTATTATAAACAAGGTTTTTCTTTAAATACAAATTTTATATAATTTTATAAAAAGATTATAATATATATATAATTTTCTTTTAATATAATATATAGTTTTTGAAGGTATAATATATATATATATAGTTTTTAAAAGGCAATAATATTTGTAGTTAAAGTTTGTAATATAATTTTATATCATATTTTTGTAATATTTGTATAAATGTGTTTTGGGCCTAGTGGTTTTAGGTTTGTTTTGTTTAATTTTGGTTTAGTTTGGGCATTTGATGTTTTTGGGCTTGCATAGCTCGAGTGGGTCTTAAGCCTTTAGATTAGATTAGGCAAGTTAATTCAGTTAATTAGATCATGTGCTCGTCTCATAGGGGCACGATCTCTAAATTAATTGAGTTAATTTTAGGATTAGTTTCTTTAGAGCTTTAGTTAGATTAGGGTTCGAATTAATTTAGTGAATTTAAATTTTCTCCGGGCTCATTCGAGTAAATGTCAAATTCATTAAATTAAACGAACAATTCTTAATTAATTTTAGGATAAAATAAATTTCAAGTTTAGATTGACATTAAATCACAGATTAATTCTCATAATTTGTTAGGATTTCTAGGTTTTTTTAAGGCTAAAAAATTTAGGATTAAATATTAGAATCACTTAATCAATAATTAGATCACTAATTGGGCTTTTTCATAATTTGGGCCTTCTAGGTTAGGACCTTAGGGTGAGCCTTGTGTGTTTATTTTCAAGCCTTTGTTTGTCATCCCTTAATTGCCATACATGCAGCCTATTAATCTTGCATTAATTGATTTAAATCATGGAATATAAGGTATTTATTAGTTCTGATATTCGTGTCGTAACAACCTTATCTCAATAGATGTTGACCGAATATTCGGATTAATTCTCAGGAATTTGAATCCCGGTTGGTGCTTGATTTTGAGTTGGGTTATGATCATCAAAATTAAAACTTCAAAAACATAAGGGAACAAGTTAGAAGGTGGTTCATTTGTGGATTAAAAATGTCATTTTCATTGAGGCTTTTATGTGCTTAATTTGTGGCTACTGTTGATTCCATTCCATACGCATCATGTGAGACTACATGTTGGGAAATGTTGATTGGAACTTGTGGGCCCTACTCCTTGCATGTCTTGTATGTAAATTTTTTAAGAAATAAGATGATTTTATAGGGAAATGGATCACTTGAAATACAATTCGGGAGCCCAACTAGCTAAATATGTGTTGCTTGATTTGTTTCACGTCTAACGCGTTGAACGAGGAAGCCCGTGTGGTACAATCAAAGAGTTTACATTCAAGCTATGGAACAGCGGTGGCTTGCTATGCCTGGATTATGCTTTGCGATACCATAACATTCTAAAGCAAAAGGAAACATGTCAACAAGATTGATTATTCTCCCACTGTGACATACCAATGGAAGCTTCAAGAGTATTCCATCATCTCAACTACTTATACAACCAACAAGAAACAAACAGTACAAGGTAAACCAACATGACACATTAACAACATAATCGCAAAAGGCTGGCATCAAAACGGTACAAGGTAAACCAACAAGAAACAAACGGGAATGGGTTGCAGGCATGATGGCCGGACCAAATGATCTACTCATAGATCCAGGGGTGAAGGCTGCTCTGCCAGTTAACAGAGCATTCCGAGAACCACAAGGCAATCTCCTTCCTTGCACTCTCAACTGAATCACTACCATGAATCACATTCCTGCATCCAGACACATTGCCATGGAAATAGTGTTAGCTCAGGTGTCGTTAAACTCAAAATGGCAAGCATTCTAAGTTAACAATTGAAATTCCAAGCACACTGCATATACCTTCCAATGTCAATCGCAAAGTCACCACGGATTGTCCCGGGAGCAGAGTCGGCTGGGTTTGTGGCTCCAATAATCTTGCGGCCTGTGGTAACAGCATTCTTACCCTCCCAAACCATAGCAACAACTGGACCAGAGATAATGTAGTCTACAAGCCCATTGAAGAAAGGCTTAGCAGACAGGTCTGCGTAGTGCTTCTCCGCAAAAGATTGATCCACGCTGAGGAGCTTCAACCCTAAATTAGGCACATTCAATGCAAGATAAGTTGCATGCATATCACTAAAAACTGTATTGTGTTCATAATTTCAATATATTTAGAAAAACACCATCAAATTCGTCCACTAAATCCAAGTATAGCTCAAGTATTTGAGAAAAAGGTCACAAAAATCAACATTTAGGAATGGAATATAATGGAAGGGGGGCAATGGCATAGTATTACCATCGAAGAGTTGGATTTACCTTTCAAGTAGAAGCCTTTCTTCTCGAATCTGCCGATGATTTCACCAACCTGAAATACGTCAGAAATTCAGTAAACACAAAAAGGTTTCTCACTTTTAACCGACAATCAAACAAATAATACGCTTCTGCTACATAGAGAGGAAGAGAAAGAGAGCAGCTTTCATTGGGTCCAAACTAATATTTTAAAAAATCCAACATAAAAGGGGCTTCCAATTTATGCAAAAGCTCAAAAATTCAAATAAGCACTTTGTAAGTTGAGAAGTAAAAAGCTTTGTTTTCTAGATCTACCGACTTAACTAGAGCAAGTAAAACCCGAGAATGAGGTTATTGTCTGTAAAAGAGAAACACGAGACCAAGGCTGTTTTTTTTTATTATTTTAATTTTGTAGGAGTGAAGGAAATCGAAGAAATTAGAGGTAAATGAAACATAAGGAGTGAAGAGGAAGCAATACCAGGCCTCTCTGGACCCCATCAGGCTTGATCATGATGAACGTTTGCTCCATCTTCTCCTGCGTCTGTCTCGGCGCTTGTCCTAGACAAGAAGAGAAAGTTAAGGTCGTTATATACTCCTAATATGATACCCCACCGCCCCAAACCAAACCCTATCTACTGTACTGTACAATTCGTCATATGGTATTTTTCTCACTTTACCTTTTCACTCTATTTTACTTTCCCCCTTGAATGTTAATTGCAAAATTGATATTTAAAAGTACATATAATTAATAAAATATATTTTTTCTTCGAATATAAATTATGCAACATATAAGAAGTATAGCATGAAATGATGTATATAGTCAAAATTGATTACAAATTAAGTAAAAAATTCCATTTGTCTTAGCATCCCTTTGTTCAAGGTTCAAATCCTTACCTGTTTAATTATCAAAAAAAGAAAAGAATAATAAGACATTATATATATGCAAAGGGAAGCTATTATGTTTTCCCTATTCTTTACCTTTTTTATTAAATTTTGGGCAAAAGGTTTTTTCATGAAAAGCAAAGTGATCGAAGCACTTTCGGGTTAATATAAAAAGGTAGAGTGACAACAAATTGGGTTGTAAAGCCGATGTTGGAACTTCCAAGGCAGGTTGGAAATTAGGTACCGATGAAAGCGAACTTGGAGCCTGGAGGGATTCCAGAACAAATATTCACCATCACAATCAACACCGTCAGGCTCAGGCCAGTTGTTATCATCTTATCAACAGAGTTTTAACTAAATCAGGAACCATAAAAATGATGGAGTTCCAAAATTTTGAACCCAACTGAGCGTTGCAAGAAGCAGAAATTAGTATTACTCACAGAAATAACCAAATATCAACTAAAGGAATTAAATCTTTTAAGCTGCCAAAGAAGAAAATAATGTAATAAGGTTTTGATTTATAAGTTACCAAGCAGCAGCAAAACCTAGAGCCTAGCTGGAAAAAGGATGCAATTCGACAAGCTATACAAAATTGATTACAAAAAGTGACATCAAAATAAATGGCAAACACAAAAGAAATCCTGAATCCTGATTCAAACAAAATATTGAGCAAACAAATAAAAAGGCACAATGCTAAAAAAATATGGGTGTAAGGGGATAGAGCGTTTGACGAACCGTTCGTTTATTAAGCTAAATAAACGAGTATGAACATAATTTTTATGTTCGTTTAATAAACGAGTATGAACATAATTTTTATGTTCGTTTAATAAATGAGCCTATAAACGAGCTTGTTCGTGAACATAAACAAACCGAAGAGATGAAAATAGTGATGTTATCATCTAGTTATTACTTTTTGTTGTTGCTAAGGATGTTATATAAGTTAATGCTGAAATGTAAGTTTTATTTTGTTGCTTTTGTTTTACTTAATTATTTATTGTTAATTTAGTTAAATTTCTGAACACAAAAACAAACATGTTCGAAAACGAATAAACGAACACATCTGTGAACACTTAAACGAATACATTTGCGAACACTAAACAAACGAACACGAACATCTTCAAAAATAAATAAACGAATACGAACACAATATTAAAAATTTAAACGAACATGAACATAGTTTGTTCATTCAAGCTTGGTTCATTTATACCCCTACTAAAAAATGCCTTTAACGTTTGACTGAATGGTCACTTTGGCCCTAGAAACAATTTAAGGTTAAATTACTTAAAAAATATGAGCCAAAATGACAATTCAACCGAACGTTAGGTAATCTTTAGTATTATGCCAAAAAATACAGTAAAGTAAGGATTCTTTAGATTTCTGGATGGATGAGTATTTAAAATGTACGGATAAGATTTTGGGCCCAGATCAGTATTTGGTTTTGTATGGGCTTTTAGTCAATATGGAATGGACAAGAGGTGATTATTTTTGTAGTTTACCCTTATTTTTATCTGAATTCAAACGGTTAAACAGCGAAGGTCTGATTTTAACAAAAATGAAATACCCTTGGTTGGAGTGACGGAACATAACACCCTGCTACATGTATCCATCATCGTGGCGATAAGTTAAATATACCACGTAGTGTTAAATAACTTACCACCGGAGCCTGTGCCTGTCATTTCAGACAATCAAAAAGTTCGTTATTTAAACCACATCACCCAAAAAAGGAAGAGGGGGAAAATGGCGGAAGAAGAGGAAGTGAAGATGGAAGTGGAGGCGGTGCAATCTGTTTATGGAGAGGATTGCGTGATCATTGAATCGTATCCACCGTACCTTCACCTTCACATCAAGCCTCGCACCGCCGATGTCTCCTCCCAACAGGTAAACATAGAGGAATAACTTTGATAGCGATTCCTCAATTTAGGGTTTTCATTTCCGATTTCTTCATTGCTTAATTTTCTTTACCTATGCTTCCTTTTTTGTTTTTATGTTTACAAATCTCGATAGGTAGTATCTCTTAGTGAAACAAAAGAACGGATCAAAATTCTCTGATAGACATTGGGTTTAGTTTAACCCTTTTCCTTGACATTTATTTTCAGTTTGTGGAAGCAGTTATTGGAATTCAAGGGAGCTCCCAGGTATTTATAGCGATCACTTTTGGTTTTTTAGAAGTTGATGAGAGCTAGGGTGGCTTATAATTACGTTTTGATTATTGCATGAGTGTGATTAATTATATTGAAGAAATTATGATTTGAAGTTATCTTTGCTGGATTCCTGCCACTAACTTTCAATTTTAATGGCAGTATCCTAAGGAGCCTCCTCTTATATATCTTATAGATTCCAAGGGTCTTGATGAACAAAGGCAAACACATCTTATAAGTAAAATAAGGGAAAAAGCCTGTGAGCTCCCTTCTTGTTTTATGCTTGTAGCGCTTTGTGAGGTAACCACAGTATTGAAAGGTGTATTTTTATCTTGTTTTTTTTTTATTGTTTTCCAAAATGTTTGAGAAATTCGAAAGGGGTATACTGGTACTAGAGCATGGTAAAATTTTAGTTGGTAAATTTCAAGTCTTTATTAACCTTTTGCATTCTGACTTTCTTATAGCTATTATGATATACTAGTTTTGTACTTCGTACCATGTTTCCCATTGTTACAAGTCTTAACCAGATAATGCACTTCTGCTTTTTGTAGAGTAGTTGTAGGAGTAGGAACATCTAGACAGGTGAAATGAATCGTTGTGGTTTCATCTAACCTGGCACTTTAAATGGCTGTGTTTATAGTTTATTTGCTTGTGGAATTTAATGTATTTGAAAACAACAAAAAATTATTCAAATTTGTTTGTAGGAAGCGGTTGAGAGGCTTTCTGCTATGAATCACCCTGATGGTGATTGTCCGTTGTGTTTATATCCTTTGGTGTCAAAAGATGACCAGACAGAAAGGTTGCCTTTTATGAAATTGATGTCTTGTTTTCATTGTTTCCATAGGTACAGTAACACTTTCTATGTTTTGTATAATTTTGACTCATTTCTAAAATCATGTTTAGGTTCTACTTCCTGCTTTATGCTTTATAAATTTATTTTTGTTTATTCCAGTGAGTGCATTATTAGGTGGTGGAATTGGCTTCAAATTGAGAACAAGAATAATGCTAAGAATGCATCT
Source organism: Hibiscus mutabilis (assembly GCA_019671005.1). Lineage (NCBI taxonomy): Eukaryota > Viridiplantae > Streptophyta > Magnoliopsida > Malvales > Malvaceae > Hibiscus > Hibiscus mutabilis. The sequence continues at coordinate 283,529 of CM033725.1, read as the reverse complement.
AGTGCAACTCTACATTTAAGGAACACAGGTGGTCAACAAGGTATGTTTATTTCACAGCTGGTCAACTCTACATTTTTTGTCATGTTGAATTTTTGGCACGTTTTTTTGTGTTATTATTATTATTGATGAATTGTGAACATGCCGAGGCAGATCGGTATATGTTTTTATAAGTTCTATTATTTATGTACCGTTTGCTCAACAATAGAGCAAAAAATGCTGAAATACTTGGGATTAAAAGGAAACAGGATATGTTCTCCACTATGTTTGAAGAGCAATACTTTGCTCAAGTAAAACGGATAGTCTGGTTTCTTTTCTTGGATAAGTAAATTCTATACATCCAAAAGAAGCAAGGAATTCCTTGCTACTTTAAAATCTTTCAACTCTTCTTTTTCTTTCCTGCCTAAGGGAGTAAAGAGTAAAGACAGTCTGGTTTCAGACAAGATGAAATTCAAAATATTTAGTTTGCTAGGACAGTTTCTAACTTCTTTTGCATTTCTGTTAGTTTGTTTCGATGCTTTGATTTTCAGAAATGGTTTCCCTTCCTATATGAATGTAAGACTGGTATACATCAAATAATGAGTTGAAAATGGTTATCTTTTCTTGTTTATTTTACTTATTTGGAGATAAAATGAAATGTGGTTACCTGTTATATGTGAATTTGTTAGGGCACTAAGATATTGTATGTATTGGCTTTGTACTTTGTAGTGGTGAGGTTTAAAATGAACACTAAGTATAATTATAGTAAATTTACAAGTGAATATATTGCTAAAGGTTCCATGTTATTTATGGCATTTTTTGGATCAACTCTAGTATCTTTCTTATATTAATTTTCTTCTATGATTTGCTTGAACTCCTATTTTTAGATAGGAATGGAGCAGTAGAAGAAAGCATGGGGAAATGTCCTGTTTGTCGTAAGGTTTTCCTTGCCAAGGATTTTGAACATGTGCTTGACCTGGTTGGTTCTCATTCTTCACAACCGGTATGTCATCTGGTCTTTTATTGTAATAGATTTTGTGAAAGCTTACATCCATCTCGTATTGTCCATGATTCTCAATCCAGGGGAAATGTATTTTATTTCAAATTGATTCTTGATTGTGCTCGGGTTTCAGAGTGCAGACAAAGCTGGAGTTAAAGATGATGAGGAACTTATTCGTTCAGACTTAGAAAATATAAGGAGGCAGAAATTTGAGGAGATATTAAAACTGCAGCAAGAAAACTGTGGTTTGATTGGTTTGAAGGCAGACCATGTAGTTTTGCCTAGCGCAAACCCTCAGAATACAGTCACCTCGTCAAACCATGCATTGGCCAAGGAAACAAGTGCAGCAGCAGTAACTGAAGGAACTAATTCCAGTGGTTCGTCAACTAGGCCTGCCACTAGTAAGCACTGGAACTCGGGCACAAGGAGGCCGAGGGCACAAAATTCTCGAAAACACGTTAGACAATGGGTGAGAAAAGACAATGGTGGTGGTGGTGCAGATTAAACTGATTTTTGTGGAAGACTTTTAAGATTTGCGTTTGTTGTCTGTTGTTGATGTGTGATGTAACAATGTCAGCAAAGAGGATAAAGAAGAATTAGACGATGCATTTGGAATCAAATGTAAGGTCTGAAAACCGAAAAGGAGTGTTATGAGGATAAATATTGTTGGCCCCCGTTGTTCCGAGAGAATGCCAAAATTCTCTTTTTCTACACTCGGGAGAAGAATTCGATAAAATTCCTAGTAACAAAGATTGAAAAGACCCTTTATTTATTTATTTCTTTCTTCTGGGGTATACAGCCAAATTGATATTAAGAAACGTCATTTTTTTAATTTCTAAATTTCCAGTTTACCTTTCATCTCCAATAAACGTTATATGTATGTCTAAATCCTTTTTAAATGTAGAAAATTTGAAAACACTCATGTGATGTATTAAGATTCAGTTGGCTTAAAAGCGTCTAATTGACACATGTGGGAGTTGATGAACAGTAAATCCCAGAAGCATCTGGGAAATCATGTTTAAAAACAAGTTGAAAGCAGAGCTTGTTAAAGAGGTAATACAATTAGCACCGCTTTCAAGGAGGTAAAAGGCTAAACCGTAATCATAATCGTAATAGTAAAAGGAAGCATGAGCGTTGGATCCACGTGTTTTTCCGGCTTACTAAACTCTTAGATTATGTATTCAGAACCGGCTTAATGGGTACTTGTAGGCTTAATAAATTTACTATTATTATTATTATTATTATTATTATTATTATTATCTTTTATTCTATTTTTTAAACTTAAATTATGAGTTTATTACACCATTAAATATCATTGAGCTGATTTTAAACCCTAAGGGCGTTTACAACGGTATCAGCCACATGGTTGATGACTTTCAACAATTTGTTTACCATTATTTTTACACTCTTTCATATATATATATATAATACACCCAAATCTACGAGATATAGAGGCGGACAAAATTTCTCTCAAATTTAGCGCCGCCTTCATTTTTTGTTAATTTTGTATGGCATGCGGCAGACCGTCGGTTACTTTATTTTTATTTATTTATTTGTTTTGTTTTTTTAATTTAGTCTTTTTCATTTAATAAATTTGTTTTTGACATGTTTTTTTTCTACTTTTTTAGTAGTTTTTTTGCTTCTTAACCTGCTTTTCTGCCTCTTAGTACATTTTTTTGTTCTTTATTTTTTGGTCAGAGTTGAATTTGGCGTTGCCACGACTGATCAAGGTGACGCTCTTTTGATTATCATGTTGATCTTCTTGTTTTAGACTCTCAATTCGGATCTCGATGCAAGTTTCATCACCGCTCTTGTTCGCGATTGAGTTGTGGTAATAAACGTGTTGACAACGTGCCTCAATTTTGTAATATGCATTTTTAATGTCATTTGTTGATAGTTGTTACCTTCATCGTTGAGCTTTGGTGATGTTTATATATTTTTTCGATTCTTTGAATTAAGTTTTACCTTCTTCTTTCTTGAGTCATGTTTATGATCCAGAGACGTTAATTTTCGTGTTTTTAGGATTATGTCTGGATCATGTTTGTTTACATGCATTGTAAACTTTCATCTTGATTTTTACCTTTATTAATAAAACTGATGTACTCATATTAAAAAAAAAACATGAATATAAATCTTTTACCCCTTTTCGATGTCTTATATGCTCTCATACTAAAAATTTAGGTTTAGGGTTTAAGGTTAAGATTTAATGCTATGATTTAGGATTGGAGTTTATGAAATTTGGGGCAGGGTGCATTTTGTTTAGGGTTTAAAATTTTGAAGTTGGGGTTAGTATTTGGAATTTAATTTTTTTGTGTTAGGACATGAAAAAATAAAGAGGGTTTTTGTCCTTGATCCATTACTGATTAACTCCACCTCCATAAAGTTTGAAACAAGGATTGACATGAAATCAGACTTGACGCAAAAACAGTTTAAACGATTCAACATGAGAAATATAGCTTCTTGTGTTTTTTTTTTCTCGGCAAAATGATATTTTATTAATGAGTGGAAAGATACAAGGTCCTCAAAGACCAGTCTCTAGTCAATATTATCACCGCAACCTATAACAATGCTGCAAGAACTACAAGGAACTCACTACAAAAACGAACAAAGCATCCTAATAGTAATAACTCCATAGGCCATTGGATATACCTTCACCTATTCGATCAAAAATGCCACCATACATTCTCAAATCCGACAGTCCAAGAAGCTAAATGCCACCATAGCTTCCTATGCCTTATGTTCTCTATTTCTACTTTGGAAACAATTTAAATTTCACCCCCGTATGTATATGCGTCTTCTCTTGCCTATATGGAATGGCGCACACAGAATTGAAGACTTTGACGAACTTACAAGTTACAGCTTGCTTTGAGGTTCGGGAATACAAGACTGGGCAAAGGGAATAATATACAACTTTTTTTAAAATATATGTACATATACTGCTTATTTTCATGTAGTATTAGAAATAGGGAATTATTATTAAGATTCAAGACCTAAGGTAAAGAAAATCAAAATATGAATGAATAACGAGTTCCAAGTTCTTTCTAGACTACCATCTTGAAGACAGGTTGTGGATTAACGACACATTGAGGACATAAAATACTACAGAGTAAAACATGTTTTTTTTCTCTTACTTTTTTATTATTATTTTGAGACCAACTTTAAGTTGACGCGGTTTACGTTACAAAGACGAATAAGATAATGTGGAATCTGTTTGGGTGTTTATGGTTAACTGTTATAGTATTTTAATTAATCATAATGAGATGGATACATTATCTTTAGATATTATCATCTAATTGCACTAAGAATAAAAATTTATAAGTTAACTGTTATAGTATAATGATTAACAATGAACACCCTTACAATCTGCTAGCTTAAGTACCCTATATGTTTAATGTCTGTATTGTTTTACTATTATTTCAAGCTTGTGTTGTGTTGGTGCATGCAACCTAGCTAATCGATTGATATGATCATCAATTATCTCTTGCTCTACCTTCCTCTTCATTTTATATAATATATGTAGGTAAACTCTTTTTATCCTAACTTTACAAAAAATTAATTCTATTGGTTTAGATTACTCGACCATCGAGTCTTTTGCTTGGTTCAAATTTTTTTGTGTGAAACCCAGATTTTGAAATTCCTTTGGATTCACATTCACTTACATCTTCTTAAAAACCGAACATCTCCCAATATTCCTTGCCCAGCCACCAGCAGTCGATACTAGCTCGTTACCTGCCATTACAACACCATCTATATTAATTTTATACCATCGAGGAGTTGTGGGTTCCACTCTCGCCATCATAAGATCACTAGACACTCAAGCTACTGTTGCAGACACATTTCTTCTCTATAAAAATTATCATTAAAAAAAACATTATTCCGACGCCATCCATCACCATTTATGGCAAACCAAGGCGGGTTAGAGAGATTTGAATAGACCAAGTCCACAACATCCATTCACGAAAACTCATCAAGTTTAACCGGTCTCTGCCATTTTTATCAACTTTCTGACTTAATTTGGATAATAATCATTAAAATAAAACCTTTATTTTCGATTTTATAGGCAAATGTTTATACGTGACAAGTCCGTATTAAACTTTTATTTAATTTAGAATAAAATTATAAATACAAGATTTAAGAAGATACAATCTAGTCAATCTTACATATAGAGAAACGTCATAACAGAAGAAGAAGGAAACTCAAAACCAAGATTTTTTTTCAACTGACAATTTTTGTGTTGAAATTTTAGAGTTTCTTTGAGCTTCCTACTTCCTAGTAGTGCACAAGTTAAGCGGTCAATTCCGTAATACAGTAGCTAGTCTAACCAGCTCCGACTCTGAATCAAATTCCCCCCCCCCCCCCCCCAATAACAAATTCACGTGCTACCACAAGGTTAAAACTCCATATGGTCGGAAAGACATCATGTCCACAAAGATGGAGAGTGGGTCCCTGTCAAAATCCTTTTTCAAACTAATTAAGCATGTTTATAAATTAAATCTACTAGGTAGGTGCAAAACTGACCCACGGCCGTTTTTCCTGTTATTAATTTTCACTCAGAACAAACAAACCCTATGCCATCAATCTTTCTCCTTTGGTTTAGCGGTCTCCGTCCATGCTCTCTCTCTCTCTCTCTCTCGCTCCTTCCTTGTCTATAAAAACCCCATCCCCCTCCTCCTTTTGGCCAATATGTCCAGCTCCATTGCTACAAAGTCTATGTTTAGATAATAAGTACACATTTAAAGCCAAAATCATGAGGGTTGCTGCAATACTCAGGCCTACTATTCCTAAACTCACTCCCATTCCCTACTCCACCGCTGTTAACCCTCTAAAGCTCAATGCTATTGACTTCTCCTGGACTCGTTTGAAACATGACTCACTTTCCAGTTCCACTCACTCTAACTCAGCAAACCTCGCCAACAACTGGATGGAGTATCAGGGAATAAATAACTGGCAAGGCTTGCTGGATCCGCTTGATGATATTCTAAGGAGTGAGATTCTAAAATATGGGAGATTGGTGGAAGCAACGTATCGTTGTTTCGATTTCGATCCTTCTTCACCCACTTTTGCCTCCTCCAAGTTCCCCAAGAACTCCATACTCACCCGATCTTGCATTGGAGAAGCAGGTTATACACCCACCAAGCACTTGCGTGCCACGTCTGGGATTCAGCTGCCCACTTGGATGCACAGGGGACCCACCTGGCTTTCCGCTCGCTCCAGCTGGATTGGTTACGTCGCTGTTTGCCAGGACAAGCAAGAAATGGCAAGGCTAGGCCGGCGCGACGTTGTCATCGCCTTCAGAGGCACCGCCACCTGCTTGGAATGGCTCGAGAATTTACGCACCACGCTGACTTGTCTGCCCAAAGACGTGGCCATGGTGGAGAGTGGCTTCTTGAGCCTCTACACTTCTGCCAGCGATGCGTGTCCTAGCTTGCAGCACATGGTAAGGGAAGAGGTCGGAAGAGTAATCCAAATGTACGGCGATGAACCCCTCAGCATCACCATCACAGGCCACAGTCTCGGAGCCGCACTCGCTACACTTGCAGCGTACGATATAAAATCCACCTTCGGCAATGCACCAATGGTGACCGTCATCTCGTTCGGGGGACCACGTGTCGGAAACGAAAGCTTCAGATGTGAGCTAGAGAAAAGCGGGACCAAGATTCTACGTATAGTAAACTCGGATGATGTGATCACAAAAGTACCCGGCTTTGTAATTGACAGCAATGAGGCAAACAAGGAGGAGGCAGGGTTGCCAGGATGGGTTGAAAAGCGCGTACTAAAGACGCCACTGGTTTATGCAGATGTGGGACAAGAGCTGAGAGTGAGCAGCAAAGACTGCCCGTACCTCTGCAAGGAAGGAGTGTTGAGTTGTCACGATCTCACCACTTATCTCCACTTGGTAAATGGTTTCGTTAGTTCAAATTGTCCTTTCCGGGCCACCGCCATCAGAGTTTTATATAAGCACCATCGCCAAAAGCTGGCCAAGTTTGTAGATTGATTCTCTTTTTGGATTCGCCACATCTATGTAATTATGTGATTACATTTTTTACGTCTAGAGGTTCACGTTGAGAAAAATTAACCTTGTACTTTACTTCTTACATATACAAGACTAGGGATGGTTCAAATATTTGGAGGTATGGAGTATGTAATTTATTAAGATAGTGTTGTCAATTAAAATAAATAAATGTTTATTGACTTATTGTATACTGTTGAATGAAAAAATGAGTTCATCATAACTCAAAATTCATGAAATACACAACCATTTTACTTTACTCTTTGCTATTAGTCATAATCTTTTATTTTTTCCTTACAAGTATTTAAGTTAATTCAGTTTACACCCATATACAATCATTCCTATAGTGAATGTCCAAATCATGGAAGAGCAAAGGCGAAGGACGGAGCTAGGATTTGGGGTTGGAGGGGCAAACTATAAATGCTTGAAAGTGGAGGAGGCAAATTCACAAACAAATCAATTTAAAAACAATTAAATAGGAGGACAAAGTTGGAAAAAAAAATTTCAGGGTGGGGAGGGGCAAGCCCACCCTTACGGTCTATTTTATTTTAATTTAGCCCCCGTAGAATTTTAAATTTTAAAATATAAATTATTTTACTTATTTAAATATTATAAAATAATTCTTGTCTTAGTGGTAAAGTATGTAAGAAAATATGAATTTGTTCTATTTAAAATCAATAGATTGAATCCTATGAGTTGTATTTTTTTAATCTTTTATTTTTTTTATTTTTAACCCCTCAACTTTCAACTCTTAGCTTCGCCCTTGGGGATGAGAGTAGTATTGTTATTTATTTACTTAAGAATTTAGGACACCCATCTTAACTAAAAGCTAATAATTTTATACAAATATTAAAAGATTTTATATTAATATAATTAATTTTAAATAATAGATATCTTTATATTTAATGTAAATCGAATTCAAATTCACACCTATGCTCGCCGGCCTCCAGCTTGTCCATATGCGATCCTGATTATCTAAAACTTATGACAGATAAAAGAAATAAGCTAATTCCAGGAGTGAGAGAATATTTTTGAGTAAGTTAATATTTCATTTTTGATATTTCATCAAAAGTTTTAAAAAGTAAATATAAGCTACTTCTTAATTGAATCAGGATCAAATTTATTAAAAATATTTTTAATTAAATTGATGTTACAATTTACGAGTTAATAAACTAGTTTTTTATATAAAAAAAGATAGAGAAAATCTTGATAAAATTCTCTATAATTTAATTAAGCCAAAACTTAACGAAGACAATGGAATAAAAAGAGTATCTAAATTATTATTGCATAAAATAATAGCGAAAATACAAGAATATTAAAAATATACGAATGGAAAAAGACTTAAAGATTCAAAATTACATGGATTAAAAGCACAATACTATAAAATGAAAGGACAATACGAGACAACAAAAGTAGCACAACAGTGACGAAACTAAGTGAGAGAATTTGGGAGGGCAACGTAATTTTTTTTAATATTAAAGCTTTAAATTAAAATTTTTAATAGTTTTAAAGGATTCAATTTACACTTTTTTAAAAATTTGGAGTCTAACTAAATTTTTTAAAAATTTGAAAGGCTTAATGTGAACTTTTAAAAATTATGGAAAAAATTTAATTAAAAATGTTAAAACTTAATTTAAATTTCTAAAAATTTTAAAGTCTAAATTAAAATTTTTCAAATTTGGGGCGGTGTCCCCGCATGTCCCTGTAGCACACAAACAATATTCAGCACAAGAGATTATACAACAAAGGGGGATGCAAACATACAAATTTGTGGGTCCAACCACAGCAAAGAAAAAGCAAGGCAATAAAGAACCAACACATGGCAAGGTAATAGAAAAATGTAAGACTGTATTAGATTGATCACTGTTGTTGCGATCGTTTGTTGTTGTATTATGGGAGATAAACGTTCAATGTTACTCAAAACATCGATGAGTGGTCGAATCTATCTTAAAAAAATTATTTATATATACCTCAACAAAATTTTTATTCTGATTTTCAACTCTGGCCGATGGTATAGTATTATGTTTATGTTTCTATTTAATTTATTTTATGCTCCTTATTTGATTTACGATATTCTACGATTTCATTAGATTGTTACTGCATTATTTCTAGCGAGTATGAAATGAAGACGTTTGATTCTCCAAACTTCAAAATCAATTTTCTTAATTTTGAGTTTGTGAAAGATAAAATAGTAACAATTGTCACTATTTTATTAAAGGAATTTTAAAAAAAATAAAATTGCAACGTTTAAAAAGATGACATGTGTCATAACTTTTGTATGCTGAGATTGTTAGGGAATTTAACGGTAATGACTAAATAAAAACTTCTTTTAATAGCGGTGACTAAATATAATAGAGCTTTAAAAGTTAAATGATTCAATTGTAAGATTATTTTCAATAAAAAATTTACAAACATCCTAAAAGTTGGGTCGTCATTTAGGTAGCTTATTCTAAAAACAATATCGATAAATACCCAATATATTATAAGGGTGCATTTGGGCGGACAAGTTTAAAATTTCAGAGATTTTTGATATATTGAGGTTTTGAAGATAAGATTTTTTTTAGAAATATAAAAACTATTAGAACTTTAAGAGTAATTTTTTTAAAAATATATGTGTTAAAATACAATACGTGCATCATCAAATTTATAAAAATATATAAACAATATAAATATGTGAGGGTGAAAAATTAAAATAGAAAATGTTAAATTTAGGTTATTTGGAGGTTTTTGATAATTGTTAAGGGTAAACGAATATTTATAACTATTATGTTAAACCGCTAATTTCAAAAAAAATTCTAATAGTAGTTTTTTCAAAATGAGAGGTTTCACCCCAATCTACTATTTCAATTCGTTATTCACCAAACATCCAAATTGATAATTTTAACCGATCAAACTTCTAATTTTAATTCAAACTGCTATTTATCAAACATGGTCTATGTGTGTTATTGACATTATATAATGTCATACATAGATAGTTTTCATCGTTAGGTCGCCTAACATAGATTAGAACCTTATTTATTTATTCATTTTTTAATGGACGTGCCCAAACCAATAAAACACATAGAAACACGAGTTCCATTTTGACTTTACATATGTTAGAATACTTGACCAAGGAATAAGGACAGCCCAAACCAAACCTCAAGTCATAAAACGTGTTTCACAATTTAAAGACCACATGCAACAACGGACGGTTAAACCATACCATATATCAAATTACTAATTCCTAGACTGCAACGTGGAACATGCCACAGATATGTATTTTCTTCCTATATATTAATATACAAGGGGAATGTTTCTCCAGCAGTAGTCAATCTTCACAGTAGGGACGTGGGTGTCGGGGAACAGCCGTGCTATTATACGATAACTGTGTCAGAGGTCTCACAGTCCCAGTCGGTGGGCAATGTACATCTGCCCACCAATAAGATCCAACCCTCAACCCTCCGGCTCAGTGTTACCTAATTCGCCCTCAGCCCATAAATCTCGTTTGGATTCGTTTGTTTCAATTTGAAATTCATTTTCATTTTAATTCGGTTTAGAGCATGTATTAGAACTATAAAATTAATATACTAAAAAATATCATTTATTTTAGTTTAAAAAACACGTTTGGTCGCGCTTAAGGTGCAGGCGCGAGAAAAATGCCTTTACCGACGGAAGCAGAGCAACTTGAGTTGAAGAAGAAGAAGACTTTGCCCTACCTAAGTTGAAGAAGAAGAGTTGCAGAAGAAATTAGAGAAGAAGAACCCATGAAAGAGTCTTTTATTTTAATTTATTTTTCTAATTAGCTTTTGTGGGGCTTGAGAATTTTTTTTAATGATCTGAATTACCTTTTTTAACTTTAATTAATTATAAGCTCTTTATTCAAAAAAATTTCTAACTTTATTATTATTATTATTATAGAAAAGGTAAAATTTTGATACACACTAATTTTACACAAAGCCTATATATTTACACTATAAAATTTAAATTTTAGATTTTCAATCCTAACCCTAAAAAAATAAACTCTAAACCTTAAACTATATACCCTAATATTAAATTATAAACTCTATAACCTAATCTCTAAATTTTAAGCTTTAAACTAAAATCCTAACCCCTAAAACTAAAAGTTTTAAACCTTAAACTAAAATCTTAACCCCTAAAACTAAAAGACACATGTAAACTTTAGTTTACACGGCTTATGTATCAATGTTTTGTCTATAAAAAATATATTATTGAATTTAAGAGAAGCAATGTTTGAACTGGAGAGAGCTCAACGGTCGGTGAACAAGAACTACAGAATTATTCACCTAAAAAATATAAATAAACATATAAATAAATTATTAAAACGAACTAAACAAAAAAATATTACGAATTATGATTTAAAGTTACGTTTCAAAGAAAATTACTTCAACGAACCGCAAACAATAAAATTAATGAATTGTGATTTCGTATCTGTTCTACGAATCAAAACGAACCACAAATTAAATAGCACTGCTCCGGCTACACACAAACCACACACAGCTTCAAGTCCCAATCCTTGAGTCAAATCTCCACTACTATGACTCACACTACCATTCGGAAAGGAATAATCACATTTATTTCAATGCATCAGACTCACATACGAAGAAAGCACGCATCCATATATTATACGATATTACGATTTGAATTACACACATGTACGTACATTATTTTATTATGACAAGAATGTAAGGTTTCGAAAATATTTTTATTGTTGTAAAGAAGTACAAAATTAATTAAGATGTTCATTTTGGATACCCACTTATAGTACTATATTGCCTGTTGCAGACCCATTCTCACTACCGGATAACTCGCTGTTAGAGATAGCAAACATGTATAGTTTCACGGATTTCGTACTGCATCCGTTTCATTTGGGGTAGAGATAGGTATGAGTTTGGTGGGTAGTGGGCGGGTGTGGATATTAAAAATCATATTTATCGTGGGTAGTGGGTAGATGATAAGTTTAAGACCTTACCGCATCGTATCCGCCCCTTGCATCCGCCCGCCTATTAACTACCCACCATATGAATTTTGGACCAATTATGTTTGTAGACTTTAATTATGCTGTTTTATCTACTAAGATATTAATTTGTTTTAAAATCTACGTTAATCTTTAAGTTTGTAGACTTTGAACTTAATTAATTTAGTTTGAAAAAACGATGGTTTATAATCGAGCTTGAACCTATTGTTTAAGATCGTGCTTGAATTAACCAGGTTGTAATTTTGTAATATGTGTGGTTAAGTAGAATTTGTATAAGTGTAAATAGTTAAGTTAGCTATAGTTAAATAGAATTTATACCGGTAAAAATGTGTTTTAGTTAAGTTAGCGATCGTTAGTTAATTAGTTGTAGTTAAATTTATACCAGTGTAAATGTATTATATATATACACTTGATCAATCAATAATGTACGCGGAGTTGTATTCTTTTTTACAAAAATATATGATTTATTTTTACATAATTCGATATTAGTGATTGTTTGTAGGCAAAGATGGATTGAGTGTTGAATGTCCAGTTGAGTAGTGGTGTGAGGATAGATTTAAGAATGTACCCACGTGAGCGGGTGTGGATTTAAAAATTCTACCCGCAATGATTAGTAGGTAGGTGGTGGATATGAAAATTTAGGTGGGTATGGGAATGGGGAGGGTATCCGCACCCGCCCCGCCCGTTTGCCATCCCTATTCGCTGCGGTCTGTTAATAGCACAACAATGCTTACATGCAGTTAAAACCCAGCCAGAAAGAGGAAAGCAAGCGGTAAGGACATTCAACAATACCATAAATCCAAATTAAAATTTGAAGGCAACAGCTAAGACTAACATTATTAAAGTCTTTAAAGCAATCAGATGCTCAAACCTCCCGGTTTATCAATGTTCAGCTTCAACAATTCATGTTCCTGAAACGTTAAATCATAAAATCTCTAAGATCAATGTTCAAATGAACTTTACAACATGAGCACAAAATACAACAGAAAGGCAATGCCATTTCCATCCAAGTTGCATAAGCTTCTCGACATTCATCCAGAGTAGACTGCATTGCCTTGGATGGACAAGAGATACGTTGGCATTCAGCAGAGACGAACCTTTCCAAACGGTTCTCTTGCTGAAAGCCGAATTTCACATAAAGCCACAAAATGAAGCCTTCTTCTGGGCCAGCACCGTCTCTTTCTACATCCCAAAGCCCGATAGATTGCACAGTGATATCAATACCATTTCTGGTAGATGTAGACATGATGATTTTATCTTCAGTTTCACTTTGAAGGGCTAGACTACAATTTTCATTACTATTTCTGATAATTCAGGCCCATGATCTTCTCAACGACAGCAGGATAAATTTATGCCCTAAAACTAGACCCGACAAACTTGACCCGAGACTCGAACCGAGACCCGATGTTGACCCGAACTTGATGACCCGAAACCTGAAATAAATCAAACCAAACCGAAATTTTTGTTGAACCGAAATAGAACCGAACTGAAGGCTACCCGAACTGGAAGCTGAACCAAAAATTGACCCGATTTTAACCCGATAAATAAGGTAAAGTAAATGAAAATTTTATTTTTACTGTTGTCTATTTTTAACAATATGATGAATAGTAAAATGAAGTATGTTTTATTATCTTTTTTGTATTATACTATGAAAAGACCGTTTCTCTTCTCAAAGTTGTGGTCTAGTAACATTTTGTGTCATTTTACGTTTAAATATTAATCAAATAAAGCTTTTGTCCCTACTAATTTTTAAATTTAGAAGTTTAATAGAATATTTTCTCTCCCAATATTTAATCTTAACTTCATCTTTGTTGGTATAATTTTTTGGTTGCTACATTTACAAAGGAAAAATGTCCAAAGATTGCATTAAAAGAAATGAATACATAGTAGACCAATTCATAGGGGCAGCCTTTGATTGCATCACTAGTCCATGCATTGGAAAAAACTTTAATTAATTATTTTTAATTAATATATATTTAATTAATTAAAAAATATTAAAAATATATAGGTAATCAGGTTGGGGTCTGAGTATTTTATTATTTTTAATTAATATATATGTTACTTAAAAGTTAAAACTTTAAACGTGTATAAGTATAATTACCAAAAAAAACTTAAAACGTGTATACAATCTAGAAGAGATAGGGTGACATGACTTTGTGTGTTGAGTTCTGATTAAGTTCGGGTTCGAGTCGAGTTAATTTCAAAATTTATAAAAATATAATTATAAAAATTACAAATAAATATTATATGAGTCAATTTTGGATAAGAATCTAATTTTATGAAATAAATTGAACAAAAATAACACATACAACCCCTAAAAAGATTTGTAAGGGCTTAATTAAACACTAAACTTATAAACCCTAAATTTCATCCTTATACTCTAAACTAGACATATAAACCTATAACCCCTAAAAACTGTCATTCATTCTTCCTTGACTATTCTCCTCTACCCTTCTGATTCTTTGTTTTCTCCGTAGTTTCTGCCTATTTCTCACTCTACTTGTCTATTTTAACTTTTCTGGCTACCTCTCTCTCTCTACTCCTACTCATTGAACATGATAGTTCTATTTCTATAGCACCCAAATAGCTAATCCAGATTCGAGAGTCTAAAGCTGAAATCCAACCAAGCAGGAGTGGAGCGCCAACATAATATTAAATTAGTAATCAAGTCCCGAATAATCAAGGAAACAACTATGCAGCAAAGTGTGAACAAGAAATACACTAGACTACAACTAGAAATGAACTCAAAATGTGATAACATGCAGAACATGAGAGACTCGCGATTTAAATCAGCATTAACTAACCCTACGGGGCATCACATTTCTGGGCGTCCAGAAACAAGTATCTACTGATACTACAATCACTAGAAGTGGAAACATTCTCGTCCCTGTATAAAAATGCAGTTAGAAGAATCAATAAATTCTCCAAATCATTCTGTTCATAAATGATACCTGTCTCTAGATACCATGTCATTTATTGAGTTTTTGAAGCTATTGATCTTTTCAATTGCAACAGTCCATTCTCTCGGCTGCTGGACTCCAACATCAGTTCCTATGCACCTTTTATTTTAAAAAAACGTTGCAGGAAAACAACCAATGGGGAAATATGCAATTTGCTCTGAATTATGAAGCTCAATATTTTGACAACTTTCAACCAGGAAAAAAAGTTATTGAAAGCGGAGTGTATTATACAAAGGTTTAACTTCCAACTTTATTCTATTGCAGTAATTAGATCAAGTGTCTTATATTTGTCAAATGAAACGGAAAATCTCCTCGTAGTTCTTACATAAAGATAGTAATACCACATAGCAAAATCAATATATTATACTAAACAAAAAACCCTAAATAAAGCATATGTAGTGAAAAATTTCACATCCAAGATGTGCATGAATGGTATGTACAAGAAGGGGTATCAAAAGATTTAGTCAACATTGACTGCAATGAATTATATATGTTAAAATTTACACCCTCTTCAATGATACTAAGCTGTGAATATTTCTTTTTCGATAGATAAGCTCTAAATATAAGATACCTGCAGCTCCTTAATTTATTTGCCTCCATTACCATCATTAATGAGTTCGAAAGCTTCATCACGAGATGGGAATGATGCGAAGTACTGCCCAATCAACAGGTAGAGTGGATAGAGGAACTAATGCATGCCTATTCACATGGAACAAACAATAAATGTCAAGCCATGTTACCTTCCTGCAGCAAAAAATTCTATTGCATTTGAAAAGATTCCAGCTGGCTTTACCTTTTCAATACTTATAATTTCAGTGAAAGCGATTATTTTCGGGTAGGTTTGTGGTGCGGCATGACTAAGGTGCGGCTAAAAAGTCTAACATTTTAAGTTTTTTGACAAGTATCGAAATTTGTCGTCTTTTAGCCGCATCCTAGACTTGTTGTACGTTAGACTCATTATTTTCTGCAGAACCCCATAAAATATTGCATGGTCGTATCATTATCAGGTAAAGCTTAAAAAAGCTTCCAAAGACACAGGAAACAAACTAAGATCAAAATCAATTTTCAAATAATACCTTTGTATGAATTCCAAATATATCGGAATAAAGGCAAATAAAATGAACAGACAGGTACATACATGTGACCCTGCAAAAAGCATATAATACCTGATAATTAGAGAAATGAACATAATTAGACCTAGAGCCACCAAATATTCAATGATTACCACATCACCAATCCAGAATTCCACAGATTGACAAAAGTGAGATAAGGCGATTTGCATAGCAAAAAGTTACCAGATGTAGCAGAGTAAAGAAATCGTGTAATTATGCAACTCCCAGGCTAGTAAAGATGATTATAAAGAAGTTGATTACTTGAATGCACAGTTGAAATCTTGAACAAGGAACTGCAGCTAAGGGCAAAAGAAAATGTTCCTACAATATCATTACAAGGCTAAATGCAAAGCGGTTAGAAGTTTCAAATTAAGAGTGATTTAATATACATGCCTAAAAGAAAATAAACAGATTTGATTTCTGGCACTTGCCTTAAATGCAATATTTCATTATGTCTATCATGTTAATCAGGATTAAAACTGCATTCATTTACAGGCAAAGACATTGAAACAAAAAGGAGAAAATGAGAGGCTTGTTGACCTGGGATCATGAGTACTAAAGACTAGAAACACTCGTTTCTTTTCAAATTCAGAGAAAATGTTTAAAGAAGACAAAAGATGCTGATGTTCACTTCCTAACTTCAAGTCAACCACGGAGATTTCCACATTACAAAATACAAAGGAGATTCATATGTAGAAATTTGCTAATTGCAAGTGATCACTACAGAGACAGACTAAAGAGTAAAGACACACACCTCTTCAGGTGAAAGTCCAAACAGTTGGTGGTCTTCTTCACTCCTCAATGCCGCTGGAGACTGAAAAACAGAAGTATCAGATTTTTCCATAATGCTAAAAAAATAATTCATTGAAAACTCAATTCAAAATGATTTAACTCGTCATTATAAGTCACCATACTTGCTTAATGTAATCAGGGATGGACTGACTGGGTGCGACCACCCCTGCGAATTTGAAATTCTCATAGGTATTTTCTATAGAACACCAGTCAGACAATTATCCCACATTTATTTTCTGTCGGGCACTCGGGCTTGCTGCAAAACAGATACATACCTTAACGATTTGTTTGTTGCTAAGTGCTAACCATGAGCTCACTCCCTTATTGACACTTGATAATATACTTTTTTCCTAACATTAAAATTTAAAAAAACAGTAGAGAAATCGGCAAAGAAGCTGAAATTCAACATCTCTGCAGCTAGTTGAAATCGGGGGAGACGATTCAGAAACGAGAGGGGAAGCTAATTCAGAAAGAGAAGGATGAAGGATGTACGCCTACGGGCGGTGGATATTGAATGATCAGTAGAGGTGGAAGCGGGAAGCGGATTGACAAACACAGAGACTGGAAGCATGCAGTCTCATGGAGATGGAGTGGCGTTCAGTATTCCTACACGTGGCGCATAGTGGAGTGGTCAAGCTTCGGTGGACTCTAGCTAAACAAGATTTCGGTTGGGCTTTGTATTTCATGGTTAGGTAATTGAGTCCAAACCAATTCATTATGGGGAGAGCAGGCGTCCAGTTTGGGCCTCTTTTACACGCATCAATCATATGGCCACAAATGAGACGAGACAGATAGCGAGCTACTCGAGTTCGATTCGATCAAAGTTCAGTCAACACTTGATTTATTAGACTCGAATCGAGTTTGAACTCGGCTTGAATTCTTAACGAGCTAAGTCGAGCTACTCGATACTCGACTCGAAAAGCTTACGAGCTACTTGGAAATATAATATACTATTTTTAATTTTTTTTAATTTAAAACCTGCATTCTTAAACCTAAAACCCTAAAATATAAACCCTAAATATAAGTCCTAAACCCAATCTAAATCCTAAATTCTAAACCCAACAACCTAAACCTCTAAACCTAAACAATTAACACCCTAAACCCTAAGCTTATGTAAACTTTAGTTTGCACAACTTGTGTATCAAAGTTTCTTTTCCTAATAGGGCTTTAAATAAGACAAAACAGATCGCGAGCTACTCGATTCCGACTCGATCAAAGCTCGGTCAACACTCGATTCGATTGAACTCGATTTTAGCTCGAACTCGGCTCGAGTTCTTAACGAGCCGAGTCGAGCTCAAATTGTTCAGGCTCGTTAAAATCTACTTAAGCTCGAACTGGACTCAAATTCTTAACGAACGGACTCAAACTTAACATTACTCGAGCTCGACTCGGCTCGTTTACACCCCTAATCAACCCTCTCGCCTTTGCAAAACTTTGTCTTCTCTAACTAAAAAAATGTTTCTAAATCAAACAATAACTCTATATTTGTGAAAATGGTTTTGCCACTTAATCTAAATTATTCTTAAATCTTTAAGTTAATGGCTTTAAAATTTTCGATCAAAAATTATGAATCGATGTCACAAATGACAATGGCCCTGTTTGACAATTGGAGAATAGTTGATAGTTGATTGCATTAGCTGATTTGACTAGGGAATTAAATTAGTTGATTATACAAAAGTATTTGATAAAATCAATTAATAGTTGATAGCTATTTGATTATATAAACAAACAAAATGACATATAAAGACATAATTATATTCGATACTTATTTGAATAGTTTATTAATTATAAATATTTTGTATATATTAATATTAATTAGATTATAAAAAATAATTTTTTAATATAACATTACTAAACATATTTGAAGGATCAATATATTAATTTATTATTTATATAATTATTTTTAATACAATCTAATTAATTATTAAATATAAATATAAATAAAAATGTGTGAGAATAAAAAGAAAAAAAAATATTAGTTTGCAATGTTACAATATAAATACGTGAGGGTGAAAAATTAAAATAGAAAATGTTAAGTTTAGATTATTTGGATATTTTTTATAATTGTTAAGAGTAAAAGAGTATTTATAACTCTAATGTCAAAACTTCTAATTTCAAAAAGTTCTTATTAGCAGTTTTTATTTTAAAAAATTTCTATCTGCTATTCACGAAATATCTAAATTAATAGATTTGACTGGTCAAACCTTTAATTTTAACTTAAACTTCTAATTTTAGTTCAAACCGCTATTTACTAAATATGATCAATATTAATATTAAAAATCTATCTTATAATGAACATCGTGTCAAGGCCATCCCTTATTATATTACGACCGCTTTGACAAGCCCGTTCATTACCGAGCAATGGTGGACCGAGTGATGATATGAGCAGTCCCTAAGGAGCTACCAAGTCAAGGATGCAAGTTGAGAAGCTTTAGGAAGACGATGAAGGCCCTATCCGTAAAGTGTCCTCATTTGGGACGAAGCAACGCCTACTCACGGCATTCCCGGTAAGTTTATTTAGCTCTTTAGGGGGAAGTGGTCCGTGTCGGGTCTCCACCATCCCCCCTCGCCGGGCTAGCGCCGAGCTTCCTTGGTGTAAGCGACCTACCCTAGGCCTATGTGGGGCCTAGGTGTGCGGGCAATGGGGCCTAGTGGTTGGCGACCGTCTCTCCCGGGAGAAATACCTAGGGACGGTTTGGGGCCATAGGGCCCCATATCGCGCTTGTGGTCAAGTACGAGGTTGGAGTGCAGCTATCGCTAGGCCCTCGCGGATTCAAAACTCTAAAGCCTTAGGGCCTTGTGACCGGAAGGCTCGACCGAGATAACTCCTTGGACAATGAGGCATGAGGAAGGCTGACTTGTCCGGGTAACACCCATTTCAAGTGCCGCACGGCTTGCCAACCGAGCAAAGGGGGGCCTGTCCGTGACACGTGGTATCGAGCGAGAATACGATGGATAATGTACTATGTGATGGTGGTGGCGTTTGGCTATGGCTTTTGATACAAGATGGTGCGTATTTGTTAACCAGACGCCTATAGTGCTCATGTACCAACCGAACACTATGATGCTTTATCCGTGGCTGTGGTGTGCGTGGTGACGCCTGACGGATGTGTAGCAAAAATGAGAGTTGGTCTCACGCCGCGCGCGCTCCCACGGGTGGAGTAGGCAGGTGGTGGATCATCATGACAAAAAAAAGAGACTACTTTTTTTTTTTTGTGCGCAGAGGCGCTGGATTGTGCATTCTACGCCAAGCGCCCGGTGAATGGAGTAGGCGGTGGTCGAATGATAGTAAAACCAAGCGCTCTTTTGACCGGAGTAGGCAGGGTGGGGACTACGCCAAGCGTTCCCATGTGGGGAGTAGGGTGGTGGTCTAATCCCCACGCCGCTTCTCTTCAAGGAGTAAGCGGGATGGTGTAATGTCACGCCAAGCGCATCCATTAGTGGAGTAGGCGGTGGTGGTCTAGTTTCACGCCGAGCGCCCGTGAGGGTAGGTAGGGTGGTGGCTAGAACCCACGCCACGCGCGCCGCCGCGAGTGGGGTAGGCAGGGTGACTCCTTATGCTGATTGATCAAGACCTAGTCAAGGCGCAAAGGTGTCTATGGTGGGGTTTGGCAAGGTAGTGCCGATGTGTTACATTAGCGCGGTGGCGCCAGATGAATAGGGCACACAGTGGTGCTCATTTGTTCGCTATAAAGCGTAACATTGTTGTTGGCTGATCGAGACGGAGATCGAGTTGAGGCGCAAAGAAGCGCAAGAACTTTTGTGGATGAGATTGATCTTTGCATAGTAGTGCATGTCGTGATTTGGGACACCGCAATATTTTTTTTTTTGAGTTGCTTTAAAGGCTCGTTGAAGGTCGTCTATGGGACATGATGAAGTGTGTATTCCTCATAGCATGGGGGCACGAATTTAGCAATATGGGGATGCTTACGATCACGCGAGAGGAGAGTCATTCCCTATGGTGGCTATCGGTAATAGTGATGCTTATTTTGATACATTGCCTTGTGTCGGTAACCCTTGCTTATTGATGTTTGTTTTGTCCTGTTAGTACAAGGGCGTGTGTAGCCCAAGCATAAAATGTGCTTATTTTTGTTAATCTAACATGTTGGTGCTTGTCATTTTGTGGTAATGGGATAAGTTCTTGATTGATGGAAGTTAATGGCAATATTGTTTATCCCAAGACTGTGGTGCTTGATTGTTGCCTAACTATCTTTTTTTCCAGTGAAAAGAGGAGTGGGTATAGATGGTTGTAGAGTGATACAACGGATAGTTATGGGTTCGTAGACTAACCCTAAAAGAAAGAGTTGGAGACAACTTGAAACCGCTCCAAAATTGCTTTGGGGTGGGGGGCTCAAGGCGGCGGAGTCGTGTTCTTCAAGGTGGTGGATTCGCCCATTGATAAAATCAAAGGGGATGATAAAACTCATTTGTTGTGGGAGTACCTTAGTATAGTGTGATCGCCTAAGGGTACAGGACAAGACTCTTAGGACCTCGAACTATTTAACGAAGTGGTCAAAGGATCACGACGATCGTTGTATGCCGATGGAGTGGCCCCTCTCAAACAAAAAAATGGAGTAAAAGGGAGTGCAAAGTTATTGGTATTCTCCTCTTGTTGTTGTGGGCTCTTGTAGCGGATTTAACACATCATGGGTTCTCGGGAAAAGTTACATTGTCGATAAAAATCAGGGAGCCTAAGGGGAAATGTTTCTCATAGCTAATGATTTGTCTCAGAATGGAAATTTTCTTAAGAAACATTGGGTCTTAAGGTAAAAAGGAATGTGTTATGTGTGTGGTAAGTTTGGACTAGATTCTCTGGCAATAAATTGCAATATGAGATGACAAAGGGTAAGGCAAAGTGCTATTTGTAAAGCTGCTCGCTTGGGTGAGAAACACAAGGGTGGTACAACTTGGTAATGTGGGTGCATTTGAGGGAAGCTCTCCTTAGGAGTTCCTTCACAAGCAGAGCCAAAGAGTAAGCGTGGGATGATAAGCTCGATGGGTATGTGGTGATGATTCAAGTACAATTCAGATCTCACCCAAGTATTACAAAAATCCCCAATTGGGCAAAGTGGAGATGTGGGCTACTACCGACACAAGCTAGTTGGTGGGGCGAGCTAGTAAAGTCAAGGCTTAGGTCAAAGTTGATGTATGGACCAAGAGACCAAAAGCAAAAACCTGGTTACCACGGATATGTCAGTGTTACCCAAAAATAAAAATGTGGTGGTCAAGGAAGTTATAACGGAGAGTTTGGCAATACAGAGCGTGAATTGCAAAGGGGAGTCGACCGAAAGTCCCATTGAACTTGTGAGGTACATTTCATTTTATTGTTATGTAATTGACTAACCAATTTCGTGGTCGGCTTTTTTCTTTTTGTGTGTTCCGACGATGTGTGTTCCTACCAATTCCTTGAGGGATGTGGGGCAATCGGTTAGAGAACCAAGACAGTTTTGAAGGTTTGTGTCAAGAAGCCCCGGTCGTATGCAACAAGGATAAATGTTAGCTTCATATAACAAAGAAGGACACGATACAAATATCACACCTATTTGTAAAGTCGATGTGCAGGCAGCACAATGATTCGGGTGTGTCGACACAAGAATGGTGACAAACGCAAAATGTGGAACGAGTATTGCCCAGAGAGAGAACACACCTGTGTGTCTGGGGCGCCAACACAAGTTGGTGGATCGGTAGACCCTAGTCGGTTTAAGGAACTTGAGGCCGTGGTGGCTGCCATGAGAGCTATGGCATCAAATGATCGACTTTGAGCAATAAAGGAAATGCAGCAAGAGTTGACCTGCACTATCAAAGATTTTGGTAATGGAGGCAAAAGAAGCATTAAGTCATATGAAGTTCGGACTAGATGAGATCAAGACTGGTTAACCCGATACAAATAGCTATGAGCAATTCGATGACAGAGATAGGGTTTAAGGACTAGGTTTCAAAAAACCTCAGCGGTATGAAGGGAACAGAGATGCTAGGGAGTTTGAAAATTTCTTGTTCAACGTCAAGCATTATTTCCGATATACGCATACTAAAAAACAGATAAAGACAAGGTCATGTGGCCTTGGTGTATCTAATAGGGACGCCAAGTGGTGGTAGCGGTCCAAGTTTATTAATGGTGTTTGTCCTATCAAAATGTGTTAGGAGCTAAAGGGAGAGTTAATGGGCTCATTTCTTTCCCAAAAAATGTAGAATATAATGCCAAAAAAAAGAAGCTAGGGATTTAGCTTAATATGTGTTCTATTCGAGATTATGTAAGAGAATAAAGAGGTATTGATCCTACATGAGAATACTCTACTGACTAGATGTCGTGGGCATATGGGGAAGAGTTTGGTTCCTGCGAAAACCTAAGTTAGACGTAGAGGGCACAAGTGAGACATCATTTTGAAGTCCACGACACGAGACTAATGTTGATATGATGGTTGTGGGGTGCTAATACAGGTTCCTTTGGGGGCGTGATAACAAGATGAACTTTTCTAGTAAGTGGATAATGGGGAAGACATGTCTTTTGGGAAGAGGGTAATGGCCCCGTGACAAGTATAGGCCATGTGTGTCAAGAGATCAAATCGTACTTTTGTGCTTATCAACAGTTCTGTCTGTTACAAAGGGAGTGAAGGAGAAACGAAATAAAGGGGCAACTTGATTGGCTATTACAAGGGCCATAGGAGACCATTAAGAAGTTCTAGCGAGGACATATGACCAACTATTTTGGCTATCAAACAAGGGCAAGGTTGTTCGAGAGTATATTGGTGGGCATTCATTGGTAAATGGTGTGTATAATTGAGTAAGAAGAAAACTTCACGAGTGGATGATATTAGCTTGTCGAGAGACTGCATTCTCAAATAGTCAAAACACATGAGGTATACATACAAAGGCATACCATGATTGGTGGTAGCATAAGGCAATGTGTGCCAACTGTAATCATACGAGACTTGTGTGGATATGTTTTCATTAATAAAATTGCTTGTATATCTTATAAAAACAGGATGTATTGCGGAGAACAAAAGGCAAGTACAATGCAATACGGTGTTGGCAATTAGAGATAATCTATGCATTATTGAGCAACCAGGTGCAACGCGAGCATATGCTGGCAAAACTTGGGTTAATGTTGATGACAAATGTATGGTGACACATTCAATACTTTGGAGGTCTCGGTATGAGATGAGGCAAAGTTGGCGAAGATGCTTAACGTTGAGGAGCAAGCCATTGAGTGACGAGTCATAACACGTTTGCTCATGATCAGGTATGTTACTTTTGTATTTGTGTAGGTTAATAGGCAGACCGTGGAGCACAGAGAAACTACAAGGCACTTGCTCGAGTGGATCGATGGTTTGTTATCGGTCTTTTTGCCCGAGCCATAAATCGAGTAAAAGTGGGGAGCATGAATCTAAAACTCAACATGATAGAAGTGGAACGGGTCATAATGAGTTTGTGGTCGGGCCTAGATGATTACGGATGTACAACATAGTCAAAAGGGGATAGAAAGAACCCAGGATCGAGGCTTGAATTATTTGCTTGAAGGATCAAATGGCGGGACAAGAAAAACATACCAAATCGAGCACGAATCAAGATGTGCTGTCACAAGGGTTTGTATCGCTCAACAGTGATGAAGAATCGTGTCAATATCAATGAGAATTATCCTTCCGGACTACATCGATAAGGGCATCAAGAGAGGAAGTGGGGAGAATGTCGTAAACCATCCTCGACTACATCGATAAGGGCATTAGTAGAGGAAGTGGGGAGAATGTCGAACCATCCTTCTGGATTACATCGACGAAACCATCGATAGAGGAAGCAGGGGAGAATGTCGTAACCATCACTGGGGCTACATCGATGAGGCCATCGATAGAGTAAGTGGGGAGAGATGTCAAGGCCATCCCTTATTATATTACGACCGCTTTGACAAGCCCGCTCATTACCGAGCAATGGTGGACCGAGTGATGATATGAGCAGTCCCTAAGGAGCTACCAAGTCAAGGATGCAAGTTGAGAAGCTTTAGGAAGACGATGAAGGCCCTATCCGTAAAGTGTCCTCATTTGGGACGAAGCAACGCCTACTCACGACATTCCCGGTAAGTTTATTTAGCTCTTTAGGGGAAGTGGTCTTGTGTCGGGTCTCCACCATCCCCCGCGCCGGGCTAGCGACCGAGCTTCCTTGGTGTAAGCGACCTACCCTAGGCCTATGTGGGGCCTAGGTGTGCGGGCAAATGGGGCCTAGTGGTTGGCGACCGTCTCCCGGGAGAAATACCTAGGGACGGTTTGGGGCCATAGGGGCCCCATATCGCGCTTGTGGCTGAAGTACGAGGTTGGAGTGCAGCTATCGCTAGGATTCAAAACTCTAAAGCCTTAGGGCCTTGTGGATTCAAAACTCTGGACAAAGCCTGAGAAGGCCTTGTGGGTAACACCCATTTCAAGTGGCACGGCTTGCCAACCGAGATAACTCCTTGGAGCAAAATGAGGCGTTGAGGATGAGGACAAGGCGCAGGATATGGGGATGTCGAGTCGGATGGTTTGCAAACCATGGACCCGTGGATTTGATTGTGGTTGGAGATGGGCAAGATGCGATTCCGGTGCTTATGGAAGGTATCCAGAAGCGCCCAACTGTTCCTCAAAGTTCTGCTCCATCTGAAGCCTTGATCATACCGTTGTAGTCAAATTATTGGGTCGCAAAATCGGTTATAATACACTGCGCTCTCGGTTAATCGACTTGTGGAAGCCAAAACAGCCGTTCCGCCTTATGGACATCGAAAATGACTATTTCTTAGTCACGTTCCGTACTAATACTAATTTTCTGAATGCCATCTCGGGTGGCCCTTGGGTTATATTTGGTCATTACCTTATTGTTGAGCCATGGTCTGTAGATTTCTGCACTTCGCAACCGTACCCGCACCGTGTTGTTGCTTGGATTCGTCTTCCCGGCTTGCCCGTGTTACTGTATAAGCCAAGCATCATCACTGAAATTGGTCGCTGCATTGGGAATGTTGTCAAATTGGATTTTCAAACGGAACATGGTCATCGCGGCCGCTTCGCTCGAATGGCGATCACGCTTGATCTCAACAAACCTATTGTCTCTAAGCTTGTTATCAATGGCCGTGTTCAGGTAGTTGAGTATGAATCTTTGCCTACAATATGTTTTGAGCGTGGTATCTACGGCCATGTATAGGATATATGTCCGTCGGTCATTAATCCGTTGGGTGAGTTAAATGCCGAGCAAGTTGCCCCGCCGCCTCCACCTGAGCCATCTGTTAACACTGCTCCCTTTGGTCCCTGGATGATAGTTGAACGTCGTTCGCGGCGTCCTGTAAGGAAGGTTGCTAATACGGCCACTGGTGTTAAGGAAGTGCTTGCTTCCGGGTCTCGTTTTAATCCGATTTATGAGGATGAACCTTCTGCTCCTGAGGAGTCGAATCACGCTCCTGTTGATTCGACTCATGACGATAGTCGTATACCTTCTATTCCGGTTGATGCTTTCGAATCTCCATCTACTGCCAGTGCCTCTGCTGCAGCGATGCGTGTGAAAGGGAAGGGGCCTGCTGGCCAAAAATTGTCGAAAACAAGGGGTGCGACCATGGCTCAAAAACCCCTGAGAGTCCAATAGTTGAGTTCCGCTTCACGTAAGCCTGTGGCTTCGCCTCTCTCCCGTTATGCTCAGCCTGGTCGGATGGGCTATAAGGCTGATAAGAATATGCATAGCGCAGTTACGGTGAATGAGAACGACAATCCGAACCTAGTCGTGTCTGCTCCTGAACCATCTATAGGAGTTGGTCAATTCTCTGATCCACTTGATAGTTCCGGTTCTCCAGCAAATAGGCTGCTTTCTAATGCTTGTTCTCGTGACAATAGTGTTGGTCCTTTGCGGGCTATTAATTCAGAATCGGCAGCTACAGCTGCTTCTGCTTCTTCCTAGCAGGTTTATCTTTTTTCTGCCTATATTTTATAATGAATATTAAAGCATTGTGTTGGAATGCGCAGTGTTGTGGTCATCCGAAATTTGTTACGGCTGCTAAGCAGTATGTTTGTGAGTATCGTCCTGATTTCTTTGGTATTGTTGAGCCTCGCATCAGTGGGGCGCGTGCTGATTTTGTGATTAGTTCGTTTCCGTATTCCCATCGTATTGAGGCTCTGGGTTTTTCGGGAGGCATTTGGCTTTGTTGGCATGAATCGGTTCAGGTCAAGATCTTACTTCATCATTTCCAGTTTCTTCATTGTGAGATCTCTCGTAGAGGCGCCTCTAGTGCTTCGTTCTTGGTTACCCTTGTCTACGGAAGCCCGTCGTCAACAAAAGAAAGTCTCTCTGGCCGCATCTTTGCGAGCTCGCTTAAACTATTAGTCAGCCGTGGCTTCTTATGGGAGATTTTAAAGCTACCCTTGATGCCTCTGAACGCTATGGTGGCACCGGTGCAACTCGGGCTAGTCATGACTTCCAGGAGTTTGTGTTTCACTGTGGTCTTCGGGATCTTGGTTTTCAAGGTCCTGAGTTTACTTGGTCTCGTGGTATTACCCATGCACGTCTTGATCGGATGCTTTGTAATGCTGCTTGGGATGATGCTTTCCCAGAGACAACAATCACCCATCTTTTTCGTATGCGCTCTGATCACCGGCCCCTTCTTCTTCAAGTTGGCAGTACTCCTCGTTTTACCTCCCCTCGCCAATTTCGTTATTTTACGGGTTGGAAAAG
Source organism: Hibiscus mutabilis (assembly GCA_019671005.1). Taxonomy (NCBI): domain Eukaryota; kingdom Viridiplantae; phylum Streptophyta; class Magnoliopsida; order Malvales; family Malvaceae; genus Hibiscus; species Hibiscus mutabilis. The sequence continues at coordinate 256,030 of CM033725.1, read as the reverse complement.
TCATCTTGACTTTGACAGAATGGTCTCTGATAATTGGCAACCCTCAGCTTCTTTATCGAATACAATCTCTCGATTCACTAAGGCTGCTGAGGTTTGGAATGCTACTGTGTTTGGATATGTGGGTGCTAAAAAACGTTCTCTCATGGCGCGATTGAGGGGAGCGCAAAAAGCTTTGGAGCGAAGGCAATCCAGGTTTCTTGTTCATTTGGAATGTGATTTGCGCACTGAATTAGAAGCGATTCTTGATCAGGAAGAACTACTTTGGTAGCAAAAATCTCGATCAGAGTGGATTACTGCTGGAGATCGTAATACTGCATACTTCCATCGTAAGGCTAATCAAAGAAAAGTTCGAAATAGAATTCGGGCTTTGCGGATATCGGATGGCTGTTGGTGTGAGGATGATGACTTGCTTTGCTCGGAAGCAAAGTCTTTTTTTCGACAGTTATACTCCATGGAAGGGACAGATCGCACACCGATTACTTCCTCAGATCTCTTTCCCACGGTCTTGATATTGGTAATGGATAATTTGGGAGTTGTGCCTTCTGATCAGGAGATTCATGAGGCTTTGCGCGCTATGGCTCCTCTCAAAGCACCGGGTCCTGATGGTTTGCACGCAGAGTTTTTTTAGAGGCAATGACATATAGTTGGCCCGGTGTTTGTCGCACTATTCAGCATGTTTTCTGTGGTGGTATCCTGGAGCCATGGTTACACCGCACCTCTCTTGTGCTTATTCTGAAAGTAGAGGCGCCTCAAACTTTTTCTGACTTCCGTCCCACTGGTTTATGTTCGGTGGTTTACAAATTGCTTTACGAAGATAATTGTCCGTCGCCTGAAACATGTAATGCCAATGCTTATACATCCCACGCAAACCGGGTTCATCTCTAGTAGGTCTATCAATGATAATGTCATTTTGAATCAGGAAATTGTTCATTCGATGCGTGGGAAACAGACTAAACAAGGATGGATGGCAATTAAAATTGACCTTGAGAAAGCCTTTGATAAGATTCGGTGGGATTTTTTGCACGTTACTCTGGTTGATACGGGGTTTTCGTCGGCACTTGTTCGAATCATTATGCATTGTGTGACATCTGCTTCTATTCAGGTTCATTGGAATGGGTTGCCTTATATGGTTTTTGCACCTGAACGGGGGTTCGATAATGGGACTCTCTCTCGCCGTATCTATTTGTCCTCACAATTGAGCGATTGAGCCATGCTATTCGCAATGCAGTAGATGCTAGTCGGTGGGTTCCTTTCAGAATAGTTCGATCTGGTACTCCCCTCTCGCATCTATTTTTTGCCGATGATCTTATTCTTTATGCTAAGGCGGACTTATCGCAAGCCCAAGTTATTGCTGACATTTTGGCTAATTTTAGTTCAATTTCTGGTCATAAGGTCAGTGCACGTAAGTCGCAGGTTTGGTTCTCTCCGAATACGGATCACGCTCTCCAAGATGCGATTGGTACTGCCCTTGGCTTTTAGCGCACAATGTCTCTTGGAACATACTTAGGTGTTCCAGTTCAACATGCTTGTCTTCGTTGTGCTGATTTTGGTTGGGCAGGGCGATGTCTATCTCTATCAGGAAGAATCACGCTCGCCAAATCTGTGCTCGCTGCTATTCCGACATACTTTATGCAAACGATGAAGTTCCCTGCTCGTGTATGTTGTGAAATTGATAAAATTCTGATGGGTTTTATTTGGGGCTCTTCTTCGGGGCATCATCATATCTCTTTGGTTAATTGGGAGGCTGTTACGTAACCTTTGGGCAACAGTGGGTTAGGTGTTCCTCGGACTCAAGAAAGGAACCTAGCCTTCATGATTAAGCTTGCATGGTCATTAGTTAGTAACCCTTCGGCACTCTGGGTTCGTGTACTACGCGAAAAGTATAAGATGATGTCCTTGTGTACCCAATCCATTCATCGGCCCTTGTGTTCCACCTTGTGGCGCGGCATTTCCCTTTCTTGGGACCATGTCCGCAACTCTATGCATTGGATTCTTGGTGATGGGAATGATGTGAATATATGGACTGATGTTTGGCTTCCGTCGTTTGGTCATTTAGCCGATCGCACACTCTCGGCAGCAGTGGCTAATAGGGTCCATGCTTTCTCTAGTATAATTGCTAGTTACTATAATTGGGATGTTGATCGATTGTCAACGTTGGTTCGCTCGATAGCGATTCCTCACATTTTAGGCGTGCTGCCACCGTCAGTTGCTCGTGGGCATGACATGGCCGCATGGGCTGGTTCCGATAATGGTGTTTTTTCTCTTGGCTCGGCTTATGCCAACCTTGTGGCAGATACTTGGGATGTCGTAAGTCTCATGTGGCTTGTTTTACGCGATCGGTTGATGCCGCAACGTATTCGTACATTCTTGTGGCTTGTTTTACGCGATCGGTTGATGGCAAATTCTGAGAGAAAGCGTCGTTGCCTATCTTCGGATAGCTCTTGCCACATCTGTGGATGTTATGATGAAACTATCTTGCACATTCTGCGTGATTGTCCGGCAACTCGTAGTTTATGGTGTCAAATCTTGCCGAGTGAAAATCTTGATATTTTCTTTGGCATGTCTCTTATTGATTGGGTTGCTACCAACATTTCGATCACCGATAAGTTGGTTATGGTCATACATCCGCGGCGTTTGTTTTTTGCTTCCTTTGTCTGGCAAACTTGGAAACGCTGAAATGATTTCTTTTTTTCTGAAGCTTGTCTGCCTTTTTCTGACATTTATCGGATTAGCCTCGCATGGGATGCACACTTCACTGAGAATACAAGCCTGCTTCGGTCCACGCCTTTACCGTCACATTCACCTCAGTCGTGGACACCTCCACCAATGGGTTGGATGTGTTTGAACACGGACGCTGCGGTTTCCACTGTTTCAGGAATGGGTTCTATTGGCGGGGTTCTTCAGGGTCCATCCGGGGAGTGGATTACTAGTTATCATAAGCACATTGGGATCGTGTCGTCGTTAAATGCTGAGTTATGGAGTCTCCTGGTTGGTTTAGAAGTCGTGTGGTCTGCCATTGTTGCACATCTACAAATTCAATCTGACTGTAAGTAGGCTGTTGACCTTGTGATACATGCTACAGAAGGTTTTGGCCTTCCTCTAGTTTGGGGTATTGTTGATCTTCCCGTCGCCATTGGTATAGTGAGCTCACTTGGATTCCTTGTGTGCGTAATGGGGTAGTTGATGGTATGTCTAAGCTTTCTACGACATCTTTGTACCACCTTCAGGTGTATGAGACTGCATCTGACTCTAATCGACCTTTGTTGGATTTAGTTGTGGTTTGATTTTGTTTATGCTTTGTAAAATACCGTTGTGGGTACTCTTTTCCTCCTTTTAGGTTTAGGGGGTTTTTACCGAGGCATACAGTTGTATTCCCCTTTCAATTCAAAAAAAAAATCAAATGGTAGCGGATCACTTAATTTTTAAACAATGTTTAGATTTAAATTCTAACATTATAAATTTGAGCATATTTTTTAATGGACTAGTAAGGACACGCCCCATTAAATTTTAGAAATTTTAAATTTTATCCTTAAAAATTTTAATTTGTTTCTTTAAAGATTTTTTAAAATTCATATTAAGTTTTAAAATTTTTAAATATTTTTAATTAAATTCTCTCTCAAATTTTTAATTTTTTTGTTAAATCTCTTAAAATTATTAAAATTTGTAGTAAGATTTTTGAAAATTTTTATTTAAGCCTCCAAATTTTTAAAAAAATTAAGTTGGCCCTTTCAAACTTTTTTATAAATGTAATAAATTGAACTGAAATGATATTAATATTATTCTATTCAAATTAGTAGACAATAAATCAGATTATAAATAAAAAAAATATTTTGTTCTAAATAAATGCATCAAATGAATTTGTTTGATATATGGCTTCATCAAAACCCTTAAAATGTCAAAGCCTCGTGACACCTGTGATTTTATATCCCGAAAGTTGCCAATACAGAAAACATCATCATTTTTTCAAAAAAAAGAGAGAATTCTTTTTTTGTTTCTCTCTTCAAGAAGAAAAAAGGTTGGTAATTGTTAGATTAATTTATTGAAGTATCATGCATATAAGATATAGTATAACACAGACAGTTAGGAGAGAGAATTGAGTGAATTTTTTTTTTGAAAACTGTGAGAATTTAAATTGGTGGAGATGGAGAATAACCAAAATCTTTACGAGGGCGAGAGAAGTTTTATCACCGAAACTTAAATAGTGATGGGAACGATGATTGTTGTATTCGAATCGTAAGAATAATCAAACTATAACCGTATAAATAACAGTGGAGATCCAAAAAAATATCCGCAAAGATCTTGATATTTTACTTACAAGCTTTTTAAAAATATATATGTATGTATGATTTCACTGTGCGCTACTTCCGATTAGCTCCCAATGCTGTGGGAGATTTGGCAATCGAGTATGTTGATGCAATTGGGTTGCTTGGTGATTAAGTGGTTAGTTTAGTGCTTCTTATTTTGGCTTTGTCATGTTCTTAGTTTGGGGTACTTTGGATCCGAGGAGGGATGAGTGTCCGGCCACCTCTTGGCCGTTGGGAGTTGAGAGTAGGTCGACCGTATCTCGGTCTTAGGTCACCGTGTCGCCCCTGTGGTCAGGTTTGGAATGATGGGCATGGCAAAGGCGCTAATGGCCGATGTCATGTGTGTGCTTGTCTTTTGTTTGTTTTGCAGGTTCAGGTTTGGCATTGCTTCACTGTGGATTGGGAATATGATTTTTTTGAGTTGTGGTCGATTCTGATGGGCAAGGTATAGTTACGGTCAGCGGTTTTGGGTTTTCACCAAGTTTAGGCGAAGGGTCTGATTTTGTTGTGTGTACTGATAAAGCTTCTGGGTTGAAGGGTGTTGTTAGGATAAAGAAGAACAGTGTTTTATGAAGGTTTCAAGTTTCTGAGTGGAAAGGGATTCCGATTGTGTTAGGTTTTTTCGAATCTCAAAATCATGAAGTTTTTAGTGTTCTGCAACTGTTTGTGTTTACGCATGGGCAGAGGTTGAAGACGATGACATGGATAGGGTCACGGAATGTTAGACGCCCATGTAGGAGCGCCAATCCCAAGGAAAGACGGCGCCAAAGTTGGTGGAGTGCGGTCATTCTCGTACAGGGTCAAAACAGAGGAAACATCCCCTGGCTATTTACTGCAGTGGGGCCAATGGTCAGAGCTGTCATAAGGTTTTTTTATCCTTTTTATCTGAAGATGCAACGCAACGTTTTACTCAGTGGAATTGTCTGTTTTACCTTTATTTTATATTTGTTGCAAAGCCAATTTGAAAGGGTTTTCCGGGACTTTAACTTTCAAATTAAGAAAACCCTTCAGTGGAAAAAGGAGGCTTTTTTATCCAATTGAAAATTTTCGTGTTTTGCTGGTATAGATAAGGGTTTATCAAAAAGGGCTTTCAGAGAGATAAAGAGTGGTTCAGGAAGATTAGAAAGCAAGCTTACAAAAGTCATTGTAGGTGCTCGATGTCATCAATAGAAGAAGAAGTTGCAAGAATGATGGGAGATTTGAAGTTTACTGATGAAGAACTTTTGGATTTGAATGAATCAGAATCTCTACTGAAGAAGGGTTTACATGGTTCTGAGAAGTGGCTAGTAAGGAAACTTGTTTCGCCAACAATAGTAGATGGACCTCTGTTGATTCGTGCGTTCTTTGCGGTGTAGAAGTATCAACCTCTGGAAGAAGCTACTGAGTTGGGACCAAATTTGTTCTTGTTCAAGTTTTGTAAATTGGAGGACAAGGAATTTTGTGCTGGAGAGGGTTCCCTGGACCTTTAATGGTGAGTTACTTGCCCTTAAACAATTTGATGGTAGTTTAAGCCTACAAGTGTATGATTTTTCTCCTTTAGCTATTTGGATTCGTATTTACAATCTGCCTTTGGTTGGAATGAATGACGAGGTTGGAAAATCGATTAGGACCAGCTTTGGAAATAGTCTTATTGCTGATTTAAGGAAAGGGGATGTTCGGTTAGGGGAATTTCTTAGAATTGAGGTGGAGATTGATAGCAGTAATCCTGTGCGGAGGTGTGTTCATGTGGGGAAAATGGCAGATGGTTCCCCTAGGATCTGTATGGCCAAGTATGAGAGGTTGCCTAAGTTTTTTTATTAGTGTGGTCTTACTGGGCATGAACTTGATCTGTGTCCCACCATTCCCTTTGAATCTGAGAAGGTCAATTCCAATATGGTCTACGGCCGAAAGTTGTTTTCAAGCCAAAAGGGGTAATCCCAAATGCCCCAAAGTCTGGGATTGTCTATTTTAATGCTACTAGCTCTGGTTTTGGAAATCAAAAGAAGTTAATGGAGGTTTTTGGGGAAAATAAAGTGATAATGGGAGCTAATATGATGAGAGGCAAAATTGTTATGATATCTGCTACTAGAAACAGAAGTGCTAAAAGGTCTCTCCAAGGGAAATTTGAGGTGTGTAATCTTGTTGGCTCAAAAAAAGACAAAATCTTGCTTTGTAGCAGTTTCCAAAATAGTTGAGGGTGGTGTGAAAGTTGTTTCTCCTATAAAGACCCTTGATCTAACGATAAAGGCAGAGGCTTAACCCCGCCAAAAGCCATGAAAATATTAAGCTGGAACTGTCAAGGGCTTGGAAACCCTGAAACAATTCGAACCTTAGGGCAGCTTGTGGCCTCTAAAGATTCTAGTTTGGTGTTCTTGAGCGATACCCGTTTGTATAAAAATAAAGCTGATGATGTCAAAAGAAGATTAGGTATGGTAGGGAATATAGTGGTAGAGAGAGCTGATGACTGCATGGGGTTAATGCTTTTGTGGAGAGAAGATATTTAGGTGGATTTATTGTTTTTCTCAAAGGCTCATATTGATGTTGAAGTAACAGTTAGACAGGAGAAGTTTAGGTTCACTGGGATGTATTGAACATGGAACAGAACCAGAAAGCATGAGAATTGGGAGTTGTTGAACTCTTTAAAAGGAAGATCAGACCTGCCCTGACTTCTAGGTGGAGATTTAAATGACATCCTAGATTTCAATGAGAATGAGGGAGGTCGAAGGAAGCCAAGGATAGAAATTGATAACTTTAGAGAAGCTTTAGAAAGGAATGTCTTGTGGGATATTAGGCCTAGCAAAGGATGGTTCACATAGCATAGTAGAGGTAATTATGAATCCTTTGTCAAAAAAAACTTGACAGATATGTTGCTTCCATCCCCTGGCTGCAGAAATATGGTCAATGTGAGGTTATCTCTGAATATTCAGCTTATTCCGATCATCACTTTATCCTCATAGATACAGTTCCACTTGTTAGAAGGTCTGGGGAAGAAGATTATTTTAGATTGATAATTTATGGGCCGATGATGAAGAGTGTGAGTTTACTGTGACGCAGAATTGGGATGGATCTAATGGCTCAACTCTAGAGAAATTTAAACCAGTAGGGGAAGAGCTCTTTTAGTGGCAAAGGAAGAGGAGAATGAAGGCTTTTAAAAGAAAGAAAATTCGTCAGGATAGAATTGAATCTCTGCTTAATGAGGAGATTTTTGACAGGAATGTACAAGAGCTAAATGGCTTGAAAAAAAGACTTGAAGAAGGTGTTAGATAGGGAGGAAGTTTACTGAAAACAAAGGTCTAGGGTACACTGGTTAAAAGAATGAGATAGAAACACCTATTTTTTTCCATGCTAGAGCTAGAAGAAGGAAAAAGAAGAATTTGATAAAGGGTCTCAAGGATGAAAATGGAGTTTGGTAGGAAGGTGACGAGAAGGTGTTTGAGATTGCAACGGAATTTTATTCTAGACTTTCCAATCCAATGGTGGAGCCTCTTCAAGCCTGATCCTGGAATCCATCAAGCACTGCATCACATCAGAAATGAATGCCAAACTGTGCTCTGGATTCACTGTAGGGTAAGTCAAAGAAGCCTTCCTTCAAATTCACCCCTCTAAGGCACTAGGTATAGATGGTTTCCCTGCCTCTTTTTTTTGTAAGTTTTGGCCAATTGTTGGTGAAGATTTTATTTCTTTATGTCTTGATTTACTAGCTGATAGGGTTAGCATGAGTGATGTTAATAGAACTGTAATTGTTCTAATCCCTAAAGTAAATGAACCTACCCTTATTAAGCAATACAGACCTATTAGCTTGTGTTTTGTTATTTATAAAATTGTTTCTAAAGTTTTGGTTAATAGATTAAAATATGTGATGCCTTTATGTATTGCTGAAAATTATAGTGCCTTTGTTTAAGGTAGACTTATTTCTAACAATGTGGTTGTTACCCATGAGTTTATGCATTACTTGAAATGGGCTAGGAGTGGGGCTAATAAGGGAGCTGCTATTAAATTAGATATGTAGAAAGCATATGACAGGGTGGAATGGCATTTTCTTCATGATGTTTTGTTAAGGCTTGGCTTTGCCCAACAATGGATTGATTTGGTCATGTCCTGTGTAACTTATGTGTCATATTATTTTAGAATTAATGGAAGTTTGTCAAGTGTGTTTAGACCTAGTAGGGGATCAGATAGAACGATCCCCTTTCACCATATCTCTTCTTTTTTTTGCTCTCAAAGTTTGTCTGCTCTGTTGTTAAAAGAACAAGAGGAAGGTAGAATGCAGGGTATAAAGGCTAGCATGTATGGACCTTTAGTGAACCATTTGTTATATGCAGATGATTGTTTGTTGTTCATCAAGAATTCTGTTCAGTAAGCTTTAAGATTGAAAGATGTGCTGACAATCTATGAGTCATCTTCTGGCCAGAAAGTGAATGTAGATAAATCTTTTATTCACTTCAGCAATGGGATGTCTGATCAGAGTAAAAGCGCAATTAAGGATTCCTTGGGAATGAGAGAAGAACTGGAGTTAGGAGCTTACCTAGGAATTCATTTGATTGTTGGAATGAACAAAACTGATGCCCTTGAATTCTTGTTCAAAAAAGTAGATAAAAGAGTTAGAGGGTGGACCAAAAATCTTCTATCTTATGAGAGTAGAGAAATGTTGTTAAAGGCAGTGGCTCAAGCTCTCCCCACCTATTCCATGGGCTATTTTATTCTTCTATAGACCTTATTGTTTCAACCATGCGATTGTTTTGGTGGTCTGGCAAAGCAAATAAAAGAGGTTGGGCATATGTTGCTTGGCACAAAATATGCAGACCTAAAAGAGATGTGAGTTTAGGTTTTAAAGACCTAAAACAGTTTAACCTAGCTTTACTTGAGAAACAAGTTTGGAGGCTTATTACAAATAAGAATTTATTGTGTTTCAAGGTTTTATCAGCTATTCCCCAATGGTTTTGTTCTGGATGCAAAGGCACATTATACAAGCCTTCTTTTATCTGGAGCAACATTTCTAAGGCAAAAGAAGTTTTTAAGGATGGCATACATTGGAGGGTGGGACTCAATAGTAAAGTTCCTGTTTTTTAAAGAAGATGTGAAAGAGATTCTGCCTTAACTTTATCTGGTAATTACTTAGATAGTCCTAACAATCTAGTTCTGTGTGAAGAATTATGCGGCCAAATGAAGCCTGTTGGGATACCAAAAAGGCTAGGAACATGTTTTCTACTGAAGATATTGATAAGATCCTTAAAACTTCTATTGCCCTTGTCGAAAGAGATATTTTAGTTTGGGGCCACCACTCTTCAGGGTCCTACAGTACAAAATCTTGCTACAGTTGGCTACAGTTACAAAGAAATGTGAAAATAGCCCTTTCTCCTGTGTGGAAAGCTATTCACAAGATTCAAACATTGCTTAAGATTAAGATTTTTGCTTGGTGGGTGTGCCATAATACCTTGCCTATTGGAGAGAAGTTAAGTGCAGCTCATATAGGCCTTGGAATCTGCCCTATGTGTAATGAGACTACAGAATCCTTGCTACATGCTTTAAAGGAGTGTAGGTTGGTTAAGGAAGCTTATGATTTGTGTGATCTGTCCAGGTTGTTTCCCATGAACCCTGTGAACAGTTGCAAGTCCTGGCTAGAACTTTGTGAAAAAATTTGATAAGAATTAGTTCATTTTCCTTGTCGTGCTTATGTGGAACTTATGGAATAGGAGAAATAAGCTTGTTCATAATTTTGTGTTGCCCTCTATTAGAGTTGTAGTGGATTATGCCCAGATTCTTGTTACTGACTATGTTGCTGCTCATGATCACCCTTCGTCAAATGTTCCTTGTAATAGATCTACCCGATGGAAGTGCCCTCCTAAAGGGGTCTTCAAGATCAACGTGAATGGAGCCTTCATTGCTGAAACTGAAGAGTTGGAGGTGGTTGCTCGAGATTCCTTTGGCCTTTTAATTGATGGCCATGCTTAATCCATTCCTGGTGTTTCTACTGTTGAAATTGCTGAAGCTCGGGCTTTCTCAGAAGGCATCAAGATGGCTGCTAATAATGGGTAGAGTAGATGGGTAATCGAGGGAGATTCATTGGCAATCATCAACAGGCTTCAATCTTCTAGCTCTGATCTCTCCATTTCGGCCTTGTATCTTGAGGAAGCAACACTGATCCTAGAGTTGAATCCTGAGTTCTCGGTTGTTTATGTTAGCTGAGAGGCAAATCGTATTGCCCATAGCTTAGCCCATAGATGTTTTTTAGTTGTTGAGCTTTTTTTATATTAGCTTTGATGTTTCAGATTGTATTTTGAATGATCTCGTTGATGATTCCATTTATGGCTCTTAATGAATGTTAGTATTTTCCTAAAAAAATATTTTTGGTGTTTTGGTTCTAGTTATGTTTACTGTTTAGCAGCAATTTTGGGACAATATAGCTCTTGTTTTGTAATATAATCATGTGTATTCTTTTCTACCATTTAAGTTTAAAGAGATTTTTTACGAGGCATGTGTTGGTATTTTCTTTTCACCTAAAAAAATATATACAATGAGGTTTTTAATGAGGCTCGATTCTTAGAGGTGTTCATGGTAGGTTAACCGTACCATTTAGCTTAAACGGTTGGTTAACCGTTATAGCGGTTATTAATTGTAACCTAATCGTTAATAGATATTCTCAACCTTGGACAATGCACATACACCTTGTAGACAGGGCGATTTGAACTTGTCTCTTCGGATGAACATCATCTGCTTTTTCACTGGACACTTGTTGGGTTCACAATTTTTTTTTCAAATGTTCATTATTTATTTTTAGAATAATAAATATATATCTCTCATAAATATTGTAGTAAATTATTTTAAAAAAAGCCCCAAAATAAAGAGATTTGAAAACTTTATACTTAGTTTAAAAAAATACTTATAAATTAATCATTAACTATTTTTTTAACCGTTCGATTAATCAAAACCGTTTACCATTAACAATTAAATTAATTTTTCTATAAAATAAATTATATAACCAATTATCGGTTTATTTTACACACCCTTCCACCCCTGCAAACAGTTACCAAAAGAGGCCAAAACCCAGAAAGAAGCTAAAGGGGGGCATCTTTATGTCCCAAAACCAAATTCTCTCGCTCTCAAACTATCATACCTCACAATTTCCACAATTATGCAGTATTTCATTCCAAAGATTTTCCCCACCACTTCCAGTACCAAACCCTAGGGTTTTTTTCTTCTTCTTATCTTCTCTGAATTTCTCTGTAATTTTTCTTTTCAAGAACATCCCTTTACTTTCTTAATTGAGCCCCCCCCCCCCCTGGTGTGCTCTGGGGGATTAAAATTTTGAGGATGGATATCGAGCAAAAACAAGCCGAGTTAATCGATTACTTTGTCAAGAAAGTGTCAGTTCAAGTGGCCTCAGCTCTTGGATCCGTAATCGTCGAAGCGACATCGCATCATTCCCTCTTCGCCTTCTCCGAGATCCTTGCCGTGCCCACAGTTGCTGAGGTTAGAATCGATTCCATTCTCAATTTCTTTTTCCCCTTCAATCTAAGAAATCAAGGCCGTCATCAATTTATTCTTGTTGTACATACTTTGCTAAATGATCAATAGATATTGGTTATAGTATCACCCTATTTGGTTGACGAGGAAATTGGTTGAAAAACTAAGAAATTAAATTTTGATATTGCTATATTTGTACACTATTTTCCCGACTTATACCTTGTTTTAGCTGTTTGAATGTTTATACATAGCAGAGGAATACCTTAAAGTAAATTACTTTTTGACATTTGAAGAGGGGGGGGGGGGGGGTTGTTTAATTTTAAAAAGCTGGCTAACTGGTTTCCCATCATTTTCATTAATGATGATTGTTGGGGTTGTTCATTAATCAATGATTCAAATTTGGTTCAACTTTACCAGATTTATGGAGAATTATATATATAAATTGTAAAAGCGAGTTACACTTTCCAGGAAATTAAATTGTTAGTCTGCTATTAGATTGGCGTTTTTGTCTACAACGTGGTGTTTTAGTTTTCTTGTTCATCAGTTCTTTTTGTCGATGGCATGGTGAAATCATTGTAATTTGTACCTTGCAGCTTGAAGGAACTGAAAATTCAGTGTACCTTGAGGTTCTTCGGTTGTTTGCACATGGCACATGGAGTGATTACAAAAGTAAGTTGGAACCTATATTGATTGCTTGGTTAGAACTTTGTAACGAATTCAATACATTTGTTTCCTTCCTGTACCATAAGTTTTCCTTTTAAGAAAATTTGAAGATTATTAGTAGTCTAAAATTTGTTGTTACTGTGTATGTTAACACTTTTGCTGGGCAATAAGGAGTCTGAATGTGTTATTCTCCTGGTTGGTTGAATTTGAGCATGAAAGGTGGTCATTTGGAGATATTTTGCCTCTTGTAAATGTTAAGTATTTTAATTTTGTTTTCTTTCTTGTGGCTAAACTGGAAACTTTCTATTATATTAATGATAATAGAGAAAAGCTACTGAATGATCATAACATATAGAGTATTATTCCGATAATCTCATGAAAGAAAATATTACACTAATATGATTATCCAAATGGAAATTTCATGGAGTAGTAATTCAAAAAGGCATTACATTAAAATCAATTGTCCGGCTTAGTGATTGGGTCCCCACCCCCCATCTTCTCTCTCTTCCTTTCTTCTATTATCTTCACTCTTGACAGTGCTTGTTATGTTTATCATTCCAGGCACAGTTGGCAGTAGGATGCCTTTTACTTAATTAAACTACCTGATATATTTTCTCAGACTTGATTGTTCTTATTTTTCTTCTGCTCATCATAATATGATTAACTTTGGCTGTTTAAACTGTTTAACTAGGTAATAGTGGCAATCTTCCTCAATTACTCCCCGACCAAGTTTTGAAGCTAAAGCAATTGACCGTCCTTACACTTGCTGAGGCAAACAAGGTATTCTCTGAGATATGAGGCATTGGCTCATGTAAATATGCTATTTCCTGGTCTAGTTTCATTGTAGTTGTTATAATGTGTTTTCATATTCATCAATCATGCCACTTTTATATAATTTACTTCATGAATTGATGAATCCGATTCTTTAGACTCTACTGAAAAAAGTTAATTTATTTATTTTAATTACGGAATTTTGTTTCCCCTTCCTAATTGAAAGGGAAACATGTATTTTTGTGGGGAATCTTTTTATGTTAATTATTCTATAGGCTTTCAATGTTGGTTGCTTCAAGTTCGTCACTTTTATTAGTTATCTTCTCCAGGTTCTACCATACGATCAACTAATGCTGGAGTTAGATGTCACAAATGTCCGTGAACTTGAAGATTTTATCATCAATGAATGCATATATGTGGTAGGTAGTTTCCTTGCATGATTCTATAGTCCTTTTTAATTCAAAGATTTACCTTAAGGGAAGCAAATTGTACCACTGTTGGACTGAAAGTGTGCTGATTGTTCATTCTTTTTTTAACCTTTTTGTTAGGGTATTGTCAGAGGAAAGCTGGATCAGATGCGAAGGTGTTTTGAGGTATGAGTCCTTATCTTCTAAGGCTCTTGTCGTTTCATTTCTTTTCTGTTCTTGCTTTTTGAAGTCTCTAACATTTGTTATGGTAGGTTCAATTTGCTGCTGGGAGGGATTTGAGGCCAGGACAACTTGGGAGCATGATACAAACACTATCAAACTGGTAAAATCTCTAGTTTTTTAGTAAGGCATGCCATTAAGGTCTCCATCCACGCTGAAATTCTAGTTGATACCTTTTTTTTGTCTGATTTTACATTAGCTTCTGGCTTTGTACATTAGAGCTAGCTAGTTAAAATAGCTCGATTGAAATGTAGTGTTAAATTTGATCAAATATCAGCTTATATATCTAAAATCCGTCTATGGGTGTGAATCTAGGTTGGGTACATCAGATAACTTACTTATCTCAATTCAAGAGAAGATAAAATGGGCTGACAATATGAGTGAGTTGGACAAGAAACATCGGAAGGAGGTTGAAGATAAGGTGGAAGAAGTAAAGAAGTCCATTTCCGTCAAGGTCGGTTGACTTCAGTTTTCCTGTTAACATTGATTGCCCTTTTGCTGTAATTCAAGTTTTGGCCTATTAAAAAGCATGGCCCCCTTTAAATATTGATGTCATTTATTAATTATTTTTTCTTGGTGATGCTGTGGAAGGGAGTTCTTTTAATTATTGCAAAAATGCTTTTATAATTATATACAGCAAAGTTTGGAGCTTAAAGCTGCAACTTCATAGTTACGATGCATATGACTTTTAAATGTATCAAGAATTAGCATGCCATGAATTCACTCATTCCATATCAAGATATGTTGGTCGATGTGGCTTACTTACGTTGTGGCAGAAGTTACACACTGTAAGCAGGCAGACGTCGACTTTCGAGGGCTCGAGGAGACCTACTCTGAACCTGGTGGAGTGATGGACTATGATGAAGACCGAATCCGACCCAAGAGGTGATCTCTTTATCTGCTTCATTTGGCTTCTTTCAATATGATCTTTACTGGGGAGGTGTAATGGTTTTCATGGTATCAACTTTCATGTTTTTAAGTCATCCACAGCTTCATTTGATACCATCTTTATGCCGTGATTATTTGGTTCGTATTATTTGAACAGACTTATTCTAATGATATGGAAAAATGCAGGAGACGGCATCCAGTTGTCTGAAGATGGAGCATGCAAATGATTGGATGGGTGTTCAGTTGACCTGCCAGATTTTTGTTCAGGAGAACAGTCCAGCAACAGATGATACTCTGCATTTGGGACATTGATACTGCTGCTTTTTTCTTTTAGTGAATTCGTCATTGTTGCTTAAGAATCTGAGAATTGTTAGCTCGTGTTGAACTTATTCTTCTTCCCATTGAGTTGGGTAGAAAGGGATCAAATCTGGTGGTGCGGCGAAGAACTTTTAAGCATTTAGATATCCAAGATACAAAATTTTAAATTACAGATTGGTCTCAATTTATAAGTTTTATTTTATCGATCAAACTTAATTTTAAATTTTATCAAATTTGTCCAAAGGGTTTGCTAGACCTAGATTGATCTGAGCTCTATCCAAACTCAGGTTGTTCTACCAACATAAAACACTCGGTACCGGATTATAATTTAAATTTTACTCCGTCTCAATATAGGCCAAAGTTGATCATAGAGGACTTTATAAAACAAAATGATATTGATTAATTGATGTTATTATTATCTTTTATTTGCTTTTGTTACTTTGAAAGGGAATTTTGATATTTATGTAGGGTTATAAACGAATCAAACGTTCAATGAACTGTTTGTGAACCGTTTGGCGAGAAGTTTGTTTATTTGTCAAACGAACAACATGAACAAGATTTTATATTCGTTTAATTAAATGAACGAACAAAAACAAATTCATTTATGTTCGTGAGCATTCGGTAATCCGTTCATTTATGTTCATTCAAATTTATTTACATATATCTATTTATATTTATAGTTTTTCATAAAATAAGTATTATATATTTTTTTAAAAATTAATTTTTTTCACATATGTTTGTTCGTTTAAATTTATTCACACATGTCATTTTATGTATGTTTGTTTGTGTTCATTTACGTTCGTTTATCATTTAAACGGACGAACATAAATGAACACGAACAAGCTACATTCCTTAACAAACGGACAAAAACAACAAATTAAGTTTGTTTAATTATTCGTGTTTGTTCATTTATTCGTTTAAAATTAAACGAACGAACATAATCATGCCCTCGTTCATGTTCGTTCGGTTTGTTAACAGGCCTATATTTATGTATAATATGATATTTTATGCATTTAGGTAATCAAATTTTATTTTCTTGACAATTAGATACTTAATAATTTTAAATTATTTGTGTTCGTATTTAGAATCTTAATGCCTAATTTTAAAATTGTAATACATTATCCTTTTTAATAAAACGGAATTTAAATTTAGTTCCTTTTACCAAGAATTGAATAAATTTAGTAGTAAAACACAACACTACAAGTTTGCGTTTAACAGACAAAGGTGTGCAATAAAAGATAGTTGGCAACTTGGCATCAATTGATTCGATACGTGTCTACTTCAAACTCAGATTTAATAACAACTGGTTTCGACTCATTCTCCCACATGGAAGAAGATCGCCGCTTGTTACTGGTCACTCTTACCGGCTCTGCTTGATCTGACCCAATAAGGTGAGGAAAATTCAGCTTGGCATTTTATAAGCCGCTCTATCATAAGCCACTGCCAGTGCCGCATTTTGGGGCGTCTCGTAAGTACCAAGCCATATCCTTGTGCCTTTCTTCTTCGGCAGCACAAGAGACTCAGAAGTCACTTGGCTCAGGCTGGTGGGACAGGAGACATCAAATAACTGGTCAAAGGTTATCCATTAATAACATCACTTACCGAACATTGGCTTTCAAATTCATCTTCTAAAAGATACCGACCAATGCACTTCAAGAGGCCGATATCGACACGTTCACCGTACATCTCTTTCTGCTCTTCTCGGCAATAGAAACTCAAAGGAAATTCAACCATCAACTCTAAGCTAGTAAACAAAGTTAGCGTTGACGTTAACGTATTTATATACTCCATATAGCTAGGTTTCTTTATTATTATTCTCTATTTCTGGGAAGTTTCTCTGTCGGGAGTTGAGATTTGAAAAACATATAATTTGATCACGTTTTTGAAGTGCGTCTTCGATGTTTTGTTTTTGCACTACACAATTAATGGCGACAAAGATTCAATATTATTCCAGAATTGACCACTTTCTCTAAACTATCTTTTTTTTTAAATACTTCTCACCCCCCCCCCCCAATTAATCTAATTCTCAAACTCCATTGTCTCCTACAATTTTGGATGCCATTTTCCAAAACACAATGATTAAACTTAATTTAATGATTCATTCTTTTAACTTAATTAATTAATTAATTTTTTTTGGTTAGATGGGATTTTAAAAATGACCAACCTTCACATGTTAGGTTATATTATATTATATTATATGAGCTTTGGGAACTTGGAGTAACATGTAGATTTTCTTTAGCATGACTAATTGAAAAGCAACGTGTGTGCCATCTTAATCGCTATTGTTTAACTTTTCCGTGGAAATTTTTATTTTGTTTTTTATAATAAAAAATTAATTACTTAATCTTTAATAAATAATATTTAAACTCGAATTCAAACAAATTTATCATCAAAATATTAAAAATATAAATAAATATTTTCTTATAATCATCTTAAAGGTAAAATTAAAAAAAAACAAAAATAAATATTTAACTCACGACGGTCATTTCTAAGTAAAACAGATAATATTTTATTTTAATTTTATTAAAATGTTTAGCTAGCATTAGTATAGAAGGTAATATATATTCATACATTTAAATATTAATTCACGACGGTAACAGGCAAATACATATAACATATAGATAGGTTAAATAAAATCAAACCCATCGCTGCTTTATTGAATTCTAAGGGAAGACAGTAGGATTAGGAACATGATTTTCAGATGGTTTTTACTTTTGTACTCTACTAGTCTACTACTATGCTTTGACCAAATCGCCTCATCTTCATACTAGTATTTCTCAATCACATGCTACTTGTTTCATTTATGTTACTCATTTGTAGTTAGGAGTCTTCATTTTTAGATATCGGATCGGATTCGATCTAGTTTTTTTTGGAGGTTTTCAGATTGATGATATAGTGATTCGGATTCGATCCGAAAAAATTAGATATTCGTATATTCAGATATCGGATATTCGGATATCTGATTATCTGAAAATATAATTTGATTTAATTATTTTTTTCGAATTTGAAGAACGTATTTATCAAAATTTTCAAATTTCGAATATAACAAACAACAAATTGCTAAATACAACAAGGTTCACATATATGAAAATTTTGATTTTTTTAATTTTCGAATATAACAAGTATTAAATTGTTAAATGTAACAAGATTAATATTTATGAAATTTTGAATTTTCGAATCTTCAGATTTCCGGATAATTCGGAGCTTGAAATATTGTGATCTGTATCCGATCCGAAAAAGTTTAAATCTGATTTAATATCCCATCTAAAAATAAAAATCAGATCAGGTCAACGGATAATCAAATTGGATTGGTCGAATCAGATATTTTTAAACACGCCCTCTTTGTCGCACATCTTGTTTGGAAATATGTTGCCTTCCACTTCTACCTTCTTTCCTCAAAAAATACACCTACAAATACTAATATTTATATGCAAATTAAGCGAGAGTAGAGATATTCAAATGTTTATCACAGTTAATGAAGTTGATAATTAACAAAATTCTATATAACTCATGTTTTTTTTTTATTTGAATAAGCATTGTATTAAATAAATTTTAATTGATGTTAACGTATTTGATAAAAACAACATCTGCTAATGTAAACAAAGCAAATCGTTCTCTCTTCTCCTGGAAAGTAAAATTAGATATTAAAAAAGACAGTGCAGGCCATATGATAGAACCAAATGAGAAATGACCAAGTACATATGGTCAGCATCTTAATATTCCCAAAACAAAAGTATTAACTCACCTGTGTTAAATGTTAATGTTCTTCATTTTCAATTTAAAGAGAAATCGGTATGGAAAGAAACATAGACGATTTCCATCCCATTTGAATCTCCTCCTCATCCAAACATGCAATTCCGAGCGACTTGGCTTTCGCCTCTGGGTTACTTGCACTACTCTTCATCTTCTTCGGCTTTGGCCAGCAGTCCCTTGGTCCAGACGACGTGGTTGAAGCGGTAGGTTCCGGTGACCGGCGCCTTGTGCCTACTCTTATTGGCTCCAAAGTATTAGAGCCAATTAAGTGAGGAAAATTCAGCTTAGCCTTGGCCCCACGCATTTTGAAAGCGGCTCTATCGTAAGCCAAAGCAGCATCTTCGGGGGTCTTGTAGGTTCCGAGCCAAATCCTTGCACCATTCCTCTCAGGACCCCTAATCTCAGCCGCGTACTTTCCCCACGGCCTCCTTCTCACTCCTTTAAAATTCATCCCCCTCCGTGGCAGCGCAGGCTCTACCTTGACCATCTCCCCTTTCTCCTCCCCGGTCCCGCTGGATGTTTGTTGGACCACCGTCGTACTTGTTAAATCAGCCTGGTTGGAAGGAATCCACCCGAAGTTTGTAGCATCACGCAAGGCACTGTAAACCAACATATCCTCCGAATCATCCACCTTTAAGGGTAAGTCACCCCAACCTTCATTCAAAAAAATACTACTGAAACTTAAACTCCTGTTAAACTCATTGTTGCTGCTGCAACTCATTGTTGCTTGAGATCCCTCAAAATCATCAAGAAGATATCGTTGACAAGATTCAAGGATATTCAACTCTGATTCTGAAACAATTGTCATATTCATTAAAACGCAAAAGTTGAGTGAGCTTATAATTAACCAAGCTTATCTCTTTTAGGTTTCGTTGTCTGAAAAATGGTAGTTTTGGAGAGTGGGTGTTGTGGTTTTTATAAGGAAGGAAAAATCTGATGGGAACCAAACCCCTGATGTGGTGGATATTTCTATGAATGTTCACCCTGTATTTATGGTTTTCATTTTTAATCACATGTATTTGTTTTTATTAAACAATGCATACTCATCATGCTCCAAAGTGAATAGTATATTTTCGTATAGAATTAGTTTTTTATTTGTAAATGTATGGAGCAATAGGGTTTTAGAATTTCTTTTCTACTATTTAATTATTTTTAATATGATTTTATGGTAATATATGTTTTGTTTTTAATTTTCAATAAAATTCACATACATCTTACAAATTAAACTGCCCATACTTAATTTTTTTTATAGAAAAAACATCATCTCATTTTCTCTTAAATTATTCTTCTCTAAATTTAACGATAGCTATTAATGTTCTTTTTCTAATTAAACTTACTATAGAAATATAGAAGAAATTGCCTGCACCGACTGTCGGTTTGATTATGATACAAATGCATTAAAAGACAGGAGTTGTACTGGTACATCGTAGCACTAAGCACGCTATTTCCCTTCTTTGGCTATTTAACTTTTTGACTCATGAATACAAGTTCGTGGTATATTGACAAGAAATGTCATTTTTAGTTTTAGTTTTATTTAACATTAATCTACAAATTTGAGCCTGAACAATTCATCTATATATATAAAAGAGATTCAATTATACTAATGTAAAACTATACATTTCCATAATTTTATATACAAATTGTTAAATTTATCAATATAGTCAAAATTGTAATATATGCAAAGTTTTGAATTAATTTAATAATTTTATCCTATTTATTGTTAATATCACTTTTATCTTTGTATATTTAACAATCAAAATTCTTTTTATATTGAAGTAGTTAGATGTTTTTAATATATTGAAATTTTAATACATGTGATGGATAATAATATAAAATACTATAAAAATGTGTGAAAGTAATAGCATAAGTAAAAGTAATTTTCTTTCATATATGTACGAGGAAATAAAGGCAATGAAAAGGAGTAGGACGTTGCCAACGAATTAGGTAGGTTTAATTTGTTTATAAACAAAACAAGGGATTTGATGTTCCATTCTCATTTTTTAATTTTCCATATGAATGCTAAGACTTTTCAACTTGATTCTGATTTGGTGCAATTAATTATTTTGTTAAGAAAATGTTTAACTTTTTTCATTTTTCAACCTTTCATGGAATATTGATTGCATGATAACAAAGCAAAAGGTGTTTGAGAATTGAGAGTTTTAAATGTAAAGGCATCAGATGCTGACGTGTTATTTTTTTACAATTCAAGGCATTGTTTTCTAAAATATGGTGTGGGGGCAGGGGTTCAATTCTCTAATTTTATTTAAAGACCTTGGAATTTACAATTGGTTTACTTGGAGACGGTCGCATAATTTAATAATAAGAAATAATCGTTTGCTTTTATTTTATTTTATTTTTATATGTAGCATGTGCAAATCATGGGATTTATTATTTTTAAAGCGTTAATTGTTTTAAAGCATTCACGAGATTATACCATAGTTTTTGTTTATATTTTTTAATTATTTAATAAAACATACATATTTTACATATATATGCACTTGAACTTTTAGAATAAACATTAGTATTATTTTTCCACAAAAATCGCTCATTAAGTTCTCTTAATGTCAGTTGAATTCAAAATAAATTGTCCAATACTCATAAAACTAAAATATTATCTTCATTTAATACATAAAAATTATTATAAATATTTATGTAAAACCATCTTGTTATAAATAATTATTTTTTTAACAAATTTTAATTTTAATCCCAATCACGAGACTTTAGAAGAGTCAAAGAATGAATGTTTTTATTGGGTGTAGAACTCATAACTTAAAAAAATATTAAAGAACAAAAATTAATAACTTAACCAATCATCTAAATGTGTTTGCTCATAAATTTATAAAATAATTATTAAACAACATTGTTTGTTAAATTTCTAAAATAAAATAAAAAGTAGATGCCATTCTTCAACCAAACTTTAAAATTAGATAAATTAAAAGTTAGTTATTACATGTCTATCAACTAACTTTTATTTAACATATCGATTAGAAGGCTCTTTGAATATGAGTATCCCTATAACCTAGATAGCTAGGGGTCATGTTCCTTATGAAGCAATAGAAATTGACTTTACGACACATTGCTTTTGTTGATTAAAATTCTAAGATCCCTCTCTCGTTTCTTTCTATTTACTTGACACCTTAGTTACTATTCTTTCTAACATTTGTTAGGTTAATCAGTCCCTAAATCCCTAACATGATTTGTTTAAATTTATTTATTTTAGCAGTGTTAATAATATTCAAGATTTGTTTTAGGGTATAAAATGTTTAAAGTAAAATCTGTTCAACAAAGAGATGCATTAATTAGTCTAGTAGCTAAGGATGCTTATCTTGCCTCATCTTGTATGAGTTCAAATCCTGGCATGGGAATGTAATACTCACTATTTAATCCAAAAAAAATCCATTCAACAAATATTCAAACTTATATTTTTACCTTTATGGAATAAGGGTGTTACCATTTCAACTAACACCATGTAATTGCTTAAATTTGTAAACACTGCTAAATCACATATGTTCAATATTATATAAACTATCTACTGAAAAATATGATACAAATATCCATTACCCAAGCCTATGGTAATAATAAATTAATTTTCACTTTCAAAAAGTTTCATGGACTGAAATTTAAATAACTTTATGGAAAATCCTAGTTTATCCCAAAACCCTAGCGTAATGGAGAAGACATCCGTTGCTGGCCCGGCAATAGGCAATCATGGAAGTCGTCCACCGGATGAGGTTGTCGTCATGGACAATGGTGGATGCCCTGGAGCGTCTTGGGTCGCCAGTCGCATTGGAGGTGCAGCCGCCGCAGAAGAAAGGCCGAAACCTTGATGAGCTGATGGTTGAGGGGGTTGTTTCGGTGGAGATAGTGGGTGGCGATGGTTTGGGGGGAGGAGAGCAAGTCCTCGGCGTCGATGAGCAGGGTAAGGAAACTCAGGCAGCGGCAACTCCTTCTTTTCGGGACACGTTATTGGGCGGTAAGGGGAAAATTGGACAGACAATGGAAATTGGTGAGTTGGATGTTGAGGTTTGGTAGGCCCAAAGTGCATCGTCTAACCTCAATGACCAATCCTTTCAAGAGGGATTGACAACCTTCTCCAGGATACACTTTAATTCCCGGTTGGTGATTTCAGCTTGCCCGTTTGTTTGTGGGTGATATGCCGTAGCAATTTTGTGTGACACTCCAAAACGTTGCAAGACTTTGGCAATAAGTTTGTTGTCAAAGTGCTTGCCAACATCACTAATGATTGCCCTTGGTATTCCAAACCGTGTGAATATATTTTTCTGTAAGAATCTCTGAACCGTTTTGGAGTCGTTTCTGGGAGTTGCGACTGCTTCGACCCATTTGGACACATAATCGACGGCTAGAAGGATGTATAGATTTCCATATGAAGAAATGAATGGTCACATGAAATCGATCCCCCATACATCGAATAGCTTCACTTCAAGGATGTTTTAGAGTGGCATCTCATGTCACCTAGAGATATTGCCCGTTCTTTGATAACGATACACTTTGGGTCTACCTAACTAGTAACAATTCCCCCAAACTCGAGTGAGGCATTGTCCTCAATGCATGAAAAACAAAATAAATAAAAGAAAAATGATAAACGATGACTTACTCCGAGAGTTCGTCATCGTGGATGATGAGTTTCCTTTTCGCGGGTTGCTTGAGTCTTTTGCTTGAGCGTAACGGTTGTTGTTTTGTGGCTGGTGGAGAAATTGATTCCCGTGCGGGGATGACGTCATCGTTGTCGTCGGCCTCTTCTTTTACTTCTTCGGTAATGGGGGCTTTACGTTTGGATTTAGAGGATGTGACAAGAGGCAACTTCAAAGGTGCAGCAGATGACTCGTTTGAGTCTGAAAAACTAGACATAGTCGCAGAACGGGTAGGTTCGTTAAGAGGGGTTTTACCTTTTTCTTTTGCAGAGGTTGTTGGAGCATTTTCAGTTTTGGTTGCCTGGAAATCTTCAGTGTCAGTTGCCTGGGCATCATCAGGTTTGGTTGCCTGGGCATCTGCAGTTGCTATTGCCTGGGCAAGTAGTTCGGCAGGGAAGATTAGAAACGACACTATGATGTCGGGGTTTTTCTCCAAGATTACTCGTGTGATGGCAATGTTGTGGTCTTTCATATACCTCATAAACAACGATTGTCGTGCCTCGATTTGTTCCAATCAGTGCACTAAGGGCAGAGTATGGCTGCAAGTTGATCTGCGTTTGCTGGCCTACTTGCCTGGGCATCAGCACTGCCCGGGGCATCTAGCTTTGCCGAGGCAACAGGAATTGCTCGGGCAACCTTCGGTTCGAGATATTTTTTTGGTACTTCACCCATAATCTTCTGGTACTGTGCGCGACTCCATCCGGTAGGTGTCTTCTCATCCGTTGGGTCAATGGGAACTTTCTCTTGCTCACAAAGGTGGGATATGAGGCTTGGAAAGAAAAGAGAGCCCTTATCCTTTTGACTACACACAAAAATCTCATTACAAATGATTTTGCTAATATCAATAATGCGTTTATGCAAAATGGAATATGTGAGCAAGAGCCGTCATGTGTCAACGGTGGTGTTGTGTGTTGTGGGCATTAAACAAGTTTTAACAAATTTGTTCCAAAGTTTTGCCTCGGGTTTAAGCCAAAGGCGGTTTACCGTGTCCTTGTGTGAGCCTTCGTTCCACTGAATGCCCATAATTGTAAGGTATTGGAGCACCTTTTAGAGTCTTTTGGCCGTGATCTTTTCTACGAATTTTAATGTTCGTCTTTCTCAATATGGACACCATAGAAACCCTTGATTTGATCGACGTCAATAGGGATTGCTCTGCCACGGACAAAAACATGGGGATTGTCAGGATTAGAAGAATGAACATAGAACTCTCTTACCCATGTTGTGTTGCCCTGCTTTGGTTGATAGCAAAAAAATTTGCCATTTTTGATACTCAATGACTCGGAAGATGGTTGGATCAAGGCTGAAATCTTTGTGGGAGTCAGAGTATGCAAAGCCTTGCTCTTCCCAAATCTCGCGGCTAGCGAACTTGGAGAGGTACCGTTCTTCTATGGCCAGAGTTGCATATCGCTTGAAAGGAGGTTCGTTGGAAGAACTTGGGTGTACCAAGGTTTTGAGTTTCAATGCCATAGATGTTTCTTTGGTTGTGGATCAGATGAAAGGAAAAAAAACAAAGAAAGGGAGAGAAACTAAAGAGTTTGGAAGAGTGAAAGAAAGAGTGGGGGAAGGGGGTGGAAGTTTTAATGGTGATAAGGGAAATAAAAGAAAGAAAAGATGGGTACTAAAGATGGTGGGTGAGAATGAGTGGAAAGAAGGTGAGGGGGTTAGGTGCAATTGGCGGCAAAAGGAATTGGGGGAGGGGAAAGGTTTGGCCGGCTAGCAATTTTTAAAGGGGAGATTAGGGTAAAAATTAGGCTTTTATAAACCTTAAAATTAGCCTATAAATCCCCTTGGAGTATAACTTCCTCCTTGGATCCAACTCTTCTTGATCTTGAACTTTTATCCTAAAAGAAATTCAAACACAAAAAAGAAATAAAAATAAAAATATTAATTAAGGATAACGATAAAGATAGATAAAAATTATTAAAGATATCCTAAAAATGTGGAAAGATAAAACAAACTAAATTGAAATAAAGTACGAAATTAAAAATAAAATAAAAATAAAACCAAAATTTTAAACTTTAGTCCAAAAAGAAAATAATAAAAATAAAAATACAATAGGAGAGCATGATCATGCATCCCCTATAGTGGCCACTTCTTTGTCGCGTTCAACATGGGTGCTGGTTTAGTGCTTCAATCTTTGTCCGTCCATGGTGGGGACTTGATTATCACGGTACCTTGGGAGAAAGGTTTAATTGACACGTCACTCTTTTAACGGTTGTTAACGGGTTAGTGACAAATTTAGAGTAAAACTAAAAGTTTAATGGTAACATTGAAGCAATTGAAAGTTTTATTACCAAATTGAATAATTTACCAAAGTTTAGTTACCATTTGTGTACTTTACTCAAAAGAAAAATATAATATAAAAAGTGTTTTTTTAGATTTTATTCTAAAAAGAGATAATAACGCTTTCGATCTCAATATTTTCAAAAGTAATTAATTTAGTTAAATAATACATAATGATACATATGATTAATAATATATGACCGTACATGACGTTCATCGGTGAATTTTATTTCCAAAACTAGAAGAAGAAGAAAGCAAAGCATCACGTTTTGGATTTGTTTACCAGAATTTTCCTACGCCGAAATGGAATTTAGTTCGGATATTACCATTTCATATAAATATACATGTCATCTCGTGTTTGTCAAAATTGCTTTCTTTTCCCTTCTTTTATAGATTATCGTCATTTCGATCCTATGCTTTATATAAAAATATATTTTTAAAATTTATTCTAATTAATAATTTTAGATAAAACAGCACCTCCAAATAGATTGTACTTAAATGTATTAGTTCCTTATTTGATCCTTATATTTTTATTTTAATTTAATTTATTTAATAATCATATAAAAAGTTTTAATAACTAAATAACTAATATATTAAATTTCATCGAACTTTTAAATATAATATAGATCAAAATAAATAAATAAATAAATAAATAAATAATTGTGGCTAAGTACCTCTTGATCTAGTGGCAAGACATTTATGTTATATGGCAAAACATTAAGACGACGTTTATCAACTTTGCTAGAGACATTATGTGTATGATTAAATGTAAGGATAAATTATTTCTAACATTAATAAATTATTTGTTCGATTTTATTTTTAAATAGATTATTAAATTTGATTTTATGTCATTTACCGTTGAATGTTAATGGAATTGTTGACCGATAGTTAAACAAATTTGTAGAATAACACATCAGATTTTTATTATTTACGTCTTTTATCAATTTTTCATGATTGTAATTGAAAAATTATATAAAAAATAAGAAAAGGAGATTCAAACTTGGATGACTTGGAGATTATGGAGTCACATCTAACAACTTAATTAAGTAGAACATTTGATTTACGGTTTACAACATTTTACTCACCTTTTTGGGCATTTGCAATCGGCGAATTAGTTAGTTGTGCGTACTGATACAGCACTAATGGCTATAAAAGATGTCCAAGGAATGTTCTCTTATTTGGATCCTGAGTACTATGATGTTCTTATGAAGTGCGGTTTTTTTTTTTTTTTGTATTACTAATTTTTAATTGTATTGTATCTCAAAATTAGTATTTGGAAACCAAGTTGCTTGGTTTATTAAAGATATGAAAGTGTTTAAAGCCTAGTTTTTGTTTGAGTTTGGTCTTTGCTGCAAACTAAAGTTGAATGTTGAAAAAACAATCTGATTTGAGTTTTTGATAGTTACTCTGATCATCAACTAGTGACAAAGGAAGGTGTAGAAGTTCCTTCAAGGCAATTTTAAGTGAAAAACTCCTTTTAAATAATTATTTAAAGAAATGACCCCCTCAGAGCTTTATTTAGGAAAATGACCCTCAAATCTGTCACGTATGAAGAACTCGCGTTCTGCGCAGAGTTAATTCCGACCTCGCTTTCTGCAAAAAGCGAATTGTTCAAATGTGGCATCACTTTTCAGAATAACGAACTTAACAGGACCTCGTGCTCTGCAAAAAGCGAGGTCCCCGAAAATTTGAAGAGCCAGTTGAAAATATCGCGGGCTGTTTAATGGAACTCGCTTTCTGCAAACAGCGAGTTCTTTGTAAATCGGGCTGGCAGAACAAGCGTCCATAGGCATGTTTGAGCGATATTTCGGGGTTATTAATCGTATAATTTCAGTAAACGGTGAGTTTAGGTACGTAGTACTGGAACTTGTCTTTTATTCGACACCAATATGGGCAAGTTCGGTGCATTATAAACCGAGTAAAATTCGCGTTGAAAACGGTACCATAGCTTGATTTTGTGAATGACAGAAAAGTTAAAAGGGTGTGATAATCTTTTCCGATTTATTTATCGAGTTTTAATGTACGTTTATTATCGCATTTTTTGACCTTGGAGGTTGAGGCTAACATTGGAACGTGTGATACACGGAGAAAGGTATAAAATTTGCGTTGAAAATGGTTCGAATGCGTGGTTTTCTGTAGGAACGACAAGGCGGAAAGAAACTTTTAAAACCAATGAGACATTGTTATTTCAACATAAACTTATATTACATCCGCAGAAAGTTGTAACTCGTTACTAGTATTACATTTCAATATAAACTTATATTACATTCGTAGAAAGTTGCTACTGGAATACGCCTATCATATTCTATCCCACAACTTCTGTTCTGAACCCGATCAAAGATGACACCCCCACCGAAGAGGGCATATTGTACATTACCGTTTCGGGGTCGTCATCGGCCAATTCCTTACACATTCCCATTCTTCGTGATGTGAGCAATCCTGGATATTGAGGTATACCTCATTACGCTACATTTTACACCAGGATTCCATCATCAGCGCAAATGGTAGGAGCTTTGGCCGCGGTTACCTTCTCGAGTATTGTGATTTATCGTTTAACTTGTAAGTCTGACCTCGTTCAAATATGATACAAATGCTCGGAGCTTTGGGCACGTACTCGTGATGCAACTACATATACCAACAAATCACAATACTCGAGAAATCTCTTAGCCAAAGTATTTTTTGAGTATGCGATTTGTTGTTTTTGGTAGCTACAATAGAAGCGAAATATTCTCCGAAACTACCTTATTGCAATTTTTGGGGGTATTTAATGAAGGGATCTCGCTTTTTGTAGAGAGCGATTTCTTCCAAGATTTCTGACATGCCGAGGATCTCGCGTTCTATGAAGAGCAAGTTCTGCCAGGATTCCTGACGTGTCAGGATCCTCGCGTCCTGTAGAGCGTGAGTTCTGCCAGGATTCCTGACGTGTCAGAAATCTCGCGTTCTATACAGGCGAGTAATGGGTTGAAAATTTAAAAAATAATAAATAGCAACAAACACTAGCAAACAACAAATATCATATCATATCATAAGATATTAATAAATAAAACCTAAAATTAATATGAGAAAATCGTACTTAAAACATAGAAATTAAAAACCAAATAAAAAATTGAGTTCAATATATTCAAATACAATAAATTAAAAACCAAATAAAAAAAATTAGTTCAAATTCAATAAATTGGAATACAACAAACACTTAGTTCATACGAGGGCCTGAGCGATTAGGACACTTGTTAATCACGTGTCATGGATTTCTACATGCATTGCAAAGTTTCTTTTGTCTGGTTCTTTCTCTATGTTCGATCGTGTCCTCCGCATAGTAAATCTGTGTCGATCGTGGACGTCCCTTATTTCGTAGTAGTGTAGGATCTGGGCGTATAGTCGGTTCATCATCAACGGCATACAGATCAATTTCATTTCTGATGGGAGGAAACTCTTTTTCGTAAACCTTCAATATTGTTTATAGTAAGTATACCGAATCAAGCACTTGCATGTAGTGAATCTGTTGGGAAGAACAAGCAGCAATGGCGTGTGGGCACGGGTATTTGAATGTTTGGAAGACTCCACAGTCGCTAGTTCTCTTCCTTAGATCTACCACGTACGCGTTGTGTTGTATACCTTCCAATGGCCTCGAAAATTCTGAAACACGAAACAAATGACCTTCTTGAAAGAAGAGAGTTGCAGTCATCGCATTTGAATGGCCACATAAGTTTGCAATTTTTCGAGGAAGTCCAGGTAGACTTTGTGGCCACCTGCCATGTAATCGGTTGTTTGCCTTCCCAGGGCTGCAAATAGGGTAGCCAAACTATAGTAGGTCGCTTTGACAATGGAAGTGATAGGCAAATGTTGCACTCCCTTGAGAGCTGAGTTGACCGCCTCAACCAAGTTCGTTGTCATGTGACCATATCGTTTACCCTCATCATATGATCGAAGCTATTTTTCCCTCGAGATTTTGGCAAAGTAGCATGCGCCTTTATCATTTTTGGCTCTTAGTTCTTCGAACAGCTGGTCTACCTTATGTACGTAATGTGAGTTGCCTAGGGAATGACAAACACCTAGTTAGGGGCGAACAATACATGCAAAGATATCGTAAACGCAGAGGACGTCAAAGACGTACCCATTTGAAACACCATAGCACGTTCATCTTGGTTCTTGTAAATCTGCAAGTAGTTGGCCACAATGTGTCGTAAGCAGTAACAATGGTAAATATGGGGAGACTGCCAAGACCGGCCCAAACCCTGTATTACGTACTTGATCGCATTGGATATGTCAAAAATAACATGTGTGCTGAGCTGCTGGGAGTGGTTTCGGACAAGCTCGACGGTGGTAAAGTCTTTCTAACTTTTTTGGAGCAGAATTTTACAATCCTCCCCCCGGATGCGGATGACGAAACAAAACGAGTAAATATATTTATTTTTATTTTCTATTTTTTTAATAATTAAAATATTTGTATAACGATACTTATTATTTTCGTAGCGGTTTACTCGTGCCCACATCCTACGAATTATTGTAGGGATTCTAATGCTTGACAAATCTCGCAACAAAGTCCACCTAATGTGGTTGTACCATCTCCGCAATTTTGCAGAATCTAGCAAGAAATGTTGGGAGCAACGGTCCTGGCCTTTCTGTTCACGGAGCTTTGTAGAACCGTCGACCTAGATAGAGCTGCAATCGAAGGATGTCTTTTACTGCTTTAGTCTTAGGCTTGGTTCCGGATGCCCTTTTTAAGCCCGCGGCCTAGACAGCCTACCCTATACCTATTCTCGCTTATTCAGAGGTATTATTAAAATTATTTAATTTAATTTAATTTATTTTATTTTATTTTAAGAATATATTTTTAAACTATTACAATTTTTAAATTTTTTTTTCATTAATGGCAGGTGGTGTCTTCCACTCACTTACCAAAGACTGCTAGAGACACAGCGAGACTATAGACTGCTACTCGACAAGATACAAAACGAGGTCAGAATTTTGGATATTTTTTCTTAATTCCTAAAAAAAAACCAGCCAAAAAATTATATAACTCACATTCAAAATTTTTTGTTCAGTTCCTGTGGACTCTGTACGCTACTTCTCCGATTCAGGATTGTATTCTGCAGGACATCACGGACGGCTCTCACGTCTCTCTGCTGCTGGTGCCACTCATCAACTACGAAATTGTCGAGTGGCATCCTACCGACCGGGTTTTGCGACAATTTGGCTACGTCCAAGGGGTTTCGGAGCCGCCACCCAATTTGGGCGAATTACATCAGTTGATGCGATAAGGGAAGACGAAAGTCCATTGGGACCATCATCACGCTTACTGGGTCAGGCAATGGATGGCAAGGTATGGCAGGTGGTCGCCCATCTGTGTACCCATTGTAAACCAAGACGTCACATTCGACTATATGCAGTGGTACTACCAAAATGAAAAGCCGCATATACTGACTCCAGATGAGGGCCATCGAAAAATTATGCTGCCTCCCTAAAATCGCCCGCTGCACAACGTCACGCCACCCAGCACCAGCTGACGCAGCCCGGTACCAGAATGGGGCCTAAAAGTTAGAGACGTCAAACACACACTGCAGGGGCCTCGTCCTCTGGAACATCGCGAGCAACAGATCAGTCCGGGGCAGGGCCTTTGACACCAGCGTCAGGACCGATATTTATGCATTTCGCTTCGTCATTGTTTCTGCAGATTGGTGGTCTTCAGACGTTTCAGCATACGGGGCCTCCACCCGAGCTTTTTATGACGAACGCCTTTTGTCCTTTTATGACAGTGCCTCCACCATATTACCCGACACCGCCTTTTGCATATGTTCCTTCGGTGTTAGATGTTCCACCATTGGCAGCACAGTTCGACTACAATATTGTCGAGCAGACGCCACCGCAAAGTTTGTTCTACACCGGCCCTGGTGTCAGCGGTGGTCTACGTTTCGAGGACGATTATGGCGCCAATAATGAGGACGACGATGATGACGATGGAGCACATACCTCTCGGAGGAATCCGCCACGAGATCGTCGTGCACCCAGCTGCGGAACGAGTGGACATAGGCGTCATTAAGACGACATGATCTTTATTTATCACCTTTATTTATTATTTTATAATTTTAAATATTTTATTTTGCCTTATTTTTTTACATAGTTTTAGATTTTATATTTATTTTTGTTCTTTGTCAGATAAACAGTAACGTACATTAACAACCTGATAAATAAACCGAAAAAGATTATCACGCCCTTTTAACTTTCTAGTCATTCACAAAAACAATCTATGGTACTGATTTCAACACGAATTTTGCTCGGTTTATAATGCACCGAACTTGCCCATATTGGTGTCGAATGAAAGACAAGTTCCAGTACTACGCACCTAAACTAGCCGTTTACTGAAATTATACGATTAATAGCCCTGAAATATCGCTTGAACATGCCTATGGATGATTGTTCTGCCAGCCCAATTTACAAAGAACTTGCTTTATGCAAAAAACGAGTTATATTAAACAGCCCGCGATAAATTCAGCCAGCTCTTCAAATTCTCGAGAACCTCGCGTTTTGCAGAGCGCGATGTTCTGTTAAGTTCGTTATTCTGAAAAGTGATGTCACATTTGAACAACTCACTTTTTGCAGAAAGCGAGGTCGGAATTTACTTTGCGCAGAACACGAGTTCTTCATACTTGACATATTTAGGGGTCATTTTTCTAAATAAAGCTCTGAGGAGGTCATTTCTTTAAATAATTCTTGACAAAGGGGGTTTTTCACTTAAAATTGCCTTCCTTGAGCTGATGACACTCGCAAAAGTTTATCTGTATAGAGGATTGTCAACAGGAGATGGTCCTACATTCGATCAGTGCCTTAGGATCCTTGAAAAGCTTGACAGGGGTAGCTGCTTGGGCTGCATACTTGGTTCCCTTGCAGACACTGTGAGTACTGTTCGACTCCAATAGGCAATAGCCCCTTTCCCTTTGATTCCTAAATCATTCAAGTGCTTCAGAACCTTTTCTGTGGCAGCTTTTTTCCATATTAGAGTCACCGTCACATGGGTTATACTATCATATCTGCCTTTTCTACTTTGTGGGGGTAATTGGAGGTTCTGTTTTATCTCAGTGCCCTGTTTCTTTACTTGGTTATATGTGCTGGTTTTATGCCCGTTCTTAGCTATGGACTATGGAATCCGATCATTCACAGAAAGCGACCGATAAGTGAAACAATGTCATCTTCCCATCTAGTAATTATTCCCTTCATTAGAACCCCTAGATATATAATGCCCCTTTCTACTTTCTCAAATTGTCCCAAACAGATCACAGACATCATATAAACGAAAAGGGATTCAGATTCTTGTGTTATATAGTTAAACCTTAACGCCCTGCTTTCAATTACTCCATATAACTAGAAATTTCTGTTACTACTCCAAAAGGACACAATGCTTTTAAGAAAGAAAAGAACTCCATTCGTTTCCTGATCCCAAAATATTTCTCCCAATTGAGATATTACGATCTAGATGCAGGGGCATTGAAGGGTCGACTAGTAATTGGCACGGCTGCCCAAGGGCTAAGAGGCACCGCAGAGGATGGAACTGCCACACCTTGGCAAGAAGGGCACATGGTGAGGGTTGTAGGAGGGTTCATGTGTTTGTGAAGCTGTGGGGAGAGTTTCAATGCTCTTAGTTCTTGCACTTCCTTATGCAGCATCTGGTTCTTGTGTGTTAGATTCTCGCAACATCTCTTTAGATACTCACAGTCAACTTCCGTCTGCTTCAACTTTGTCCTGCACCCATTCAATTCCATGCATGCATTCAAATTTTATCTTTAATGGTCCAGGCACGCATCAACGACTACTTGTAAATATCCATAAAAAGTAACCCTAAACAAATCTTTTTCACTTTATTTTCATTTAATGAGCAACCCAAGATGCATGAACATATCTCCGGGAGTTGCTCTAAGCCCAAGCACCTACGTGAATATCTAAAGATTAGACAACTGCTAGTAGGCTGACACCTTTAACTCCATAGGTTTTTATTTTAATTAATCACTTCCACACAGAATCCCCTAAGAACTTCTTTAGCTGGAACTGGAAGGGACAACTCTAGCCATTAATGAGAGTGTTAATTTAAAACTTGTAAAAATGCTAAATTGCAATATGGTGACATCCCAAAAACACCCTAGAAACCTTTTTTTTTTATATTTAATAAAAATATACTTCACCTTGCCCTTCTATTCTGGAACCAAACCTCCACTTGCCTGGGCCTTAGATTCAATTGCTTTGCCAAAGCCAGCTTTTGCTTCTGCAGATAAACACCAACAATTCACGTCAAAAACTATATTCCAAAACTACCCTTACAAAGCTAAGTCAACGACTGAAAGGCCACTAACCGGATTCAGAGTGGCATGTTCCTTGAAAGTTTCTTCAAGCACCAAGGACTGTTCCTTTGAAAGCCTAAGCTTCTTCCTTGAGGCAGCAGCGCCATCTTCATCATCGCTGCCACGAGAGCATGAATATCTCTCAACCTCAGTTTCATCACCCGCATGGTCTCTCTCGTTTTTCTTTCCACTTACACTAGAAATGGTGCTGTTGGGCGACAATACCCAACCTTCCTCCTCACAATCACCCGCTGCCGGTGCTCGGTTCACGTCGATTCCTTTAAGAAATGATCTTGTATCCAACTGTTCGTCTGCATGCATGTTGTGTGAATCAGAAAACTCATTGCATCAATCAGAAAAGTGATGGCTACTCGTGGATAGTGTGCGTTGCATATGAAACAAAGTTACTACTTACTAGTACCTGGTGCACGAGTTTTATCTTAGCATCTAAAAGATGTGACACGAAAATCCCATTGGGCAATGTAACGCTAATGGTCAAGTTTCAAGTTTACTGAGCAGTTATTTATCCTTCTTTCCTTACACCTGACCAAATCCTGAAATCTTAAATACTTATAACTCCAAAGGAAGAAAGAGAAGATAAAATATCAGATCTGAATGGAAATACAAATACTGCTGGTTTTCTTCTTGATTTAAGATCTCATGTTACAATTTTTTTAAAAAAAAAAAAAGAGAGGAAAAAGTATTAGAAGTTATTCATAAAAACATGAGTGACATGACAATTCGTCATTGATATCTTTGGGGTTTGAGTCTTTTACTTTGGCTTATTGTTGTGGCTAAATTGAGTGTTATCTGTCTTTGTATTGTTTTTAATTTTTAGGAAGCCTTCTATTAATAAATGATATTTTACTGAGGGAAAAAAAACAAAGGAAAGGAGTTGAAGGGACAAGAACATACCAGAAGACTGAAACAGCTGATTCCAAATATTCTTGTGCTGAAGGGGGTGTGAAGCTGAAGACATGAGACTTAACTTGGAAGAAGGCTGATACTGAGCACATCCCAAGCTCAAACTCAACCACAAACCATCATCCTTATCACCCATTTCTTCTTCTTCTTCTTCTTCAAAAGCAACAAAAAATTTTTCTCACTTTACAAAGCAAAAACCAACCAAATCTCTCAACTTGTGTTTGGATTCTGAGGGGGCAAAAAGCAAAATGGAAGAATGGGTTGAGCTCTAGCTTTTGGTGCAGCAAAAGACTGAGAGGATGGAAGTATATATACAGATATAAGAGAGGCAGATGGCCATGGGTGTAGATTCAATCATGAATAACGTCAGTGGCCCTATTGGCTCCATCACGATTATGCTTAGTTCAGTTTAGCCTGGACTTAACTCAACCACAGTTTAAGTTACCCTTTTAACCATGATTCCATATTAGCGTGCAACTCAGATCTTTATTTTGGATGTTATGTCCTTTTAACCGCAGTTGGGTGTCTTGTCTGAGGAGTTTTAGGTTTTATAATAATAATATTATTATTAACTCATCTTAAAAAGCGGCTTTCTCGCTCATTGACCGTTGACTAATTGGGACAGCAAAAAGCTGCTGCAACCCCCACTCGTTGGAGCCCATGCGTGGCTTTCAGGCAGCATGCTGAATGCCTGGAGCTGGGGGGTATGTTGTCCGAGGGCGAGTGAAGAGCGCGTGGGCCATTTGGCACTGGGCTCAATGGGATTATGGTAGTAATGAAAGAGATTCGGTATGTGTTGAAGGATTACGTTACAGAGTTGGGAAGCATTTACGTTTTTTTGAGGGGGAAACTGCACGGGGATTGGGAACCATGCAAAATACAATTCCCCGTTTGCACCTTCAACTCAAACCATTAATGCAATCAATGCACTTCAATTTTACTTTTGGTGTTTCCTTTCTGGACTAAACAGGAGTTATGGCTGAAAAACCCATAACTGAAAGGTTCAAAATTTTACTTAATTACAGCTTCATTAATATAAACTCCACTTTATTATGATTAGCTTAAATATTTATAAATTGATTTCTAAGATATACCCGATTGTGCAAGGGTCCAGGAGGACCATACAAATTGTCATAAAAGGAGGAAACACTATACTTAATTCTAAGCTACCCACTAGCCTGGTTAATTGCATGGCCAAACCGGTACAAGTACACACTCCATGAATTATTTTTGTACTTTCTTTAGCCTAACTTGTCCTCCTAAGGTCCCCGTTTTGTCATAAATTGACTTTCCACGTAATCTTATAAAGGAAAAAAAAAACATATGCTGGGATGTAAAATAATTAAGCCAAAATTTTATATTTAATCTTCTTTATTTCATGCAAGTCTCTATGAGCCGGTTGTGAGAGAAGGAGGAGAAATTGCATACTATGTTTCTTTGGTGTATAGAAATTACCAATTCTTATTGGTCGACATTGTTCTTTAGAAATTTGCAGCTTTATTTAGTTTACTTGTATGATTGTCTTCCATTTACCACGAACAAATGGAATAAATCGAAAGATACGTGAAGGAACAAAATTGGTGCACTATTTGGCCCAATACGTTTAACATCGGAAATGAAACTTTGGATGCATATCGTGAGCCCAATACAGATGACAATAGTTAGCAAAATCTCTTTCTTGCAGGGGTTGGTTGGTTGCTTGCTGCTGACAACTGAATGAAAATTTCAGGCAAATTTCGTCAGAATTGGACCCATGTACATGTACTTCTTAAACTCTGTGGTGAGGGCCCATGTTGCAATTATGATGTTTCTTAACGCATGACGA
Source organism: Hibiscus mutabilis (assembly GCA_019671005.1). NCBI lineage: Eukaryota > Viridiplantae > Streptophyta > Magnoliopsida > Malvales > Malvaceae > Hibiscus > Hibiscus mutabilis. The sequence goes on along the minus strand of CM033725.1, from coordinate 219,229 downwards.
CATCGATATATTATTCTAATTTTAGCAATGATACATTTGTTGAATAAAACTATCCAGGATTATAAACGAAATATAATATGATCATTAATGTCAATTTAAACCTACAAATACTAAATAAATTATAAATATTTGTTTGCTGTGACTATTAGCAGATTAAATCAGATTGAATAATGTTGTTATTTGGTTATTTTGGTTTATGGAGTCCGTGTTTGGGCTAAGATCGATTATAAATTTAAAATCCAAAATGATTAAGTGGATCGAAGCCCAAATATACATCATTCTTGCAAACAGCTGAGTTTAGAAATTACTCATATTTTTAGCACCCAAAAGAATTTCTTTTATCTTTGTCAATGGTAGGAGACACGAAACATTAAGGTGGAGGTGGAGAAAACGGGATCTTGAAGGATTAAATCCTGAATCGATATAATCGAAGATTTGATATAAATCATGTACCCGTCTTTTCATTTGATTGCAAAGCGCGGTGGGAAATAGCTCTTGCTTCATGCAGGGGTGAGCGTTTGATTAAGTTGAGTCAAAAAATTTTTGAGTTATTTGAACTGATATATCATATTTTAGAACTCTAATTTTAGTACAAATTTTTCGATTCGAGTTGAGTTTAAGAAATTTGAGTCGAGTCGAGTTTTCGAGTTTCTATACAAATTTAATTGTAATTATTTATCATGTTATAGTACAATTTGATTCCAGTTTAAACTACTTTATCTAATCATATAATATATGAATATATATTTCTTCATAATTTTTATATTGGTATATATATAAAAGAAAAAATTGATGGACTCGACTCGAACTTAAAACTCAATACACTAATTATTAAAATTGTTGAGTTATTTGATTTTCTATTTTACAACTCAAGCTTTATTTTAAAAAAAATTGAGTTGAGTTTTTTCGCCTTGATTCGAGTAAAAAAATTTATTTTTTCGAGTCGAGTTAAATTTTACTCGCCCTAGTTCCCTGTATTCAATACTTTCCTCCCTTGTCACTATAAACAGCAAGAGAACCAGAGGGGGCCATTGCCCCCTTAAAACTTAAAAAATTATATATTATTTAAAAATTTTATTTGTATTTTATTAAAAATCTATTTTCGTTTCCTAAAATTTTATTTGTTGAGTGCGGATTGATCTCATGGTGCAAGTAGAAAAAGGTACTCTTTTGGACTCAACATTGATGGAGTTGTAAATCTAAAAGCGATGTTAGCATGTATTTGCATTATTAATTATTATTGTGGTTGGTTGTTTGCTAAACAGATTGACAAGCCAGGCCCATTCTTACTTTTTGGTTTTCATAAACTCTAATTAAATTGCTTTAAATCTTTTTTTTTCATTCTCATAGTAATATTTCAAAATTTTACTTACATACCAGTCGAGGTAGAAAATAAAAATATGCTTATTTTATACATTTGTCGGTAGACAGGTTTAGGGTAATGCCCTCCAAAGCTTTAATCTTAACTGACAGATGCATTTTTTTAATTGACTTGGGTTTAAGGTTATCCAACTTATAATAATAAATTAACGGCGGGATACCTGAACGGGTAACTTCGACAACGTTAAACACCAACTTAGTTCAAAAAAAATTTAAACACTTAATTAAAAAAAATATAATTTAGAATAACAATAATATAAGTTATTTAAATTCCGTACAAAATAGTTAACGTCTATGTCAGGCTTTCACCAAATGTTACCAGACGAACGCTGTACTCTTTCTTTTGGACTGTTCTCTCTCTCTCTCTCTGCATTCATTCTTTTTAGCTTCTAATTTTCTTTCTTTTCTTTTATAATCTCTTCCAAATCTCAAAGCTTGTGGATTATTTCCTTAAATAATCATGGAGATGTCTAAAGCACAAATGTTTATATTTTTTCATTAAAAAATCTTGGTTTGCAATGAATGGGTCTACCTGACGGGTGATTGGGGAAAGCAGGAGCTCCGGTTTCCTGTTTCTCTGTTGTAGGACTTGGATGAACTGCTCCTAAGTGTTTTGCAATGAATGGGTCTACCTGGCCCTTTTAGGCTTTAAATCCAAAGTGTTTAAAGGTTGAAACAAGGTAGGGTTGAGCGTGAGGGCAGACAGGAAAGGGTTTTAAAAACTAGATATCCCAGAATCATTCAATATGCGATTTGCTCTTGATTGATTAGACTAGAGAGAGAGAGAGAGTGTGAGAGAGAGAGATCCGTACATTAGGAATTTAGGCAAACTAAACTGGTGTTTAATAGAGAATCAAGGGAAGCTGTAGGTTTAAACTACAGCTCTATCATCAAATATTTGCATGTTTGGTTTCAAGCAATGTTTTCAACCGTCGTTTTCCTCATTTCAAGGAATGGAAAAACAACATGACAAGTGGTGTTCCTATCTCCGGGAGAAATTATTAGATGAATTATATTCATCACGTTATTTGTGGTCCAACTAATTATGTCTATTCATCTCAAAATAATTATCTAATAATTATTCACTCTCTAATTATATGTAGGAAAGATGTGATGATTCAACTTAAAAAAAATTAGATAGACGGACTTGATTGGTTGGAACTACGAATAACTTGATGAAAATAGTCATCTAATAATTTTTCCTTTGTCAGAATCTATCATCCTGCATCCTTCCGATCCTTTTAGCCTAGAGACTAATTAGGTAAACACAATACGCCAATTATTTCAATTTCATGCTAAATCCAACTTTATATAACCAAACAAAGGACCTTCTTTCGTTACGCTATTCAGTATGCTTCTGGGTTTCGATTGCATTAAGAAAACCTAAAGGACGGGTTATTGAATCTTCTGACATCCAAACAAAACCTCCCCCCGCCACGAAACTACACTTTTTAAGTAGAAAAGTGGTAATGAACAGATCACTAACTTAGCATCTACCAAAGCTTGATTCTTGGTTTGGGCTTAAAATCACATTTCAACCCTATATATAGTAATAGTGGTAAAAGTCTTTTATTAAAGATTACAGTAAACAAAATGTTTCACACTCCAAATCCTTTTCTTTTCTTGTCCCATACCATTATTCCAAACTAGAAAGCAAGAAGAAAAACCCTTGTTTAAATTCCACAAATATCAAATAAGAAGTATGCTAATTAGTGATTACATTGGAGCACTTGGTTGGATGTTTTAATTCAAAGAATTACAGGTTAAATTAACAAGTAATTAATGATGATCCTTTTCTTGGTATTTCTGGGAAATTGATCAGAGACAGGTTAGTGGGACCAAATGTTTTAATAGCATCTCTTGGCAATTGGCATTACATTGCAGGAAAGGAAGGCGACCACACGGTCAGTCATTAGCGTCACTGAAACTGAAACCAAAGAGATGCGCCAATTTCCAAACTAGTTGGACTGGGGATTAAGCCAACCCCATTCCCCAAACTTTTTACACTGAATTTCATTGTGCCCCCACAAACGCAAACGCGTAGCCATCACCATCATCGGGGTTAAACCGTAATTTCCTCTTTGGAAAACTCATCTGCACAAGCCGCCTAATTACCCAGTTTCTTGCATACATACAGACTGTCGAGAAAGAGAGAGGCAGAAAGGGCTAAACCAAACTTGGCTTTCTAGAGACAGAGAGTTGGTATTTAAAACAAGGTGCTCTCAACAGACTAAAAAAAATGAGTGAGCTTTAAGAGACTAGAGTGATGGCCGATGGGCTTCATGAACGTTGCCAAAATAGCAGTTGAGAGCTCAACATTTGAACTGATCCATCCTTGGGGTTGAGGTAGGGTTTCTAAAATTTCATCTACTTCTTCTAACACTGCAAGGTTATGGTTCTCTCTCAAACCACGAAAGCTACTCCTCTCCTCATGCAACTCTTTACAAAACCGAACCTTCAAAATCCCCAAAGCCCGCTTCTTAAATTCTTCTTTTTTATTCTTTGTTGCTGACAGATCATTAGTTGCAATCATATCGGAAAAAAGTCACCTTAACCTCGCCGGACAAAGGAAGACAAAGGCGGGTTTTTATTTATTTAATCTTTGCAAATCCTGCAACTTCCACAAAAATGTTGGAATACGAATGGGGAAACCCCACAACGATAATATTATCAGGTGAAGACCCTAACCAGGAACCCGACCCAAATCGTCAGATTTTCGATCACTATGCTACCAACGCCACGACTCAGCAGCAATCTTTCAACGAAACTCTCCTTTCCCATCAAAACAACGCTGTTTTTGCTCACCAAAACCCTTTCTACAATCCTAACCAAGATCAAACTCATCATAATACCCATTCCCAGCACCACGCCTATCTACACTCCCTATACGACCCACGCACCTACTCCGGCACGTTTGCTTACTCTACACCCCACTCTTCATTGCTCTCTCACGACCCTGTTTCCGGCACTGGAGGGAGCGGAGGCGGTTACTTTCTAGTTCCCAAGACTGAGGAAGTATCTAGACCTGTTGACTTTACAGCTAGGATTGGTCTCAACTTAGGTGGCCGTACGTATTTTTCCTCTTCTGAGGATGACTTCGTGAGCCGGCTATATCGCAGTTCTAGACCGGGAGATCCCAGTTCCACCAACTCCCCTAGATGCCAAGCTGAGGGTTGCAATGCCGACCTTAGCAATGCTAAGCACTATCATCGCCGACACAAAGTCTGCGAGTTCCATTCAAAGGCCTCCACCGTAATCGCTGCCGGTTTGACTCAACGATTCTGCCAGCAGTGTAGCAGGTTGGGAAATTTTTACCAAAATGCCCTTTTCCCGTTTTTGCAGTAATAATCAATGGTGATGTGTGTTCGGAATGACGGAACTGCCCTTTCTAAAATGTCTGTGGAGACAATGATTAGCTGGAGTGATCCCGAGGGTATATGTGTCCGTAAAAGCTCCCTGTTCTTTGCATTTACGTACCGTTTGCTGTGCTATTTATTGTAGTAGGATGTTATCATGTTAGTGTATTTGGTGAAACATTAACATCTAATATTGTTAAAATACAGAGACACCCTCCGCAAGCATTCATATTGTCACTCTCTACCAGTTATCCCGGAATTATTATTTTTCCTGCTAGCAGTATTTATATCTCATGTTAATTTATGGATTATGATTGAGCTTACTATAGTGTAGAGCCTCGGCAATTATATTCTCAGACAAATGATAGTCAATGGTCTAATAATTACCGCAATCAATGCTTAGCTTCATTAACGTTGGTTGGTTCGTACAGATTCCATATTCTCTCAGAATTCGACAACGGAAAACGTAGCTGTCGGAAGAGACTAGCCGATCATAATCGTCGAAGGCGAAAATCTCAACAACAGCAGCAGCAACCCAATATTCAAGAAAACCAAGCGAAGCTTGAAAATGGTCGCAATTCCTCCTCTGATAACCACCCAAGTAAAGTCCTTTTTTCAGAAAGCTTCTCTTTGTGGAGGTTTAATCTTCTTGGTATTAAATGTGCTGTTTTATTTCGATGGTATTAATAGGGTCACCGCCGCCGGCGGATGCTGGGGTTCAGTCTTCATCATCAGTAACAGTGGCAGTTTCTCCGCCGCGAATGTCGTTGGATTATATCAGGCAAAGACCTTATAATGCACCGACATCTTCATCATCATCACCAAGCACGTTTTTTTTCTCAAGTGGGTGATTAGTAGTAGTAGTAGTAATAAGTGAGATGCCATTGAATTTACATATGGAGATTTGAAAGAAGCCAGAGAAATCGCTTTGTCATTAACAAGTTGAATCTCCCCAGCGTTCTTAATTTTTTTCTTTCTGAAATTTCAATGTTATATATCGAGTATTAGCTGGTGATTGATTATACAATAAACATCAACGACTTTAGACCAATGGAGTATATAATACATATTTTTTTCGCTGCATATATATATATATATATATATTCCTAAATTCCAATTACATAATATGTAACTGAAATTGCAGTTTGCAGTGTTTATGTTAATTAATTTTGTTCATGGTAGAGTTGCTTACTTTGTCTAATTTAGCCAGGAACAGGATGAGAAGTTTGCTCAGCTTGGGTTTTCTTTTTGCATTATGGGAATGTGATGGTTGTCTTTTTTTGTTTGGTACTGGAATTTTCAATAAAAATGCTGTGCTGAGTCGGAAAAGCAACCACCAAGGGCGTGGTATGTATTTTCTGGGAAAACTGAAAGTAGAGGGAGGGACCCTGGAGGAGATCCGAAGCTATCCAATCAATTGGATTGTCTCCTCAATGGAGGCTGGTCGTACTAAAGCAAAAGTTATGATGAATCAGCAATATCATTATGCATTTGTGTACATGTGGGCCTATGTTTTTGTTACGACTAGGGAGTTGGGGCTTACTCCGGTATGAAGGCCTTACAACTTACAAGATCTCAACCTAGCAAATTTTACATCTAATATTTGATTTGATCTGTCCCGACCTGTACTCATTCTCGATGCAAAATTGGTGAGAAGATAAGAGCCAAAAGGAGATCTATTTAAGGACTTAAGATTGGAAACATGAGATTGGAGGACCCGGGGAGAATGAAAAGCATGGCGTATAATTTTTCCAACAACCATTTTAACTGCAAGAATCGAGACTGGATGGCAGTATTAGATCTAAATTTCAAGAGGATTTTGCCATCGGAGGCTGAACTATTAGATGCTCCTTTCATGAATGAGGAGATTAAGGAGGTGATTTGGAGTTGTGATGATACGAAAGCTCTAGGACCAGACAGAATTTATATGAGATTCTATAAAAGCTGTTGGAGTGAGATTAAGGGTGAATTGGTGAGTCTGTTTGAGGACTTTCACAGGTCGGGTAAATTGGCTTCAAATGTTAATTCATCTTTTATAGCGCTTATTCCAAAGAGCAGAAATTCAGTGGATATAGATGACTGTATACCAATTAGCCTGGTTAGTTCGATATATAAAATTATGGCAAAGGTACTGTTGATGAGGCTGAAAGTGGTGATGGATAAGCTAATTAGCGAAACACAATGCGCCTTTGTGAGAGGAAGGCAAATTTTCATTGGCATACTTATTGCTAATGAAATAATCCACTCGATGGAGAATGGTTGTAATGATTCAGGAGGAGTAATTCTTAAACTAAATTTCTCTAAAGCCTATGATTGCGCCAGATGAGAATTTTTAAATATGGTTATGAAGAGGACGTGCTTCGGGCAGAGATGGAGAAGGTAGATTATGGAATGTGTCACTTCGGCTAGGATTTCAGTTTTAATTAATGGTTCTTTGACTCGAGAATTTCGCATGAGGAGAGGTCTCAGACAAGGAGACTCACTCTCTCCTTTTTTATTCATCATGGTCACGGAAGTCTTACACTTACTGCTGGACCAAGCTGAATTATGTGGAGCAATTAAGGAGATGAGGGGGTGTTACCAAATTAGGTTTTCACTCATATGCAGTTTGCCGATGATACAATTCTTTTCATCAAGCCAGTAGAGAAATTTTTGGTTAATGTAAGACGTATTTTAAGATGCTTTGAGATATGCTCAGGTTTGAGTATAAACTTTGGAAAGTCTAGTCTTGTGGGAATGGGTGTAGACTCGAATGAAGTATCCAATTTGGCTCAAGTTTGTGGTTGCCAGGTTGGTGAGCTTCCAATCGTATTTGGAAATTCCCCTAGCGGCTGATCCGAGAAGGATAATCACTTGGGAGCCAGTGATGGAACGTTTTCAATCAAAGTTATCAGGCTGGAAGAGTAAGTCTTTATCTTTCGCAGGGCGGGTGGTGTATTATATGTCACTGTTTGAAATTCCAAGAACGGTGTTACGTAAGATCGAGAAGATTAGAAGAGGTTTTTTTATGGGGTTGCACCAACGATAAAAAAAAAAAGATGGCACAAGTATGTTGGTCAAGAGTTTGTCTACCTCGGAATAAAGGAGCGGGCATAGTTAACTTATTGGCAAAAAACAAAGCGTTATTGGAAAAGTAGGGATGGAGGTTTGCAACGGAACACTTGGCCTTGTGGAGAAGAGTAATCAACTCTAAATATGAAGGTGGAAATATCAACTGGAGGATAAATGTGTCTAATCCAAAAAAGACGTCGATTGCCTGGAGGGGAATTGTAAATAATTGGAGTAAATGGATGGGGTTCGATTCTTTTAAGTGGCAATTAGGAGATAAAAAATTAGCATTATTCTAGGAGGACTGGTGGTGTGGGGAGAAGCCTCTACGAATCATGTTTCCTCGGTTGTATAGGTTGTTGCAATGTAAAGGAAAAGTTGTAGAAAGCTGGGCAGAATTAGATGGCTTTAGGGAGGTAGATTGGGATGGTAAATTCTCTAGACCCTTGCTAGATAGGGAGAGGTATTTGGTGGAGGAAATTAAATTATTGATTGGGGGAGTGAAATTGTATCTGGAGCTATACGATAGAATTATCTGGATTCATGACGATGCAAGATCTTTTCGTTCAAAAAACTATCACAGTTATTAGTCGATGTTGGTGTAGAAGATTTGGTTTTTGACTTTGGTGTGTTATGGAAGATTAAGGTCCCATCGAAAGTTAAAAACTTTTTGTGGATGCTAAAATTGGATCGATTTCCTACTAAGGTTTTTCTTAAATCAAAGAGGGTGATTGCGATCAAGGATCATGCGGCTTGCTGTTGGTGTGGGTCTGGAATTGAAGATGTCAATCACATGTTTGCTGGATGCAAATTCATTGGGAGCTTTTAAAGTTTATTTTGCTCTTGGTGGGAAGTAAGCTGGATTGGGGTGAATGACGTACCTCACTTGTACCATTTTGTTTTTTTTTCTGTTTTTTCAGGTTGGACCAGGAGCCTTTGGTTGATCTCAGTGGCTGCAGCATTGTGGAGCATTTGGCTTGCTCGAAATAAGTAGATATTCAAAGAGAAATCATCAACTTTGAAGGATCTTATGTTTAACACAAAATTACGAACTTTAATATGGGTAAAGGCATCCAAGGATGATATGGGTTCGAGTCTCGACGAATGGTGGGATAGACCGAATCATTGTGCTCCTAAGACCAGCTCTCCCTTTCCTATAATTTGGTCTCCTCCTTTAAATGGATGGGTCAAATTCAATGTGGACGGAGTAGCCAAGGAAAGTTTAGTAGAGTGTAGGGGTGTTCTTCGTACAAATGACAAATCATTAGAGCTATCTTTTCAGGGCTAGTACAAGGTCCGGGGGCTGAATTTGCAGAAATCATCGCCATTAAGATGATTTTACAAGTGTTCGTGGAGGCCGGTTGGGTTAGAAGGCTGGGCTAATTGTGGAATCTGATGCAAAACTGGTCCTATATTGGTTGGATAATTCAATGCATAGACCATGGAAGTGGTGGGAGAGTTTCCTAGATATTGATAAATTTAGGCGAGTGATTGGGGTAGTATCGTTCGAGTCTCGTCCTAGAAATAACATTGAGATTGCGAATCATCTAGCGAATGATGGTTTGAATCGTAAGGAGATGTTCAAGGCATGGTGGTGAGGATGTTAAGATGAAGGTCAAGTCAGGGGAGTCATAGTATCGTTAACTAGCAAATTGATTTTGTTGTGCGTGCATAACGTGGTCAAAAGCAGGGCTGCAAACTTTAAGGTCCTTTTGTTGATTGAGGTTAGAATCAAGAGAGTATCATTTTATTTTATTTTATTTTTGCAGGGTGCTGGAATGATTTGGGGAGATTTTCAGTGGTAATATTTTTGTATTTTCGTTGAGTTGTACTCTTTTCTTTCATTTAATCTTAGAAAATTTTTTAACAAAACACTCAACCGATTTAGACTCTTATGATCCTTAATAAATAATACTTGCCGAGTAAAAAAAAGATTATAAAAAAAAGAACGCTAGACAAAAGAGAAAGAGACCCAAGGGACCATAGCTATGCTTATTCCTTAGTCTAGGAGTAAGAGTGTCCCTTATTTAAACCTAGATGGTGCTCCAAAGCTAAGGTTAATAATATTATAGGCTTTCTTTTCCCAACGCCGCAGCTTTTGTGTATTTGCTTTCTTGATTGGTGGCCGACAATTAGTTTTAGTATTAGTTGTTGATCACCGGGTTCATTATTTATATATATATTTTATTTATTTATATTTTTAATAAGAATCTTTGTCCTTGTAACACATGTTTCCTCTGCCTTTGTGGCACGTTTTTTTTTATTTTTGTGGTTCGTTTCATTTGTCATTTTGACATTATTTCAGCATACCTTAGCGGCCGTTTGATGTTCGTGCGGAGATCTTCACGGTGCTAGTTTCTGATTTTGATTCTGTCGGTTGTCATAAAAAGATAGATCCCCACTCGGTCGATGGTTGTTTGTTGATGTAATAAGACCTGGGTAGCGGAGCAATATGCCTGATAGTTTGGTTCGCTCACCACTCCTTTTTCACCCCGTAAAACGTCTCGTTTAGATAGAGACAATGAGATTCAGAAAGACTTCTGGATTTTTTTCAACATGCTAATATTTATGGAAGTATTTACTTTTTTTTTGCACATTTGGGTTTTGTATGAGATTTTGGTTGACTAGTACCCATTATTCTTTCTCTTCTGGATGCATTATATTTGTGATATTTTCTATAATTATTAATAAAATTCAGTTGTTATTGTCAAAAAAAAAATTTAATAATATTATGGTAATAAGAATTAGTATTTAGATTTGCCAAGAAATGAAAGCTTATTTATTTGCAAAATCAAATCAATGGTCACTGGGTGGGTTGATGGTATTGGAATGGGTAGACAAAGTTAAGGTTAATAACATTATGGTAATGAGAATTAGCAAAGCATGTTGAAGTTGTAAATGTAGGGTGATTATACTGACACGACATTCCAGAGATTAAAGTTGGCACTTTGTTGTATTTCCAGAGGTCTAGGGTTTGTTTTATTACGATGAAAATTATGTGTTATGTTGCCTTTGTAACCACCGTTGCTTTGCTGACCTTTAAACTTTAAATCATTCCAATCCTCCTTGCAATTCTGCATGAAATTATTGGTGGGCCCTCTCACACGTATGTTGCCTTTTTAACCTCCGTGTGTATATATGTTTCGAGGTAGGTAGCTGTAGGTGTAATTAATCAAGTAAGAAAGGATATAAAGAGTTGCGTTTATTGTGTAAACCCTACATGGATGATGGAAGGAATTTGCCCTAATGGCTGCCTATTAGTTGTCACTTGGGGACATCTACCCATTTCTATTTGCAGTTAAGATCAGAATTAATTATTACATAACACAAATTAATAGATTCGGGATTGGAATAAAATATTTTGAACCCAGAGACCATTCATAATAGGTCTCCAACTTGAAAATTTCTTACTAAAAATTAATTGGTGTTAAGTGTTAAACATATAAATTAAGCTCTCAAAGACTGGAATGTCTATTTTTGACTGAATTGAGGTAAATTAATGATGTCTTCAATTGATTTCCGTTCAACGTTCAATCAAAAACTTAATTAGTTGGAAAACAGTAGTGATAATTAACAATCAAAAGCCAACAAAAAAAAGTTTAGATTTTCAAAAACTCTTCTAATATTTTCTGAAACCCAATAATTAGTATACTTTTGCTTCTGCCTTTCTACCTGTGGTTGGATAAGAGTTGAAAGCAACTTTTCACAAACTGCTCCATGAAAGGAATGCAGCAAATCCCTTAGCTCCCCCTTCTCCATCTTTGTAGGGTCCCCTAAACACATGTTTTTATTTCTGCCCCTGCCTTGGCCTGGCTAGTCTTAAATAGAGTAATAATGTTAATAAGATTGTAATTTTCTTTGACTGCTACATTTTTTAAAAAATTCTAATGGTGATTTAGGTAAAGTTGAATGCATTATGTTATGCGTATACACTTGAAAGCTCCTCCAGGTCCGGGTGGGGTTGCAACTTTTCTGGTTAAGCCAGCAGTTCATGGGGCCTGAACTGATTTGCCATGATATGGAGTTGCAGAGTGCACGTGATCATTGGTACTTGCTGGACTACGGTTCTTGAGCTAAGGCTCTTATTTGGCGATGTTGGCGGGATGTGATTGTATTGGGTCTTATTGGCAATGTTGGCGGATATTGACCATTCATTGTTGGGATGTTGGCTGGGAATTCGTGTATCCGTATTACATGTCAATCCAATGAAATATATGAATAAGTATTGCAAGTATTGTTAAAATATGATTTGAGATACATTTACATTGATATGCATGTCATTATTTCCATTGATGTTCATTTTATTGTTCATGACTACCTCACTAGGCCAAGTAAGTCTAATGCATCTTATCTCTATGCATTTTCAGGTTAAAGTATAGTTGGAGCAAGGATCGGAGCTAGGAGCATTTTGGAGCAAGTCACACCATCTATATGTAATGTTAATCTAGTCCTTGAACTCCTAAATTGGTGGCGTAGGGTCTAGACAAGTTAGTTTAGCTCCATTTTGTATGTATAAATGGCCCATTATGTTAAAAGAGTTAAAAGTACAAGTTATGGTATGCTGGTGTTTTGGTGAAATAAGTTAATTAAGCAAGTTTGCCTAATAAGTGAAAACATGGTAAACGGATTCATTTGACCATGAAATTTGGCATGCTAGTAGATTTTAGTGTTTAAAAATTGCTGGTAAAAATCATTGCATTTGGACATCGTTCAACGGGTCAAATCGAGTAAAAACTAGAATAAATCTGTTATTAAGTGTATGGCGTATCGATACAGGTCAACTTGTATCGGTACGGCCTTGCATATTTGGTCGGTCAAAGTATAAGTCAACTAAGGTGTATTGATACGGGCTTAGGTCATTTCGATACGGAAATAGACATTGAGGTTTGTGAATTTAATTGTATCGATACGGCCCTAGGCGTATCGAAATAGAGGTCAATGGTTAAGTCAAACCTGGTCAACTCGTATAGAAACACCTAAGGGGTGTATCGATACGGTGTTTGTTAATTCTGTTATCTCGTATCGATACAGATTAAGCTGTATCAAAACGGAACTTGACAGTTTCGAATTAAGCCTTAAATCGTGCATGCCCGTATCGATACACCCCCTAGGTGTTTTGATACGGTGTCAGTTAGTTCTGTTAATAGGCCAAGAACATAGTTTTAAAGAGTTTACAAATTGGTCACTAAGTATTACATGGTTTTATTGAACTAGTAAATGAAATCTGATTAAACTGAGAATTTGCATGAATATTGATAATAGGTTAAATTTCACCATGGTATAGTTAATTTTAATAAAGGACCCTTAAATTACAAGAATTATAGTTTAGTCCATAAAACTTGTAAAAGTTTAAAATTAGTCCCTAAATTGTAGATTCAAGCATTGTATTGAATTGGAAAACCTCTCACACTGACTTTGCATGATTGGTCAAGCATGTATTGATTGTTTATCAAATTATAACTCAATTTTATCACACCGATCACCGTATTGTTCGTCGGTAACGTTCTCTGACCCTATTTTCTTCTAGGCCAGGTGGGGGATGTTACACTATCGCCTCCTCCTCCGCTGCACACCGCACACAAAGCCCCTGGTTCTCGCCAATTTTAACACCACGTTGCCTCAAGAAATCATACGTGGGTAAACGCTGCAACCAAGGAATCCATAAGAACGCTTGTACCTTGGGTGGTACAAGAATTTTCTAGGTGAAATATTCCCCAAAGTCACCATCACCGGCCTTGTCCAACATCAACAAATGAGATAACGCCTTTATTTAAAAGCAATCATGCGAAGCCGGTTTCCAAATCAGCACATCACTACTCTTTGCCCGTACCACCACCCCACCCAACACCGAACACAACTTCCGCACCTGCTGTAACTCGAACAAACAAAGATCCCTATGAAAAAAATTCATTCCAATGCCCATGGTTAAACACCCTATCGATCGCATAGTCACACACCAAAGCGAGTCTATTAGTCACAAGTGAAAGAGTCTTGAAAAGACATCTTTAAGTGGTTGATCCACGCACTATATATCAAACCAAAATAACACACTACTCCAATGACCAACCTGCTAGGGAAATTTTTAGTCATCCATACGTGCGACTACACCAATCGAATTAGCAGAGGACACGATCAATTTCCAAATGAGCGACATAGAACCCCGATATGTTATGTTAAATCGCCACCATTGTATATTAACTCCATACTTAGGCACAATGATCATCCTTCATAAAGACGTTGTATCTGTTGCATACCTCCAAGACCACTTCGATAATAATGACATATTACAAATTTGCAAATCCACAACTCCCAAACCCCCTAAGTGTCGCGGCCGACACACCATCTCCCAGCTAATACGGCTCATTTTTCTTTGCAACCCAACACCCCCATAGGAACGCTCAACGGATCTTATCGAGTGTTGCAATAACACCTTTAGGCACCACAAATAAACCCATGTAAAAATAAGCAGTGAAGAAAGTACTGAATTCACAAGAGTGACCCGAGTCGCGAAAGAAAGCGATGTCCTCTTCCATCCCTCCAATTTCCTTCAAAAATTAGCTATCATCGGTTCCCATACTACTAAACTTTCGGATTGACCCCTAAAGGTATGCCTAAATACATGAAAAGCATATCCCCTTTTTTACAATTCAAAACCAAAGCAACTTCATCAAATAACACCTTATCAACTTCAAAAGCGTAAAGTAGGGACTTGCTAAAATTAATTCGTAACCTATAACACACTTGGAAGCACCTCAACAAACGATGGATATTATGCGCATATTCAACGGAAGCTTCGAAGAACAGAATTGTGTCGTAGGCAAACTTTAGATGCGAAGTCGACACGGCAGGAGCAAGTTCCACCCCCGAAGTAAACCTGCTGACTCAGCCTAAATTAACATACAATGCAGAGCCTCGGTAATAATCACAAAGAGCAGTGGCGATAAAGGACAACCCTGCCGAAGCCCTCGCCCCATCCCGAACTCTTTCGTCACGCACCCATTAAACAAAACTGACATACGCACTGTACTTACACATTCTTTAATCCACAACCTCCACTTCTCACCAAAACCCATGACATGTAGCATATGATCTAAAAACTCCCACCTTACGTAGTCATAAGCTTTTGCAAAATCTAATTTAAGAACAAAACCACAAACAGAATTTTGACGCAATGAATGGATTACCTCATTCGCAAGTAGGATGTTGTCGACAATTTGCATTCCCCTCACGAAAGCTAATTGATGATCGCTTACTAAATCTCCCAAAACGGATTACTATCGTCTCGCCGAAACTTTAGCCAATATCTTGTAGATCAAATTGACTAAACTTATAGGCCTAAAGTCACCCAACCCCACCGACGAGTCCACCTTCGATAACAACACCAGAAACGTACAATTCGCCCCCTTTGTCAACTTCCCAAAGTGAAAAAAGGTCACGAAAAAATTCTTGACATCTAGTTGAATAACATCCCAGCTCTTCTTAAAGAACGCCATATTGAAACCATCTGGTCCTGGTGATTTCGAGCCATCACAACCCCTAATTACCTCCCAAATTTCCTCCAACAAAAGTTGAGCCGTAAGCCTACCATTTTCAGCTTCACCAATTCGATCGGAATCACCCTCAATCTCCCAAGCGCATAACCTAATGTCTTTAGAGAAATACTTGGAGAAAAAACGAACAACATGACTACGAAGACTGCCCGGATCCGACACCCATCTTCCATTCACATTCAGACCCGTAATTTGATTGCGAACTGCCCTCAACTTGGCCGCACGATGGAAAAAAGCTATATTTCTATCGCTGGATTGTAACCATGTTGCACGAGAATTTTGGCGCCATAAAGCTTTCTTTCGTTTCAAAGCACGCCATAATTCTTGCGTCTATTCCCTCCTCTTCTCGTCCAATTCAGACACTAACGCGCACGGCTCTAGCTCTACATCAGCAGCATCTAATGAATCAAGCTGATTCTGCAGCGATTCGATCGCCTTCTCGACATCCCCAAAAGTATACTTGTTCCAAACCCGCAAAAACTGCTTCAAATGTCGTAACTTCACCAAAATATTTTCATTACCAATCCCCAATTTCGATAAATAGCACCACTCCTCAGCTATGCTACGAATATTCTGTTTACTATCCAACCAGCAGTTGATGAATTTAAACGGATGTGGTCCCCAGTCCCTATCATCGCACAACAAGACCAACAGTGTGTGACCCGAAACACCCCTAGGTAAGGACAATTGTTGTACGTTAGTGAAATAATCTAACCATGCCGCTGAGACCAAAAATCTATCAAGCCGACTCTTGCGATAACCACTTCCAAACCAAGTAAACTGTTTACCTATTAACGACAAATCCACAAGACCAATCGCATCAATAAATGTTTGAAAACGCATTGCCGAACTACAACCTGCCCTTTCCGCAGACCATCGAATGGAGTTAAAATCTGCCGCCACGCACCACGGTCCAGCGAAGTTGCCTGCCCTATCCCCTATCCGCAATCACAACACCTCTTGTTCCACGTAATCGCAAGGTGCGTATACCGACATGATACAACATAAAATATCTTCTAGTACCTAACGGCCCTGAACCAAAATAAATTGGCGATCAACTTCTATACATTCCAATTTAAATCTCGCACTGAAAATAAATATATAAATTCTAATATTATCTTTACATGCAATTATAAAAAATACTCATAATATTTTTCAAAAATCTAAAAAGAATCTCATGATATATTTAATTATCGGTAATTTGTATTTACCCTAAAAAAATATTTCAATTTTAATACTATGGTAAAATTTGATACGATAAGTGTTTGAACGAAATTTACTTCCTTTGAAATTAAAGTTTCATCATCATCCTTGAAAAGTTGGGGTAGTTAATTTTCCACATTCAAACACGTTTAGGGTTTTCTTCAAATCAAATATTTAAACTATATAGTTGGTACAACGCATATACATGTAAGTGATGATGTTAGAAATATTGTTACTTTAATAATAAGACTTTTAAAAATGTGCTTAAAATAACTTTTCCCTTCTTCATTTCTTTGGATAAGCTACCTTTCCTCTCATCGTTGTCAGCCCTACGCGCGTGACGCAAATGTCACCTTCCGAATTCTGATGCTATTTAGTATTTTAAAAAATGTGGCTGAAAATATATGACCGATGAATTTAATTCGAAACATACAAATGGTTTGCCAAACATTGGTTTTGAAATGGAGTGGCAGTCTTCAAAATTTTAAGTCCAATTCATCCTTACAAATTACAATTCCTTACTGGGTATTTAAAAGTATAATACTACTAGCAGATTTATTATTATTATTTAGTTGGATATTTAAGATAGTGCGAAAATTTTAATTGTGTTCAATAATAAAGTTACATGTTTGTTAGATTATCGTTTATGAGTGGATAGAAGAGATATGAAGAAGGTGGAATAATTATGAAAGTTGGCATTGAATTAGAAGTTGAATATATGAAGAATGTGCTCAATTCCAAATTTCGGCATCGGGTAGAAGAAAACACCGAGTGAGATTTGATGATGAACCAATTGTTTACATTGGGTGATCAACGTCCATGAACTGTTTACATGAAGAAAATTAATTATATGAATTAATTTAAGGAAATAGCTGAAATATGCTATATTGGTTAGAATGTCATATTCTTGCCATCTGTGTTTGAGGAAAGTACACAACTTGTCTGTATATGTAATGGGAAGTACATGGGCTGAATTGGCTGTTTTCTTATGCAATCAGCCACTTCCAAGTGGCATTTTCATCGATCAATACCATTCAATACTTCCATGTGACATGTGCAATACAAAAAACGGATCCAGTTGGTCACATTTAGATGCATGCTCCAGCAGGACCAGCACTCTTGGTTCATTTGTGCTACTTATGTATTTCACTGTAAAGCGATTTACATCGTGAAGTGGTGCCAAGGCCCACAGAGATTGATATATTGGTAGGAGGGGAGACCTGAGGTCGCCGACAAAATCTGATGAAATTGAGCACCAAGAGAATGGGTTAGGGTAGATATCGATGTCAAGTCCATTCAATGTGGTATGAGGCTAAGAAGCAACACAACCCCACACAAAATCCCCTCTCTTTTTTTCTTTTCTTTTCACACACTCTCAGACCCTCTCCTCTATCATTGCCTTGCCTGTTTTTACTTTGATTAATTCTCTTCTATAGAGGAAATTTTGTTACTCATTTTCTTTTATTTAATCGGTGTTTGTTCATATCTTCTATTTTTTCAAGTTATTTAATTCGATGCGTTTTAATTTTTTTTCATGTACAATCATATTTTTATTATTTAGTAATTAATAAATTCTCTTTAATGGTTTTAAAAGAAACCGTAATGTGATTAGTCTAATTTACTTTTTTACTGGAATTTTTTCTTTGTTTAATAAAGTTAACTATTCTTATTAGTTAAAAAAAACTAAAAAAATATATATGTAAAACCCAAGATTGGCAATGCCCACAGGCTAAGCAGGCAAAATGAGCCCAAGATAGAAGCATATTTGGACGCAATAGGCCTGTTTAGTGCCTAAATGTGTCCCATCCTCAATTTGACTTCAGTAGTAAAACCCCACCCACTTAGACTTAGCGCTTACATAATTACTAGACAAGTTGGAACACTCGTCTCGATGGAAATTGATTTCTAAAAATTTTATTAGATCATAGAATTAAGTTCGGTTTCTACTTGATTACTATTTAGATCGGGGTGGTTTAAACTTTAGCTCATATAAATATTCTAACTGAATTGAATGTTTTTAGCACCTTTAATATGATCATATGATAATTATTCAAAAAAATATGATCACATGATAAATAAATGCATTTTTTAAATTTATAATTGATTTTTTTTTATTTTCATAACACAAAATATTATGATTTTAATTGATTTATTTTTCTCAAAAACAATCTGAAATAAATCATTATGACCTTAGTTCATATATTTTTTATTTGTACCTAATCTTAAACCTAATGTTTTTTTTTCTATCTTCTACGTTTTTCATTTTCTATTTACATTTTGGGACTATAATAAAGAGAGACACTTTTTTCAAATTTAATATTATTTTTTTATCTTTCTGGTTTTAAGAGCTTCAGCCTAATTAATTAGAACCAATATGCGTTGCACAACTAATTTCAATAGAAGTTTTTTACATTCATATTTAGCACATATTATTTAACGCTCGTCCTTTGTCTTACTATAAATGTATAATCTGAAAAATCAGCCCATCCACGTAGATATTTGATACCTCCATCTCATTCCACTTCACCACGACCCATCAAATTTCTATTTGATTCTTATTGATTACTCTTATATTTCAATTGTTTTTGAAGACAAACAAATATATAAGCATGTATTTTAAAATGAAAAAAAATCATTTATTTATTGCCTAAATATAAAAAATAAAACATAAAAAATATATATTTTTTAATAAATCTTAATCCTACCTAGAGAGGAGAGGAAGAAGAACTCTAAAGACATCTTCAATCTTCACCAATACTATTATACTATTTTGGTGTCAAAAATAATATAAAAATTGTAAAATTGTAAAAGTAGAATTAGTGTAAAGAGAACAACTCTAACCTTTTGTACTAAAATAGTGCAAATTAAGATATTTAATATTATTTAGGTGTAAATATACCAACCCCAACCTTTACATTATAACACCGTTGCACCATTTTTGCTTTTTCTTTCAATTAAAATAATTTAGTGTTGCTACAGTTCAGCACCAAATATGGTGTGACACTGTAGACAACACCAAAAATGGTGGTATGATAATTTAGAATATAATGTTGAGTTGGAGAATGAATAGTAACCAAAATACACCTTCACTAGAATGGTGTGAAAGAACAAGATTAGAGATGCCTTAAGAGCATCTCCAATCCTCACCAACACTATAATACTATTTTGGTGTCAAAAATAATATAAAAATTTATAAAAAAGTGAAATTAGTGTAAAGAGATTAACCCCAACCTTTGTATTATAACACCATTGCACCATTTTGGTGTAAAGATACCAACTTCAACTTTTACATTATAACACCATTGCACCATTTTGACTTTTTCTTTCAATTAAAAAAAATAGTATTGATACAGTTCTGCACCAAATATAGTGTGACACTGTAGACAACACCAAAAATAGTGGCATAAGAATTTAGAATATAGTGTTGGGTTGGAGAATGAATAGTAACAAAAACACACCATTTTAGTGAAATGATGCGAAAAAATGAACAAGATTAGAGATGCCCTAAGAGCATCTCGAATATTCACCAACACTATAATACTATTTTGGTGTCAAAAATAATATAAAAAATTATAAAAAGCAAAAAAAATTAAATTAGTGTAAAGAGATTAACTCCAATCTTTGCATTAAAATGGTACAAATTAAGATATTTAATATTATTTTAACATTATATTAAATCATATTCATCCATTTATTAATGTATAGTTTTATTATAAATTTCAAAGTAATATGTTTTATTATGAAATAACAAATAAAAAATATTTGTTAAAATTTAACTTAACAAAAGTTAAAAAAAATTATACATTAAATAAAAAAATACAATAAATATTAAAATATGACTATGATTATAAATATAAGAAAATATCATAATTGATATAAATTTAACGTACACATAACAATATACTTCAACATACATTAAATATTATACTTAAACATAAAATATAAACAACAAATTACAACACTATAAGCCCTTAAAACAACTAATTTTCAGAATTACTATATCGTTCCCACAAATGTTCAATTAATGCATTCCTAAGTTCAAGACGTGCTTGTTTATCTTTATTTTCCTATGTCGGGCAAGGAAATCTTCAAATCTATGTTTTAACATATGAAATTTATTACATTTAAAAATTAATCTATGATACAATGTGTTATACTAAAAAAAATATATTCTATTTAAGTTTTTAATCTATGAGTAATTCGTAATTGTTTTTATTGATTATTTTTATATTGTAAAAGGTCAAATTTTCACTTAAATTAGTATTAGTTTATCAAATTAATTAATTAAGAAATAAAAAAAGGATGGGTAGGGAAAAATATTATAGTGTGGCTTTTTTAAATAAGAAAAACAAAAAATAAAAATGATTTGGTGTTGCTACAGTATCCCACCAAATATAGTATGGTATAGTAGACAACACTAAAATGGTGGTATAGGGATTTGAAATATGGTGTTAGGTAGGAGAATGAATAGGGACCAAAAATACACCAGTTTAGTAAAATGATGTGAAGATTGGAGATGCCATAAGAGAAGGAAGAGGATGTTTATAATGTGTCTAGAATTTACGACCTAAAAAAATTAGGAAATAAAAATAAGCAGTTTAGCCAACCGGCCGAATATACTTACTAAAAAAATAAAATTATTTGTATAGCGTGTTTTTATTTTTTAATGGTTAGATTTTTTTAAAACAATTTTTAATGGTTAGATATGTATAAAGTTAAAAAGGATAATTTAATATAGTGGATTTGGCAAAGAATTAGAAGTAATTACCATAACTACAATCGGCTACATACGTTTAAAATATATATTTTTTAACAATCAACTTAGGATTCGTATAAAACACACCAAATCTTTGAGGTTACAGAATTTTATTTCGTGATGATGAGATTATTTTTACATATAATTGAATGATATAAAAAATTGAAAATTGAAAAACAAACAAACTAAAAGTCAATTTAGATAAAAGATAATTAAATACAATAGCAAAATATTATATAATTTATATATTAAACTAAACTAAAAATGAAACTAAAATAATTAATAACCTGTTATTATCTCATCTTTAGCTAAAACGTCTTTCATCTCTTCGAGTATAATTGTCAATTGGGTCTAGATCAAAATATTACAATAATAAAATTATTCACCATCGAACAAGTAAAAGCTATTAAATAATAATAATAATCACATATTATATAATAAAAAAGAAAAAACATATAATAATAACAATAACAACAACAATAACAAAAAAAATTTTCAACGAAATCAAAATTTATTTTTTTATTTAATCATCGTTATTTTACTTGTTGGTCGGTTAATTCAGATGAGTTTTGCATAAGCTTAATATGAAACGACCATCCCAATCAAAATTTTCTCTATTCAGCATTAGGTGTTGAATCTCAACTTTGCTCAAGAGACTAACGCCTTATTTACTTAGACTTATTGACCTAATAACTAAAAGTACTTATATTGTCTCATATTGTATGATTTGAATTTCGTAATACACATCTCTATTTAATAAAAAATATTAATTTACAAATAATTGCTTAGA
Organism: Hibiscus mutabilis; assembly: GCA_019671005.1. NCBI lineage: Eukaryota > Viridiplantae > Streptophyta > Magnoliopsida > Malvales > Malvaceae > Hibiscus > Hibiscus mutabilis. The sequence continues at coordinate 197,146 of CM033725.1, read as the reverse complement.
TTTTATAACGCTCATTAAATGGTAGTAATTAATTTAAACAATAGAATCTTAATATTTCTTATCTATTCATTTAGTTGCAATGATCGTATAGATCTAAACTTTCTATTAATTAATTGAGTAATTATACCATGCACTGATAGTAGAAATATTTTATTTCTACAAGCGTACTAATTTAAGTGTTAAATATTTAGTTTAGGGTTCATAATTTAGGGGTTCAAGTTTATGTGCTTAGAATTTAAAGATTGTAGTTTGAATTTAGAGTTTAGAGTTATAATTTAGAGGTTATAGGTAAAAACATAAATATCTGTCATATTATTCTAAACCATATATCTTAACATTAAACCCTAAATTCTAAACCCCTACACATAAACTCCTAAATTATAAACCACAAATTGAATCTCTAACCACTAAAATTAGTGCATTTATGAAAACAAAATATTTTCACCGCCAGTACATCATTTTCCGTAATTAATAATACATGAAGATAAATTTTTGACGTTATCTTTTAATATAATTTTAAAAGACACGATTAAGTTAATTGATTTAACATTATATAATATATCATGTTAGTTAATACTACTTTTTTTAATATTTATTTTGCAATATAAAACAATAAAAAGTTTTTTTATACTATATAGGGTGCGTGTATTGTCAACAGATTAATAATATGTATGAACAAATATTATTTTATAATCACTAAAAATTATTAAAAAAATAATTTTTTTCTTTTTCACCAAAAAAATATTACTTTTAATATTTATCACATAATAAAAATAGTTTTATTTTTCTAATATAAAAACGATAAAACATATTTTTATGAAATCATAAATTTCTCAAAACTCATATTCCAAAGGAGGAGGATACCCTTTTATAGAAGCGTGACCCGCATGCCACCCGGCACAAAAACATTCGTACTTATTACTCCACATTTACATTACCCTACCCTACATACATACATACACTCCCAGACGTTGAACGCTCACTTTTTTTCTTTCTTTCTCGACGGTTCTCTCAGTAATCCCCAATCTTCAATTTTCCTTATGCTGGCGCTTCCCACTGAAAACACTCGCGATCTATCTCCCCTGGCCCTCACCATGCTCGACCTCTCCTCCACTCTCTCAACCCAGTTCGGTTCCTGCTGCACTCCTTCACCGAAGCCAAGGCTGACTCTATTTTCCGGGAGCTCTCCCAGGTTCTCTTTCGCTATCCACTTTTTCCTTTTATACGCCAATTTTCTACTTTTGGTCACATTTCTGGAGATTCGTATGCTCACCAAAACAAAACAAAACAACCCTAGAATTATGCAAAAAAACTTGGCCTTTGATTTAATGCATTTTTAGAAATTTTATAAATTTATCACATTGTAACTCTTCCTTTAGCTAGCCTTGGTGCTAGGAATGAACATATATTTTGTATAAAGATGTAATGGATATTATTATACTGGATGGTTGTCAATATAATTTGTAGCTAATAATTCTATAGAAAAATTTGGAATTTCCCAAATAAATTTATATTTAAAAGTTCATGAGCTAGAAAATTCACTCTTATCAAGTCAAGATAGCCAGTTCCTAGAAGTGTTAGTTTTGCAGCTTATCTAAAAATGAAGTGTGAATTTACTACAAGTCTGGATAACATGTGGCCTGTTTATTGTTGGCAGTTCATTGAATATGGAATTGAGGGAAGCATTCTGGTGCTTCAAACCTGTTTGGATTGCTTGAGTTCTCCCAAAACAGATTCAAAGAACTTGCAATCTGAGCAATTTTTAGGCTCGATATTTAGACATGCCATGGACAAGCCAAACTTTTGTACAGTCTTCTGTCAGTCACTAAGAAGTATGGATATCAGTGATGATTTCTTGGAGAATTTCTCAAAAGTGCTGCAGTTATCTCTGTCTGAAAAAATTGCTGTTGGTCTTGCTTTATCTGATTCTGAAAATCCCGAGACAAGAATGTGTGGTATGTTGCATTGTTTGTTAAATGGACGGACTCTTGATTTGTTTACATTATTGTTTGTTTTATAATCAGAATGATGAAAGTGAAGCATTTGTTCCTTTCCAGGGAAGAATTTCTGTATGTATCAGATTGAGGAATTGCAGTCCAATCCTGCCTCTTCTGAATCTTCCATGCAAGTTCAGAATATAGTTATGTTCCTCCAGAGCTCCAATGCTTTTTCCAAGCATGTAGATTCCTTTATGCAGATGTTATCTCTAGTTCAAGCCAAAGATGTTGCACAGTTTGTTTTAACTCCAATTCTTTCAGATGAATTGCGTGAGGCTAATTTCTTATTTGCTAGTTTCTTCAGCCTCCTTTTGCTCATTTAAACTTGCAGTTTCATATCATGTTAGCTTTTTTGTCATGTTTTGTTAGTTTTGGTTTCCCATCATGCTGTGATTACTCATTTTATATTACCTTTCTCTGTAGGAATGTGGATTTCTTTAGTGAATCTGGGAAAAATGATTTTGATGCTCTTTTAGCAGAAATGGAGAAGGAAATGAGCATGGGAGATATAATTAAGGAACTAGGTTATGGGTGCACCATTGATGCTGCACATTGCAAAGAGATTTTATCTCTTTATTTACCTTTGACAGAGATGACTATATCTAGGATAATTGGCGCAATTACCCTCACCTATGTTGGTCTTGAGGACAATCAAACCACATTTTCAACATTCAGCCTGGCCCTTGGTTGCAGCAATTCATTGGATTTGCCTACATTGAGCTCATGGAACATTGATGTTCTTATAAAAACTATAAAGCAACTTGTAAGTTCTACTTTTTTTTCTTTATGCACTTTTTATTGTCTTTCTCTGTGAAACATAAACATATTTTCATTATTTTTGTAGGTGCCTGGTACCAATTGGGTTCGAGTCATTGAACACCTAGATCACGAGGGGTTCTACATTCCTAATGAAGCAACATTCTCTTTTTTCATGTCTGTATATCAACATTCATGCCAGGTATTATTGATGTCATTTTAGCATGTGTGAAGTTGGTTACTTGTTCTTTTTCTTGTTTTTTTAATAATTATTTTTCATTTGTTTAATATATCGGTGGAACTTATGCAGGAACCCTTCCCCCTCCATGCCATATGTGGGTCTGTGTGGACGAATATTGAAGGTCAGCTATCGTTTCTAAAATATGCTGTATCTGCACCACCAGAAGTATTTACCTTTGCCCATTTTTTGAGGCAGCTGGTAAGAGCTTTGCGAGTTTAGTCTTTCCATTTCTTCCTATTGTCACCATATTTCTATAAGACTAATGATTAATCTTGCAGGTCTATACAGATGCTGTGCATGGTCATAAGCTTCAGATTGGAAACGGAAATCATGCCTGGTTGTGTTTTGATCTCTTAGATGTGCTGTGTCAATTAGCTGAAAGAGGTCACGCCAGCCTTGTCCGATCAATGCTTGATTATCCCTTAAAACACTGCCCTGAAATCCTGCTTCTTGGGATGGTTCATGTCAATGTACATGTCCACCATATCACATATGTGATAATGCCCTCTGATGTTTCTTTTTTTCATATTTAATTTTTGGGTAATAAATTTTGAATATATTCTTGCAGACAGCTTATAATCTCCTGCAGCATGATGTGATTTCCACAGTTTTTTTAATGATGATTAAAAATGCCCTGTGTTCTGGAACCATACTTCAGCTTTGGCATTTGAACCCTAACCTTGTCGTGCGTGGATTTGTGGAAGTACACAATACTGAGCCTGACAGCATGATTAGAATTCTGGAAATTTGTCAAGAGTTGAAGGTAAATTTGGATTTTTTTTTTGGTATTTCTTTCCTTCTGCATCAGATTGTGACTTCGCATTTTATTGATTACAGAAGTTACTTCTGGATTTACTGGTATGTTATATCTGTTCTCTATTTTGGTAATTTGTCTTGTATCCTTTTATTTTGCAGATTCTATCTTCTGTGTTGGAGATGATGCCTTTTCCTTCTGGCATCAGATTAGCAGTCCTTGCTTCCAGGAAAGAGGTTATAGATTTTGAGAAGTGGTTGGTAGCAACCTGAATATGTATAAAGATGTTTTCTTTGAGGTAATATTGAGTCCTCACATGCCTATTTGATTACTGAAGCTAAGTTGGAGAAAGGAATGTTTTGGCTAACATGGATTGTCCAATTTTCAGGCGTGCTTAAAGTTCTTGAAGGAGATACAATTTAGTGGATTGCAAGAGTTTTCTGCTAAACCCTTTCATCATACTACTGCTGTTTTAAATCTTTATTTGGAAGCTAGTGCTACCTTTTTCAAGGTTCTGCATCTAGTAACTGGTTATTCTTGTGATCCAAACATTTAATATGTTTTATCTGCACACTAACTGCTTTCCCGCTGTGTGTTTCTTGTGCAGGTCCTTAAAGCTAATAGTGGAATAGTAGCCTCGACTCAACTTCTTGAAGAAATGGAAAGGCTGCATGCATCAATTATGGATTCTACTTCAAAAGCTGCAAAATGGTGGGACAACAGTTTCCTCAACCTCTGATGGATATGGAGATGATATTGAGGCAGAGGCAAATTCTTACTTTCATCAAATGTTTTCTGATCAGTTGACCATTGATGCAATGGTTCAAATGCTTTCACGATTCAAGGAATCTTCTGTCAAAAGGTATGTTGTTGCTGCCATACCATATGTGGATTTTTCTTCCATTGTTCAAGATATTCTTGCCATGGAATATTTGTAATTGGTTATGTAATTATTTGAATTTCCACGCATCTGGATTATTTTTATTTTTGAATTTTTCATGTAGTGTGTAGCTTGATCTTTTCCCATCACGATGTATATCTTCTTTTAGATATTTCTTCATTTGAAATATTTGAGTGTTGTTTAATACTGACAGGGAACAATTGATATTTGAGTGCATGATTGCAAATCTGTTTGAAGAGTACCGATTTTTTCCCAAGTATCCTGAAAGACAGCTCAAAATCGCTGCAGTTCTCTTTGGTGAGTTGTTATAGGATATACTCTTAATGTACTAATTTGTATCCTAGTGTTAGGGTTGATACTTTAGCTATTTAATACATATGTATAGGATTTTGTCACGCTTGAGTTACATTGCACTTTTAGTTTTCTAATTCTGCAATGATCGATCTGTATAAATGTGTAAAAAGTATGTGTAGTGTATGGAAGACTAATAATTTGATGGGTCATATATGCTGTCTTTGTAGAGTTTTAGTTGTCTAATCCATAATGAACTCGCCATTTTATTTGTTATGCCATGGCTATGGATAATTTTCAGGCACTTTTATCAATCACCAGTTCAAGACATCCACTTTCGTTTTAGATTTATTTCATGTTTTTGGACATTTTTCAGGTTCTGTTATCAAGCAGCAACTTGTAACTCACCTCACCCTTGGAATTGCCTTGCGTGGTGTTCTAGATGCATTACGTAAACCTGCAGATTCAAAAGTTAGTGTTATATCTTAGCAATAGTTCTTTCATCTTTCTTGTCATTGGTTTTTGCAGAAAAAGGTCTAAAGGAATTCGGTCTAAAGGAATTCTTCAATTCAAGTTATAATGAAGGGATAACCTATATGCTTGTACAAATGTTTTTGTTTGGGACCAAGGCCTTTGAGCACTTTGTGGATCGTCTGATTCAGTGGCCGCAGTATTGCAACCACATTTTACAGATATCTCACCTGCGTGCCACTCATTCAGAGCTTGTTGCTTTCATTGAACGAACTCTTGCGATGATTTCATCAGGGCATTTGGAGTCTGGTGGGAGCAACAACCCTTCTGTTCATCACCAAGTTTCCTCTCAGGTGAACCCAGGAAATGGGGAGGTAAGTCCTGTTGTTTGTTTTTGTTTCATATGATCGAGTTCAAGTTTTCGAATGCTAATGTCACAAAATAAATATTAATTTAGACAAAATACATAAATAAACCATGTTTTGATGCTTATGAATGATAACCGATTTGGTTTCCAGTTACGAGTTCAGTTGATACTGGTGAGACTGCTATAATATTATAATGGTATCATTCAGGAGTTCAGCTGTTAAACAAGTTATCCTTCCCTCTTTGAAGTCTGCATTAATGGTCGTACACTTTAGATCCATGCCTTTAAATGTCAAAATCAAACACATCCTTCTGACTTTGTGCTTTCATGGTAAAACAAAACAAAAGTACAATCCATTTGGCTGGAAAAGCAGAGAGATTCAGGACAAGATATCCTGGACATCTGTGTATATATATTATCCGAGTTATGCAATCCGAGTTAAAGTTGCCTTTTTTTCTAATATTCTGAGTCATCATTGCAGGCTACGAGCCATGTTATGTCCGGGCCTCCACTTTCGTATCCACTTCAGCTTCCAAGACATGATAGTTCTCTTGATGACCGTAACAAAGCCCCTGTTGGTTCATCTAATGATGTGAAATCACTTTTACCTTCTGTAGGGCAGCCTTCAGTTGCTTCCTTGAGTGATGCTTCTAGCATTCAGAAAGTATGTCCGGTGACTTAATTTTTGTGATGCATGTGGAATTTTGTTATCCAAATTAACATTATTGCTAAAATTGCAGCCGCAGGCTGCAGTAACTGGTTCATCACTGCTTTCTGCCTCCCCTGGTTTTGTTCGTCCTTCTCGGGGAGTTACTTCAACTAGTAATAATTTACCATAGCTTCATTGGGGTTGTTTTATTTTCAGACTTCCATTAAACATCGACATCTCTACAAGCTTACACAACAATCTCTTTTCTTTCTAAATACAGGATTTGGCTTTGCTTTAAACATTGAAACACTAGTTGCTGCTGCTGAGAGAAGAGAGGCGCCCATAGAGGTATTTGTGAGTTATCCGAGAGAAATTTCAGTTTTTGTAAATAATGTAGTAATTATCCTACTTAAAGTTTATCTCCCTAATAGATTAGATTTTATCCTTAGTAGGACTCCTTATTGTAGTTAGAGTCTATCAACTTAGTAGATTAGAACTAGAAGTTATCTTAAGAAGGTCTTCTTAATGTACTAAAAGACCTAGAGCCTATATAAGTGTGTATCGAGAGATGTAAAAAATCATTGAGCAATAACATAAAAATTCTGCATTCTTTTATGCATTCTGTTTTTTCCTTTTAAGCAGAAACTTCAATTACATTTTTTATTTTTTCTCGCATTCATCAACATGGTATCAGTCTAAAATACGATCCTAATAGCAAATTTCAGTGGCGATTTCTTCGGCTTCCAGTGCGATGCCCTCTGCCCTGGTTACTCCAATTTCTTCTTCTCCAATTTCTTCTTCTCCAATGATGAGGAGAGGTAAACCGGTCTGTGTTTTTTGCAAAAAGGTCGATCATTCCAAGGATAAATGCTGGAAAATTCATGGTCGACCAAGAAGATGGAAACCTACAAACATCCAAGATATCCAGCCATCATACCCTCCTACTGCCGCACCAAAGTTTAATTACATTGGTGCGGGAAATTTGGCTATGGTGAAAACTGCAGGTAATATAGATGTTTTTTTGCCGACTGCTCTTGTTTCAACCCAGTCTGCAGCAAATTGGATTATTGATTCTGGATCCTCCGACCACATGACTGGTAATAGGGCTTTATTCTCTGTTTTTAAAAAGTCTTCTTCTCAAGCTTCCATTAAAAGCTGCAGATGGTTCTCTATCTCCCATCAAAGGGACGGGCTCTGTTTCGTTAGATGGTAATTTGATCCTTAAGGATGTGTTATTTGTCCCCGACCTCGCATGCAACTTGATATCGTGAGCAAAATTTCTAAAGACTTGAACTGCTCCTTAAGGTTTCTTGATTCTACATGTTTTTTTGCGAGCCTTTGGATTCGAGGAAAATAATTGGCAAAGTGCTAGCTTGCAACATGGTCTTTATATCCTTCATGGAAAATATCCATCTTCTATTTCAAATTCTCCTTCTTGCTTGCTTTTCTTTTAGGACGATTAGATACTATAATGTTATGGCATTTTCGGTTAGGTCACCCCAATTTTCACTATCTTAGAAAAATGTTTCTGATTTGTTTGTTAATAAAGATCCAAATTCTTTTAAATGCCATATCTGTCCACTTGCAAAACAAACCAAATCTTTATATTTACCATCTGTTCATAAACCCTCTAAATCATTCACACTCATTCATAGTGATGTTTGGGGTCCTTCTCGAGTGAAGAATATTACAGGAGGAGTAGGTGGTTTGTGACTTTTATTGATGACCATAGTGAGACTTACTTGGACCTACCTTCTTAAAGAAAAATCTAACGTTGCTTCTATTTTTGCAAGGTTTTATGAAATGGTGGTTACTCGGTTTGATAGCAAAATAAAAATGTTTCACTCGACAATGGGGAGAGTTTTTCACTCTTGCCTTAGGAGATTTTTTTTGAACTAAAGGTATAATACATCTTAGTTCTTGTGTAGATACCCCACAACAAAATGGGATTCTTGAACGTAAAAATAGGCATTTATTAGAGGTTACCCGAGCCTTATTATTCACCCATCTTTGTTCCAAAATATTTGTGGGGAAGCCTTATTAACGGCTACATATCTTATAAATAGAATGCCTAGCAAAGTCTTGCATTTCAGAACTCCTAGAGATGTTTTCTTGGAAAATTATCCTACTTTTAAACCTATGTCATCTAATCTTCCCTTAAAGACGTTTGGGTGTCTTGTTTTTTCTAAAATCCACAGATCCTTCAAGTTCCAAACTAGATCCTAGGGCTTTGCAGTGTGTTTTCGTTGGATATTTTTCACTTAAGAAGGGCTACAAATGTTATCACCCTCCTTCTCGTAAGTTTTTTGTCTCTTTGGATCTCACTTTCTTTGAACAGTACCTTATTTTCCTAAGACTGAAAATCGGGGAGTGTTGGGATAATTTCGATCTCCTAACAAACAGTTCCTTCTTTTCACCTTCTTTACCTATAACTCCTTTGTTTGTGAAGCCTCAAAATTTTTTAAAACCTGATACCCCTGTTTCTAACACTACACCTCTACATACTTCACCTAATATTACTCTTATCGCTCCTCATTATTCACCTAAATCAACTGCTCATTGACTCACTAACCGATTCTGGTATATACAGAAAAAAAGAAAGCCATTCCAGATGTGTTGCAATCGACACTGCCGAGAATTGGACTTTAGTCCAATTGCTGTGAGGATAAAGGAGGTAATGATGTTGAAATTTCTCCTCATTTAATTGAACTCAAATTCTGCCTATTGCTAAAAGGAAAGGGGTAAGACAAGTGTACAAAGCATCCTATTCGAGATATGTTGCTTATAGCAATCTAATGCCCTCTTTTAAAGCTTTTACAACTTGTCTAGATGAAGAACAGATTCCCAAGACTATTGAAGAAGCCTTAAGAGACTCCAAGTGGAAGAAAGTCTGTTGAGGAGGAGATTACAAAGACTAGAAAAAATGGCACTTGGACCATAACTGATCTTCCACAAGGCAAGAAACCAGTGGGATGCAAATGGGTGTTTGCTATCAAATACAATTCGGATGGGAGTGTGCATTGGTACAAAGCAAGATTGGTGGCCAAGGGTTTTATGACCTTTGGAATAGACTATAAGGAAACTTTTGCTCGGTTGCTAAGTTGAACACCGCCGAGTCCTGTTGAGTTTGGTCATTAATTGATTTGAAACTTCATCAACTTGACATTAAGAATGCATTTCTTAATGGGAAACTAGAAGAAGAAGTTTTTATGAAGATTCCTCATGGTTTAGAGTCCAAGAGAATAGGCGAGAAAGTTTGCAAGTCGGGACAGATCACTTTATGGGTTAAAGCAATCACCAAGAGCCTGGTTTGATAGGTTCACTAGAGTAATTCGGGAAAATGGATACAAAGCAGTCTCTAGCAGATCATACCTTGTTTTCTAAGGTAACTCCAAAAAAACAGAAAAGTTCTTTTGATAGTATACGTGGATGACATTATTTGACAGGAGATGATGAAGAAGAAATAAGCCACTTAAAATCTCTTTTGAATAAAGAATTGAGATGAAGGACCTAGGAAAGCTTAGATATTTCCTAGGCATGGAGGTGGCTAGATCAAGCAAAGGTCTAGTAATCAACCAAAGGAAGTATGTTCTTGACTTACTCACAGAGGCGAGAATGTTGGGTGTAAACCAACCGATACTCCTATGGACACAGGCCTAAAGTTTAGCAAAGATGGGTCTAGTCCAAAGGCGGACAAGGGACTTTTTCGAGATTAGTTGGAAAATTGATTTATCTATCACGACCGGGCCGGATATAACCTTTCTTTGTGAATATTATCGGTCAACACATGACAAATCCGAGACAAGAGCATATGGAAGCAGCTACAGGATACTAAGGTATCTAAAGGGTACACAGGACATGGTTTAATATTTAAAAAGACCCTTGATAAAGCAGTCAAGGTTTATTCGGACTCAATTTGGGCAAGTGAGTTGGTGATAGAAGGTCAACAAGTGGTTCTTTGTTCTTTTGTGTGGGGGTAATCTTGTGACTTGGAAGAGCAAAAAGCAAACTGTTGTATCAAGGAGTAGTGCAGAAGCAGAATACAGAGCTTTAGCTCTTGGAATTTGTGAAGGAATCTGGCTAATGAAGCTTCTAAAAGATGATCGTGGAAAATTGATCGTGGAAAATTCATCAACAGTATTTATATTTAACGAACCTTTATTTTCCTTCCATCTAGACTGAGTATTAATCCATCCAATGATGATCGTGGAAAATTGAATTTTGCTTTGTTGAAAATGTCACCTTACTTTGGAATGTAATCCTTTTATCACTCTCTTATATATTTGCAGGCTCCCGCATCTGAGATTCAGGACAAAATATCATTCATAATCAATAATATTTCGGTTGCAAATATTGAAGCCAAAGGGAAAAGTTTCTTTGAACTCTTGAAAAGAGCAAGATTATCCCTGGTTTGCCCAGTACATGGTTATGAAAAGGTTGAACTTTGATACCTTTCTTTTTCACTGTTCTATTGACAACTGTGTTTTCATCTTTCTGCACCATTAAACTAACTTAATCATGTATTTTATTGCAGAGCCAGCATTGAACCAAATTTTCATGATTTCTATTTGAAGTTCCTAGACAAAGTTAACTCAAAGGCTTTGATTAAGGAGATTACCCAAGCTACGTACGAGAACTGCAAGGTTTCTTTTGTTTAAGTAAAATAGCCATGCATACTAATTTGTTCAAATAATGGAAAAAGAAGTGTTTATTGTACCATATATGTTATTTTAGGTCTTGTTGGGATCAGAGCTTATAAAATCAAACTCAGAAGAGCGGTCATTGCTAAAAAATTTGGGTAGTTGGCTCGGGAAGTTAACAATTGGCCGGAATCAAGTTTTGAGAGCTCGTGAAATAGATCCCAAATCTCTGATTATAGAGGTATCTGTTTCTTAATTAAACTTTTAGCTGATTATTTTCCATAAGGTTTCAGTCATTTATTTGTTCATCAAGGACCATATGATCCAGTCTTGGTCCATTAGTTATTTTTAGTTTATCTTTGTTTTTTCTCCCCCTCATTTTTGCACTTTCCAGGCATATGAGAAGGGATTGATGATTGCAGTTATCCCATTTACTTCGAAGGTATGGTTATTTCTATAATTAACTGGTTTCCTTGTGCTGAGCTTAAGTTGAATTTCACAAATCTGTTGCTTCTTGTAGATTCTTGAGCCTTGCCAAAGTAGTCTGGCATATCAACCTCCTAATCCATGGACCATGGGCATTTTGGCATTACTAGCTGAGATTTATTCGATGCCTAACTTGAAAATGAATCTCAAGTTTGATATAGAGGTATCCAAATATGTTTTAAGCATTTATATGAAGACAGATACTTTTTCTCCTCATTATTTTAGCTGGCCTCATAGAAGCTTGGAAACTTCTAATGTATCCTTCAATTGTGTTGTTTTTGGTGATTTAGGTTCTATTCAAGAACCTTGGTGTGGATATGAAGGACATAACACCGACTTCTCTTCTCAAGGATCGTAAAAGGGAAATTGGGGGAAATCTTGATTTTTTTTAATAAAGATGTTGGAGCATCTCAACCCCAGATGGCTGCAGAGGTTAAATCAAGAATAATCTCACCACTTAATCATGTTGACATGCCTCTTGAGGTTGCTAGTCCACCTAATCCTGGTGGGAACACGCATATGTTATCTCAGGTTTGCTTCTTTTTTCTTATCAATCATTTGCCATTGCTGTTAGCAGTTAGTTAAATGTGTTTTGATAAGTTATTTCTTGGAGTTATTTTAGTATGCTGGTTCTGTGAGTTATCCGAGAGAAATTTCAGCTTTTGTAAATAATGTAGTAATTATCCTACTTAAAGTTCATCTCCCTAATAGATTAGATTTTATCCTTAGTAGGACTCCTTATTGTAGTTAGAGTCTATCAACTTAGTAGATTAGAACTAAAAGTTATCTTGAGAAGGTCTTCTTAATGTACTAAAAGACCTAGAGCCTATATAAGTGTGTATCGAGAGATGTAAAATTCATTGAGCAATAACAGAATACAGAATATAAAATTCTGTTTCTTCCTGTTCTGTCAACTTACAGGTTCCTTGCGTCTTTCTTCTGGTGCATTGGTGGAGGATGAAAAACTAGCAGCTTTAGGTTTGTCTGATCAGCTTCCTTCTGCGCTAGGGCTATTTCAAGCCACTCCATCGCAGTCACCTTTTTCTGTTAGTCAGGTTTGGTCAATTATGCTTCCATTCTTCAATGCTTGAGAATTATCAACTTTTTGTTTATTCAGATTGTTGGTCCTTGTCTTCCATGCAGCTTTCAACGCCAATACCTAACATCGGTACTCATGTTATAATCAATCAGAAACTAAGTGCTCTAGGCTTGCACTTGCATTTTCAGAGGTTTGATGCCATTTTAATACTATTTGCTGCTTTTTGTACACTTACCTTTGTGCCTGGTGTTGAACTCTGCATATAATTCGTTGCAGGGTGGTTCCAATTGCAATGGACAGAGCTATTAAAGAGAGTGTAGCTGGTATTGTTCAGCGCAGTGTTTCTATAGCAACTCAAACAACAAAGGAGCTTGTTTTAAAGGTCTGAAAAGTCATCTCAATGTTGCTTCAGATCCAACTACTTTTCACTTGATTTAGTTCATTTTGTTTTGGCAATAAGAGGACTTACCAGTCCCTATTTTTGGTCTAATATCAATTTAATTCAATGCAATTTAGGATTATGCTATGGAATCAGATGAGACACGGATCTATAATGCAGTACACTTGATGGTAGCAAGTTTGGCTGGAAGTCTGGCACATGTAACATGCAAGGTTTTCTCTTGCTTCAACTTTTTGAGTCATTATTTTGTATATTCCATACCTTCTCTCTTTTATCATATGGTTTTAATCTCACTCTTTTGTCTCTAGGAACCTCTACGTGGCTCAATATCAAGTCACCTGAGGAATTCACTTCAGGGTTTGAATATTGGGAGTGATCTTCTAGAACAAGCTGTTCAACTTGTTACTAAACCTTGATCTTGGCTGTGCGGTCATTGAACAAGCCGCTACTGATAAGGTTAGGTTGTTCCTTTTAGCCATGTAATTTGTGCATATATGTTCATTGAGCAATGTGTTACAGATAGGCTTGATCTGGCTTTCGTGGATTGGTTTTTAAGTTTTTTTTTTAAATCTTTATAAATCTTGTGGGTGTGATTCAGAAGTAGGGTGCTTTAGTGACTAATTTTTCCAAAACAATGATTCTCATGCAACACTTAGAGTTGTCATGGACTTCCTCTGATGTGCTATTATATTCAGATTTGGGCTCCTATGCTTCTCAGTAATGCATGATTCATATTTTAGTTTGATTCATATTTGCGTTTTGCTTGAGTGGATGAAGGTGTTCTTCTGCATTGGGACGGTTTTTAGGAAAAAAGCATTTTGTGAGTGGTTTTGAGTAATCTTCTATGCTTTGGAGTTCTAACTTATCCTTTTCCCCTTGACTTACATATAGGCAATACAAACCATTGATGGAGAAATAGCTAATCAACTTTCTATAAGAAGAAAACATAGGGATCCTGCTTTTTTTGATCCTAACATGTATGGACAAGGTTCTATGGGTGTGGTGCCTGAGGCTCTTCGAGCTAAATCAGGTCACTTGTCTCTGTCTCAACAGCTAGTTTATGAGGTAGTTATACGATTTTTGCACAAAGATTGCTTTGGTTTTGAGAAATTAAGGCACCGAGTCTAAGCTACTTCCCCTTTTCTTTTTCCTCTTTATCTTTTAGGATTTTGTTCGGCTTCCTTGGCAAAATCAATCTGGCCAGACCTCGCATTCTATTTCTTCCGGTCCTTCAACTTTATCTGGTGATACTGGTCTAACTAGCACATTTAGTTCTACATCTGGGCAAGTTACCCCTGGTCACACATCTGGCCCAGGAAACTTGCAACAACTGGATGTTGCTTCTGAGGCAATTGAAGCTACATCAGCAGCCCTATTGAGGTGTTACATTTTAAATGCAGCTCTTTGAATTTTTTTTCCTGGTTCCTTGCTCTGATTTATCTGAAAAACTTTTTTTTGTTGTAGTGTTTCCCCTGTTCATATTAGCTCAGATTCTTCTCTTGCACAGCAGACAACTGAAAATGACCCCCTTAATGCTTCATTTCCTTCAACAACTTCAACCCCTGAGTTACTTTCAGTGGAAACAACTGATGCTGTAAAAGTAAAAATCTTTGTATGGACGGACTTCTGTACTTCTTGTTTTGTGCCTTTTTACCGACACATGCTGCCAACTTGTTGCTAGGAATTTGGATCTACATCACAGCCGTTACCTTCTCCTACTGCTACTGAGCGTCATGGAAGTAGCATCTCAGAGACTTCATTGAGCACAAGAGATGCATTGGATAAATATCAGATTGTCGCTCAGAAGGTTGACTATAACTCCTTTTCTGCTTTCCCTTAACTGTTTATTTGTTGAATGTTGGTGTTTTGAGAGAATTTTGTCAGATCATTATATGAGTCTGGTGTCTGAACCTAACAAAGAGTGTTGTATATCGAATGTAGTAGTTGCCACTTCATAATGGTTGTGCTTATTTATATCCCTTCACTTTTTTTTAACATACCACGACACAATTGTTGTGAATGCATAACATTATAAAAAATGATGTTAATTGTTGTAATTTTGCAACTATTGGATCTCTTCACAAGGAAGACTGGAAAAATAGGAAATGTAGTTTTTCACCATGGAGTAGGGAGCAGATCCCTCATCTATAGAGCCTCTGATTCCTCTTATTCTTGTATTCTTACTACCTGAGATTGACTTTTATCTTTTAAACACTGAAATCTTGTGAAAACATGTTTACACTCTTTTCGTCAAATGTTTTCAGTTGGAAAATTTGGTGACAAGTGAGGGTAGAGAAGCGGACATTCAGGTATTTTTAACCTTCTACTTTTGTTTACAACTAGTATTGTATTATTGATATTTCAGTCCTATAGATCTCCTATTTATTCCCCTTGGCACCTCCTTTCCAGAAATGGAATTTTGTTTTTGTTTGGTTAATTATTTGAACAGAAATCTATTCTTCTTGGCATTTTAATATATTAGGGAGTGATCTCTGAGGTGCCTGAAATCATTCTCAGATGTGTAACTCGGGATGAGGCTGCGCTGGCTGTGGCTCAAAAGGTGTTTTACCAATTGTGGGGTTTAACTTTTATTTGTTGTTGTTTTTTCATGTTCTCAAATGGTTCTAATCATTGATTCCGTTTCTCAATTTTTGCATAGGTTTTCAAAGGCTTATATGAGAATGCATCGAACAGTCTTCATGTCAGTGCTCACCTTGCTATTCTTGCTGCTGTCCGTGATGTTTGCAAGCTTGCTGTTAAGGAGCTAACTAGTTGGGTATGTTCTGTTCAACATTGTGTATTTCTGGAAATATCTTCATCTATGGTGATTGTTATTCTTCTCTTACAGGTGATATATTCTGATGACGAGCGAAAGTTCAACAAAGATATCACTGTTGGCCTTATTCGAAGTGAATTGCTGAACCTTGCAGAGTACAATGTTCATATGGCAAATTATATTGACGGGGGTAGAAATAGTATGTATATAGAAATTACTGTTTTACAGCTAATTATGCATTCAGTAAACCAGCCTAATTAAATTAAATTTCAGAAGCTGCAACGGAATTTGCGGACACTTCTTCAAACTTTGTTCTCTGATGAATCCAGAGTCATCTCAGAACTCTATAATCTCATTTATGCTCTGGCTAAGGCTGATCTCCCCCCCCCCCCCTTCTACTTCTCTTGATTTTGTGGGGGGTGGACTCTTAACTGTCATGAACATGCAGGTTGCTTCAAAACCTGGATCTCCTGAATCATTGCAACAGTTGATTGAGATGGTAAGAAATCCATCTGCTAATATGTCTGCTTTATCCAGTGCCACTGTTGCAAAGGAGGATAAATCTAGAGAAAAAAAGGTCAATTGCTCATCTATATTATTGCTTCATCTTTATGTATGCTAATGACTTCTGACCTGAGATCATTCACTTGAAGCAGGCACCTGGCCATGCACCAGCTAACAGGGAAGATGGTAGTATAGAGGCTCTAGAACTAGAGGTGGCAAACGGGTCATTCGGTTTGGTTTCGGTTCGGGTCATTTCGGTTCTGACTGCATTCGGTTTAAATTTGGTTCAGTTAGGTTCAGGTCTGGTTCGGTTTTAGTTCGAGTCTATGGTGATTTCGGTTCGGGTATCGGGTCAGGACGTCGAGTCGGTTGATTTTCGGTTCGGTTGACTTTCGGTTCGGGTGATTTCGGGTCGGTGATTTCGGGTCGGTTGATTTCGGGTCGGGTCAATATCAGGTTAATAGGAGATCGATCGGTTTTAGTCGGGTTTTTAGGCCGAGTTAGGTTTTTCCACCCTATATATGACTTTATATAGCATGTATATTTGACTTTTTGGTAAGTTGTACGACAGTTCACATCTCATCTTTATTTATTTATTTTAATATATTTTCTTAATTTCGGGTTGCCTTCGGTTCGGTTGCTTTCGGTTTGGGTGAAATCGGTTTGGTTCCATTCGGTTCGGTTGAAAATCGGTTCGGGTCAATTTTCGGTTCAACTGAACTTCGATTCTGTTTCATTTTATTTCGGGTTTCGGATCAAATTCGGGCCATCGTGTTCAGTCAATTTCGGGTCTCGGTTCGGGTAAATCGATTCGATTTTCGGGTCTCGAGTCAAGTTTGCCAGGTCTATCTAGAACCAGATCCTGCTGGCTTCAAGGAGCAGGTGACTACTTATTTTAAGATCTAAGAAGGCATTGGTAGAATGTTCTGTGTATGTTATAGATTTTGCTGCCAATCTACTATGGAGTTAAAAATATGGTATTGGCAATTGAAAAGTTTAGGATGTTAAGGGTATTCTTAAAACTGGTGTCCGTGTCACTAATATAAACCTTGTGGGGTCATTTCTTTGAACAAAATGCCTACTAAACGCTCATATACTTGGATTCTCTGCATAGTAGTCTGTTGTATCTTTTCCCAGATTGTAACAATCTCAAAAGCTAAAGCAAGCAATCCTTTTCCCATCTTCTGCCTCTATGAGTGGCGGTGTATATAATATATATATTATTCTTGCCTGAAGTATGGTCTGATAATGTATCACAATTACATTAATAATAATTTATATATAAATTATTCTCGCCTGAAGTATGGTCTGATAATGTATCACAATTACATTAATAATAATTTATATAGAGAAAAAGTTTGATACACAGTCCGTGTAAACTTTTGTTTGTACGTGCTTTTCAAATTTAGGGGTTTAGTTTAAATTTTAGGGGTTTAGGTTGTAGGGTTTAGAATTTAAGTTTAGTGTTTAGAATTTAGGGTTTAGGGTATTAGGGTTAGGAATTTAGAATTTGTGTTTTATAAGGTAAAAACATAGGCTTGTGTAAAATTAATTTTACGCTGCCTGTGTATCAAAGTTTTATCCATGTATATATATATTATTCTCGCATGAAGTATGGTCTGATAATGTATCACAATTACATTAATAATAATGTATCCTCTCTCTCTCTCTCCTTATTGCTCTTTTTTTTCTGTGCCTTCTATCTTCCCCTCAGGTACTCTTTTCTCCTGCATGATTAGGAAAAGTGGGAATGTTATGTAATTCTAATATGTTAGTTTTGTTTCAAAAAAATTTGTAGGTTTCCATGCTGTTTGCTGAATGGTATCAGATATGTGAGCTTCCTGGTGCAAATGATGGACCCTGTAATCATTACATCCTACAATTGTATCAAAATGGACTGCTTAAAGGGGATGATATGACGGAACTCTTTTTCCGTATTATCGCGGTGAAACTTCCCTCCTCACCACTTTCTCCTGTTCTTACATTTAAATTCACCAGAGAAAATCAGGAGACCGAACTCATTTCCCCCCTTTATTTTAGGAACTATCTGTTGCACATTGCCTATCTTCTGAGGTAATGAGTTCTGGGACATTGCAATCACCACAACAAGCTCAGACTCTCTCTTTCCTTGCCATTGATATTTATGCAAAACTTGTGCTGTCAATCCTAAAGGTTTCTTTATTTCCTTTGTTCATTATATCAATATTTCTAAATCTAACCTTGTAAATGCTTAACATCATTTTTTCTGGACAACTCTTTTAGTATTGTCCAGTGGAACAGGGATCAAGTAAACTCTTTCTTATGTCCAAGGTGACTTATTTATCTTCCATTTCACTTTGTTTCAGTCTTGTTTTCCTAGAATGTATAACCATATTTACGGTGGCTTAACAGATTTTGACTGTGAGGTTTATTCAAAAAGATGCCAAGGATAAGAAAGTTTCTTTTAATCCGAGACCATATTTCAGATTGTTTATCAACTGACTGCTAGATCTTGGTTCCTTGGACCCTGTCACTGATGGTGCAAATTTTCAGGTATGTTTTATTTGGATATGCTTTGCTGAGATGTTGGCCATCAAATAGATAATTCTTGTTGAGCTTGTTGCAGATTTTGACGGCCTTTGCCAATGCATTTCATGCTCTTCAGCCCCTTAAAGTTCCTTCCTTCTGGTAAGAATTGTCAGCTAAGTTTTCTTGAGAATATTGCATCCAGTAAGATGAAGTTAGAAAAGCATTAACTTGTTGGGCATCAATATTCAAAATGCACATTTACAATCTTTGAAGATGTAATAATTAGCCCTTCTGTTACTACTTCTTATGGTCGTTGCTTGCTATAGTTTTATAGCTTTGCATGGTTAGAGCTCGTCAGTCACAGGACTTTCATGCCAAAATTGCTCACTGGAAATTCTCAGAAGGGTTGGCCCTATATCCAACGTTTGCTGGTAGACTTGCTTCAGTTCCTGGAGCTATTTTTGAGGAATGCCGAGCTTGGAGTGCCAGTTCTGCTCTACCTAAAGACTGATTTCATTATTTGTTTCTGTACAATTTACTCTGGTCCCACATATTCTCGTGTTATATCTGTATAGGTTCATTTTCTGTATAAAGGCACACTCAGGGTGCTGCTAGTTCTGCTTCACGACTTTCCCGAGTTCCTGTGTGATTATCATTTTACCTTTTGTGATGTGATTCCTCCGAGCTGCATACAAATGCGAGATATCATCCTTAGTGCTTTTCCACGCTATATGAGGCTGCCAGATCCATCCACTCCAAACCTAAAGGTATCAGTTTATCTTTGATTGTTCATCTTCAGATTGTTTATTCTTGAAAATTAATTCTTTTATAATTTGTTCTGCAGATTGATTTGCTTCCAGAAATCAGGGAATCCCCTCGAATTCTCTCTGAGGTTGATGCTGCTCTTAAAGCAAAACAGATGAAGGCTGATGTTGATGAGTACTCAAGGTACTCAAATTCATTATTTACTTCAACCTACTTTTAATCTAACATTTTCAGATATGAGAATCGAGTTTATTTCCATGTTACGTTTTGCTGGAAATTTAATATTCTTGTCTGTAATCCATTAATGAAACCTTCTTAAATTATTTGCAGACAAGGCCACAAGGAGGATCTTTATTTCTAACTGAATTGAAACAAAGACTGCTCCTTTCACCAAGCGAGGTCGCATCTGCTGGTGCCCGTTATAATGTACCATTAATCAACTCACTGGTGCTTTATGTTGGAATGCAGGTATTCTATTGTTTCCTTTACTTTCCTGGATGTTCTGGTACATCTTTTTTTTTTCTCGTTTTCTAATCATTGTATGTATATTACTTTTGTAGCTTTTGGTTTTTAGTTTATTTTGAATCCTTTTATAAGATTACGGGGAATAAAAGAAACATGTTTCTACTGGGAATACATGATCTGGCATTTAATGATTTCTTGCGGTAAACTGCAATTAGGCCATCCAACAACTGCAGTCAAGAGGACCTCATGCACAGGCAACAGCAAACACCGTTCCAATGTCTGTGTTCTTGGTCAGTGCTGCCTTGGACATCTTCCAGAGCCTAATAGGAGACCTTGATACGGAGGCGCGTTATCTTTTTCTAAATGCGATTGCTAACCAATTGCGATATCCAAACAGCCACACACATTACTTCTTCATCTTACTATACTCCTTTGCTGAAGCAAATCAGGTGAACATTTCTGTTTGATGATATTACACTAAAGATGCACTGTATCTGCTCATTTGAAATTGGACGAGAATAAATGTCTGCTTTGTGCAGGAAATTATCCAAGAGCAAATCACAAGAGTTCTGTTGGAACGGCTAATTGTTAATAAACCACATCCATGGGGTCTGCTCATTACCTTCATCGAGCTCATAAAGGTAAAATTATTTGGACCTTTAAAAATGGTTATGATATGAATATGCCTGTTTATTCAAATTCAGAATCCAATATATAACTTTTGGAATCGATCCTTCATAAGGTGTGCACCGGAGATTGAGAAACTGTTTGAATCCAATGCAAGATCATGTGGAGGTCTCAAACCTGTGGATGAGAGTATGGTTTCTGGTTGGGTATCTGAAAATGCACACTAAGGGTCTGTTTTTATGTCACATTATGTAATGTAATAGGGACTCTCTATTGTTATTATCATGTTTTTTTGTTAAAACAATCAAATTACTTCAAAAACTTATGTCTTACATTATGCTGCTGTTGATTATTTATTTCTATGTAAACCCGTTCAGTTCCAAGTAAATTAACTCATGATAATTAGACACTCGTTCGGTTACAATTAAATGAAATTACGAGCCATGGTTTGTTAAAGAAATTCGAAATCCCTTGATTTGGCAACAAGATCCATCCATGCCTGTCAAACAATCATTATCAAATCTATTTTCGACCAATCCAGCAGATGGATCCAATCTATTCGGACACGAATTGGAGATGACATCCTAATTCCAGCCATCGTTTAATTTTATTTTTATTTGGAAAGAAATTAACAAAAAAAAATCCATTTTCTAAATCTGAACCTAAATAAATTGGTTAAGTAATTCTATAAAGGAAATGAAACGGGAAGGAAAGGCATGCCACAAGTCTGCCCAGCCTGGCTTCATGCTTGTTACTCCTCTGTTATCACAATGATGAAGATCATCTAGACTCTTGGAACCATGTTAATCATAGAATCTTACCTCGTTTGTATTGTAAACTATTTGAGAGCTAAGAGCCTCAAGGATGGCATGAGGCAGAAGAATCAGTCCCTGGACCTCTTGAAGAATCTACCACCTTTGTTTCCCATTCCAGTCCCCGCCAGATTTGATGATAGCAGAGACTTCGAATCAGGTCTCCATTTCAACTCTTTAAGCACAGAAAACAATGTTGCCAGTTCAGGTGTGATTTCACTATCCTTAATGTTATTACATGACACTACCCTTAATTGCTGAAGCCCTCTCCAAGAATGCACTACCCACTCCAAGCCTTTTATCGTCACCAATGAGCATCCTTCCAGAGAAAGAAGCTTCACTCTCCTATTAGAGATCGGAAAAGAAAATTAGAGATCGGAAGTCAGAATTCAAGCAAGGAGATGAAAAAGGTGTTATTGCTGCAGACTGAATACTCATAGAGAAGTGATTGAAAGAAACTAGACAATTGGAAAATGAGTCATTATATCATCAATACAAACATTCCTATTAACTATTTGAATATGATAAATTACATGGAAAACAGGAAGAATCAGAATTGAGACTTTAAACTATGTTGCTCCAGCTCTTCATTTTTCTTTAACTACTTGTGTTCAATGCATATCCAGTCATGGGTATGGAGATAAAGGCTCTCTAAGAGCCGTTTGATTGCATGAAAAAACCTAGAAAAAAAATTGACGGGCATACTCCACTCACATCCAAGTATTAGTAACATAAGTTTTAAAGGCACGCCATGAGCATATCACTAGATATTTCAGCATATTGAGCATCAAGAGCCAGGCAATGCCCACTTCTTAAACTGGAGTCCACTTGTGAACGATCCATAAATTTATTGCTTTATTAGTGCAGAAACTAATTCAGCTGTCAGAGGCTTAAATTTTCTCTTCTTATTGCAAGAATAATGACCCATCACTAATTTTTACCTCTCAACTTGGTCAATACCTACACCATTTTATAGTAAGATTATCAATTTCCTAACAACCTACATCTTGAATAACAATGCATTTATGAGAAAAAAAAACACTTTCTAGGAATAAAAAGATGCAAATAATCTAACAGGGAAATTGTACTATCAAGGTTTTGTCACCTAGTAGTATCAGCTAGTTTTCCCCACTCTCCAACTCCAACTAACCCAAATGTATCAACATGAGCTAGAATATATATGCACAATCGAGTAAAATAAATAAAGATGATGCGTATCTGCCTCGTACCTACATATACTGGCGAGGCTAAACACATCATCATCCAACCCCCAACAATTCTGAAGAGCAATAGCCCTAACATTCTCGCAAACCAAAAACAAAGCTTTAACACTTTGCTTATCTCGAATTTGACAGCGTTCCAACTGCAGCTCCTCAAGAGTCAAACAGGACCCCAGATGCTCGTCTTCCCCTGGACTCCCATCAATACTTTTACAAGACTTGAGCTTCAAAGTCTTCAAATTCGCACAGAACGAAAGCCCAGCTAACCAACCGCCATCCATCCTTTGATCATAAAAGGTCAATTCTTCAAGCATTTGACAGCATTGCCCTATGGCCTTAATCCCATCGTAGCTCCCTTCACATCCACAAAGCTCAAGCTTAACTAACCTCTTACACCCTTGAGCTAATAGAGTCAGCCCAATATCTGAAATTACTGAATTGTAAAACCCATCAATAAAACCAATCAATTTAACTACTTGTAAGTTCTTAATCCCTGAAAGGCCCTTCAAAACCAAATCACCACAACAATGCAGCTCCAGTTCCTGTAACGTACAACACTCCGCTGCAATTCTTATCAACCCTTGTTCGCTTGCCCCAGCCGCTACTAATCTCTGTAAATTCGGGTACTTTTCGGCAATCAATGTAAGCCCTTGGTCAACCTCATTTGACGGCAAGAATGCTGTTTTTCCGATAAATCCATCGAGGGTATAATTAGTATCGACATGAACCGACATCGTTTTGCGGGTCACTAATATGCCAGAGTTTCTCGGCATCCGAATACAGGCACGAACGAGGTCTAAATCGGTGAGATTGGGGAACCGACTAAAAATCCGATCCGAAGAAACAAAGGACCAATCCGTAACTTTAAGGGATTGCACCAACCGGCCGTTGAGGTACAACCAACGCTTGCACACCAAGGAATTGGAAACATGTTGAGAGACGGGAAGCTTCGAGAGTATCTTAAGGAGAAGTGCGTCGGAGAGGAGGGAAGTGCAATCCGGTTCAATAGGGCCTGACGGAAGTGATTGAAAGGGTGTTAAATCAGGCTCCGACGGCGGCGAAGCTGACGGCGTGCGGCTGAGAGGGTGGTTGAAGTACTGTTGCTGCATCTTGTAAATAACATGCTTTAACCTTTGTTGTTTGAACCAAACGTCTGGTAAGCTTAGAGGCTCCGGGCTCCACTTGGATTTTAGTGATGGCGGTGATTTCAAGTTGGCATAATACGAGTCCGAATTGGGGTTGAGGTTAGGGCTAGGGTTAGGGTTTGTCTTGGGCGATTCGGGTGATGGTGACATTTTGTAACCTTAGTTTTTGTTTTTTGTTTTTTGTTTTTAAGAAACAATGGAATCCAAAAGCATGAAGTAATTGTTTTATTGGTAGTTAATTAGTTAATCTGCTCTCTAAGTTGCCCTCCAAAAGTTATCCTTCCCTAAAAAAATTTAAAACAAAATCTCAAAGTATATTTATAGAAAGAAAAAATTTGTCACTATTAATTTTATTTATAAAAATTAAAATGACTTATCATATAATTATAAATTATTTAAAAATTAAAAGATAAATTAATTAAACTATATTATTTTATTTTTAATTTTTTTTAAAATATAGATCAAAATATTTATCTACCTCTAAATCATAAAATCATAATTTTTATTCATTTAAAATTCAAGCCGTCGCCGTCGTCGTTCATTTGACTTCTTCTATTTTCCTGCATAGTATTGATCGTCACTGTTAAAAAATATGTTTTCAATTTCCTTTGTGCTGTTCTTTTACACATCGATGATTTCAACGTTAAAGTAATATATTTAATACTAAACCAACCAATAATCTCTAAGAACTAGCTAGTATCGTTATAAATTAAATTAATAGTGTTCATCAGTGCTCGTCGTTAGTGGTGTTCGTCGAGCGTGTCAGACTTATCCTTATAAAAAATAGGATGAGTCTGCCACACTCAACGAGCATCGATGAACACTATTAATTTAATTTATAAAAAATTAAAATCTAAAAGATTCAATGCATAATTATAAATTATTTAAAAATCAAAAAGTAAATTAATTAAAATACATTTTTTTATTTTTTATTTTCTTTTAAACATAATTAGATCAAAATACTTACCCCTAAATCACAAAATCTTAATTTTTTCTTTGAAATTTAATCTGCGTCGCCGTTGCTAGCCACCACCGCCAGTCACATTCGCACCGCCCCGCCGCCGCATCTCCGTGATTGCCGTCGTTGAGTCATGCCTAGATTCTCGCTGTTGTGAATTTCACTCACCGACTCTCGAACTTGGAATATGCAGTTGATGCTAATTCAAGCACAACAAATCAGTAAACCAAACCGAACACACATAATAAAAAGGCTAGAGTGGCAGGGCTCAACGGTGGCAGCCACGGAAGTGCGGCGATGGGTGGTACGAATGTGGCCTACGGCGGTAGCTAGCGGTAGCGGTGGATTGAATTTAAAAAAAAAAATAGAGTTTTGTGATTTAGGGTAGGTATTTTGATCTAATTATGTTTAAAAGAAAATTAAAATAAAAAATATATTTTAACTAATTTAACTTTTAATTTTTAAATAATTTATAATTATACATCGAGTCTTTTAGATTTCAAATCTTTATAAATTAAATTAATAATGCTCATCAGTGCTCGTTGTTAGTGGTAATCATCGGTGCTCGTCGAGCATCGTAGAATTTTGTTAAAAAATAAAACTAGTATGAATCGACTCAACCAAGTTATAAAGAGAAAGTGTTAAAAATTTTGAGGTTTTATCTTTAAATTTCAAGCTAGTTTTGTAATAATTGATCTTAATACATTTAATTTATAAATTTCATATAATTATAATTTAATATTAGATGTGAGCTCATAATGTAAGTTAATAAAGTGAAAGAAAGAATAAAAAAAGTAATAACATTATAGTAGTAATATTGAACTTATTAGATTTTTGAGTACCCACTGATCTAGTTATGAACACCTCTATTTAGTATACATTTTAATTAACCAAATTTAAAAAAATGAATAAAATCTAGTTGCTTCTGTAATTTCAACTAGAACTAGGATTAATCATCGATTGATTCCCAATACAAAAGCCTCATCAATTTTCTTGGATTTATGTTTATACGATTCCTTTCTCTAATGGTAATAATTTGATTTCCTTCAAAGCGATTCTGTTTCATTTCATAAGAATAGTAATAATAATGTCGGTGTGATTGAAAAGCTTCAAAAGTTGGTGGATGAGATTTAGTTTCTGCCTTTGTTTTTTCCTTTTGGTCTCAAATTTTGTAAGGATAAGCTGTGGTGTTTTATAAGTTTTAAATTAAAAATTAAAAACAAAAAACAAAAAACTTAGTTTGGTACGGCACTTTCTCGTTTTGCCTATGGACCAGAATCCTTCACTTTCTATCTCTTGTATTCATTTCTCATTTTGATTCTTATCTCCACAATAATAAAGGCTAGGCTTCAATTCCAATTATGACTCCAAACACAATTTGACCAACACCCCCAAATATATACTCCATAATATAGCCCTTTCTCTAAAACATGACCATTTTCAACAAAAAACCGATTGCTCACTTTTAGTTGTTAAAATGAGTCAGTGTGTTCCTAGTTGGGATCTGGATAACAATCCGGTCACCGCCCGCCACTCCTTTCGTTTCAACTCCAATTCCACTTCCCCCGATGTTCCCATGTAACAAATCCTGAAATCCCTCTCCTTCGTCTATACAACGTGTAAGTTTACCAGTTTTGGTTTTGGTTTTGGTTGACGTTGTTGGTCCATGGTTTGCTTTGCAGGTTAGATTATCAAGTAGCAGAGTTAACATGGGAGAATGGGCAACTAGCCATGCACAGCTTAGGCCCGCCACGCCTGCTGCCCAAGCCACTAAACTCCACCACTTGGGATAAACCGCCCCCTGGTGGCACTTTGGAGTCCATAGTGAACCAGGCCACTTGCTTTCCGTATCGTAAGCCCTCTCTAGATAGTGGCGCAGAGGACCGGACCACGCACGTGATGGAATCTATGGCGCGGCTTGGTGGAACATGCGTGGTGGGATCCTCCACTAGGGTGGGATCCTGTAGTGGGACGGTGAATACCCAAGACGACGAGGTAGTACTCCTGGCGAGGAAACGTTCGAGGGCGGCGCGTGTCCCCTTAGCGCCGGAGTGGAGCAGCAAGGAGCAAAGCGCAAGCGCCAGTGCCAGTGCCACTTTTGGAAGAGATAGGCAGCAGGTGACCGTGGATACATATGAGAAAGACTTTGGTGTGGGTTTCACTTCGATTTCCCACGGTTCCCCTGAAAACACAAGCCCTGCGAGACCCTATAATAATAGCAATACCAAGCCCACAACAGTTGATGACCATGATTCTGCCTCTCCTAGTAAAACCCAGGCAAAGCTCTTGTCTTGTCTTCGGTTATTATTGTTATTGCATGTGCATGCACTTTTAACCATTTATTCCCCCTTTTCATTTTGCTGTGTTAAAGGAGGAGGCAAGTGAGGAAGACAAGAAAGAAACTGGAAAGTCTTCAGTTTCAACAAAAAGGAGCAGAGCTGCTGCTATCCATAACCAGTCTGAACGGGTAAGCTC
This sequence comes from Hibiscus mutabilis, assembly GCA_019671005.1. Classification (NCBI taxonomy): domain Eukaryota; kingdom Viridiplantae; phylum Streptophyta; class Magnoliopsida; order Malvales; family Malvaceae; genus Hibiscus; species Hibiscus mutabilis. The sequence goes on along the minus strand of CM033725.1, from coordinate 169,899 downwards.
CCTCTTGAACAAAAACAAAAAGCACTGCTTAATTATTGTTGAGTTAAATTGTGATTGGATATCATTCATACATAAAATTTGATTAATAATTGTTTTCATCAATGAGATGAGACAGCACAGTCAATGATTGGATTCGACTTTTAGGCTAGTTGCGATAGTGAGTGCTTTGTTCCAACTTTCGACCGTCAAAAAGCAAATGAAAGTAGCTCCCCTTTTCTAAATATGCTGAATACACTTTCTTTTTCTTGTACTTTCCCAGAAAAGAAGAGATAAGATAAATCAAAGGATGAAAACATTACAGAAACTGGTTCCTAATTCAAGCAAGGTATGATGTCTCAGCTTTTTGTTTCTTATTACATGCAAGTTTGTATTGAGTTCTAAATCTCTGCAAACACCGGCCATGAGAAGAAATATTTGTTACAATTTCTGTTGTATGCGTAACTATTTTCAAGGCTTATCCTCATAAGATCACCCAGTAGAAAGGACCCACATAAAAAAGCTGACCAATCAATAGTAAACTACTCCATAGTCCATACTACTATTCAAGTTCTCCTTCACTGTCACCCAATAATTTTTGTGGGGACTTTTTATATATTTATAAAAATCATATTTTACATTTTTGTGGCCTAGCTAGAAACAAGTAGTTTTAGAAGAAAAAAAGCTGGCATAAACAACTAGTTGTATCGTCCATGGGATGAGAATCTTCAAATCGTATATATACGTGGATACTCTTTTTAGTTTTTAGGCATACCAATGAAAGACACAATCCCATGAATCAAAAATATCTAACCTTTACTCCACATGATTAGCTATTTGTTGCAGACATACAACACAAATTAATTATTTAAATGTTGTCCAAAACCAATATTTTTACCTTTCATATTGGCTGTGGGAATTTCGGGACTGTTGCAATGATCCTAAGCCACATAACCACATTGCCATGGGGATGGCTTGACAATTCACCTGCTACCACATAAATGCAGTTTCATGGTAGGCCCTTGTTGGTCCTGGGCATGTCTGAAACTGAAACTGAAACTGAAACTGAAACATTTTATTGCCTTGATTTTCTTCTTAATGGCACGGGGAAGTAGTTTTGGTATACTCGTGCATGCAAATGCAATACTAATATTTAGATTTTATTTCCATTACAGACCGACAAAGCTTCGATGCTAGACGAGGTGATTGAATATCTTAAACAATTGCAAGCACAAGTTCAAATGATGGGTAGGATGAACTTGCCACCAATGATGTTGCCGATGGCAATGCAACAGCAACTCCAAATGTCAATGATGTCACAGATGGGGATGGGGACGGGTGTCATGGACATGAACAACATGGGCCGACCAAACATCATCGGCATCTCTCCTGTTCTGACTAATCCTTTCATGAGCATGGCTTCTTGGGATGGCTCTAATGACCGCTTACAACCTGCCTCAGCCGCTGTAGCGCCGGACCCTCTTTCCACATTCCTCGCCTGCCAATCGCAGGTAACACATTTTGCCTCTACAGTAGTAGATTCATGGAAATTTTGTTTGTTATATATAATGATATATGGATTGTTTGTTGCAGCCGATGACCATGGATGCTTACAGCCGAATGGCCGCCATGTATCAGCAGATGCAACAACCTCCGGCTTCTAGTTCAAAGAGTTAAAGTTTCGTGCCTTACTGTTAGCTGCGTTTCTATACACACACAAAAAAAGTTAAAAAATTGAACTTGGGTTATAATTCTTTCACTAGCACAGGGTTTTCGTATGATCGAGATCAAGTTGTTACTTGTTTTTGTATTACAGAGCTTGTGTGGCTGCAAAGTATTTTGTTTGAATTTGTAATATCATTGCCCAACAGCTTCTGTTCTGCCCCCTTTATTCGAACTTGTAAAATTATGAGTATTCACGGTTTCAATAAATTAAGTTAAAAATTAATGCATGGACTGGGAGGATATGTATCTAATCAACATCTGAATTATTGTCCAAATTTCCAGTGCTTCCGTTGTGACATTGTTCATAAGAAGGATGAAGGTACAAATGATTATTGAATTCTCATTTGTTGTCGTAAGTTCCGCCGGCGGTAAATCCAGAAAGTTATTATTGCTTGTACCGATTTAAATAATTATCTAACATAACTTATATATATGGGTTTGAGATTTTAAAATTTTATTGTATAATAATTTTAAATTTTCTTTTTATTTTCTATATTTTTATTTAAATAAAATTATTTTTTAAAAAAAATTATTTATAATTTAATTGATTTGTTAAAAATACAAGTCATAAAAATATAAGTTTAAATTATTTATTTAAAATTAGCTTTTCTAACAAGTTTCAACAAAAATAACTTAGAAATATATATTATATTTTTATTCTCTTTTAAGTTATCTTTCTAAAAATATCAAGAGACTAAAAAGTATTTTTGAAATTTAAATTTTGATCTCAATTTTAATTATATTTTGTTGTTTGTATTTTATGATCATTATATACTAGAGTGAAACCCCAACAATACTTGGAGAAATTATTTTTTAAAAATATATTTAATTAATTAGTAACAAAAATATGTTTAAATTATTTTTATTAAAAATAATTATATAATATTTATACAATGTAACAAAAATATAAACAATCTCATTTTTTATCTCACTTGAATTTTATTTCTCAAGCTAATTCAAGGCCTAAAAACTAAACTAAATTTCTATATGGAGCCATATCTTATTCTTACTTATCTAAAACCCAATTTACATTAATATTATATATAACATAAATGATATTTTTGGGCATGGGATGAGCCAAGGCCTAGGCCCAGATCCGCCTATGGGTTCCGCACTACCTCTTTCTATGAATGATTGTGGTCTTTGTGGCCGGAATCATTACAAAGTATAATTAACAATAAAAAAATGAGGAACAAAATTAAAAATAAATTAAAATTAAGGGTTTAAATAAGTAAATATAAATCTATATTTTATACAATAAAAATGGGGGCAGTGATCCACGAGGCAAAGCACAGTTTCGTTCCTTACTCCCGTCTTTATAAAAACTTAAGCTCTCCGTCTTTGAGAAGGATTAAGATCTCCTTACTATCAAAATGATTTCCAAACATCACCAAAATCCAAAAATTTATAAAAACTTGCAGCTGCTAAATGTGAAAAAACGTGTGCTCCATTTTCAACATGGAAAGGACCGGAGCAAAAGGCTTCACGTTTAGATATTGAAACATCCTCGATTGAATGCGATGGGCAGGTGCAGGTGGGATATAAAGAGTGTATGATTGGAGAAAGAAACGCTTGGACGATGACAACGCCACATGCTTTCGTCTACAAAATCTATCCCTCCTTCACCCCTACCTTAAATAAGTAAGGATTTGTTGCCAACCAACTTCAGTTTTTATCAAATTGAGAATGAAATGATTAAAAATATATACGTAAATTATGTTTTATGTTGACCTTTTACGTAGTTTAGAAACAAAAAATTTTTATGAGATATGTAATATAAAGCAATTAAACTGACAATTTTGTCTTTAAAAGTAAATTTTGTTTTTTGTTGAAAAACTAAAAAAAGAGAGGAAGAAAATAAAATGTAACTTACAAAAGTTGTTGAATTTTTCAAAGAAATAATTTTAAAACACAAAATGATGAAATTTAGTGAGACTGAAGGAGTACTACTTGTTTGATAAATGTTCAAGGATAGATCGTTGTTGAACCTTGTGGACGTATTGAAACCACATGAGTTTTACTAAATTTGAAGAGTCACTGGTCCTTAAAGTTGTAAATATTCTATATCTCCCATGCCCTTGTCATGCAATCCATTGCAAAGTAGAACAAAGGGAAGGGAAAAAAGAAAAAGAAGAAATAGATGGAACGGAGAATCATATGCTTTTATTGAATCTTATCACCTTGCAATTTGAAAGCAAAAGAACATCCATTAATCATTCTCTCAATGTTCTTTCCTAATCATATGCACATGTTTGATTTTCGTTGATGTAAAACATTACACGAGTTAGATATTATATATTCTCTTTTAATATGGTTGAAGAATCAATACACTCTCGAAAAAGAAAAGTCTTTTGAAATCTCTCATAACCATTAATGAACGATAACACAATTTAAAAAAATCATGTCGTCGAACAACGCAAGACATGAATCAAACAGATGTTCATTACCAAGTGATACAATCGTCGTCCACTTGACCTTATGCTCTTAAGGGCCATGTATTTTTCATCATATGCTCTCGCTTTTTAGCTGCTATGATTTGATTTTTCAACCACACAAAAAAGAGAATACCTTCAGTTTTTGGTCCCAATCTCATGGCTCTTCCATAGCAACTTGAGGAAAACTGGTAAGGCCAAAAACGAAAGCGATTCAACCAAGTTGATGGGGTTTTGCATTTGTTTGATTCAACAATTGGAGTTACAGTCCCAGATATCGATGTGCATTTTTCAACTTTTTCATAGAGCAAATTGGGCATATAAAGACAAGTGCTGGAACCGACCCTGAGCCAATTGAAAGCTGGTTAAGTCTCAGCAGATGCCATTGGACCATTTTGTATAGCTCATATGAATATCACAGTAGAGTAGGTCATTATCAAAATGCCCTTGCTGAAATTGTTTTTTGCATGCCTCTTGTTCCTTAATTCATCCAAAAGGAATCTCATGATTGGAAGATCATATTCTAAAATGACTTGCCAAGTCCTTCTATTATAGAATTTGGTTGAAATTAACCCCTCTACTGTCAAATAGACTACTTTAGTCCATGTTCTAGAAGAAAGAATAAAATAAAGGTAAACTTTATTAGAGGTAACCTTTATTGTTTAAAAATGACATTAACCTTTGTTGGTTGAGAGGGACAGATGACAGAGGGTATGAAATAGAGGATAATAATTTTACCCTTTTGAATTCGTTGTATGAATGTTGGGTTAGATAAATATTGGGCCTTGATGCCCATTGCTGAACTTCATTCGGGCTTTCTCCTCAAATCTGGGCTCCTTAGATCAAGAAAGCATATGTGTAGACTGTAGTTTGTAAACAGTAGAGTAATAGTATCTAAAAACAACTTTTCTCCCCGTCGTCAAAAACTAAAAGTAAAAGATTATGGAAGGTCAAATCATTTTGAATGAGGATCTTATTTCCGCCACAAATTGTGGATCACATAAGAGGATGCCTTGAGAGTTGAGCCTATCTCTACTGTTTTGTTCAATCATGGGATGGTTAAGTGTCGGTTCTAACTTTGTTCGCCAACAAAGAATCACATTAATCATTCTCAGTTACAACATTTCACTAACGACGGACCACGGGGTGCTCGCACCTCTAAAAATTTTAAATTTTTTTATATTTTATATATTTATTTTTTATTGATAATTTAATTCTACACTTTTAAAATTCTGTAATTTTGTACTATTTACATTTCTAATATAACTTCATGATAATTCACACCCTCTTATACATATAAATAAAATTTGTACCGGAAATCATTCAAAAAAAATCATATTATCATCATAACGCAACACCTCTAGAATTCCCAAATACGCTTTCCATGGTATAGGTTGATGTATAAGATAAAGTTAATACATTCAAATGTTTGTATAATTATCTATGAAAAGCGATGTAATACTTAATTTTGTCCGGGTAATACGTATATACTATATTTCTATAAATAAATTTCAAATAAATAAATAAAAGGGGTCTAAAAATCCAAAATATCCATTATATAATGTCCATATATATATAAATGTCCATTTTTACATTCTAGATACCCAAAGCCCAACGCAAAGCCCAAAACTCAATCCTAAACAGTTATCTACAGCTCATTTTGGGTAAAAATAAGTTAAACAAACACAAATCCAAATTTTCCCGCCTAAACTAGTCCATGTGGCGTTTTCCCATTGATCCAAAGTGGTATCACACGGATTATGGGTTTGTTGACGTTAGCATGACATCAGCGAGTTTGACCCCTATAAATACAAAAAGAGAGAGAAACTGTCAGATCAATTATTATCATCATTAATTACGAACCATAAATAATAATAATAAAATAATAAATATATTAAAAGCAAGAGAGAGAGAAAGGGCAAAAAGGAGAATTTCACTTGCCACGAGAGTCGAACCGCCAACCGCTGAAGCTCGAACGATGCTGGGAAGCTAAGGAGCTGCCGGAACGCGAACGAACACTGGAGTAAGATCGACAGAATCTCGACGGCACTGTAGTGAAGGCATATCTTCATCCTTCTTTTCAATTTCCTGCAAAATAAAAAACAGAATCAGTGATATATGTAAAGGCTCGAAACAAAAAAAAATAAACAAAAATAGCAAATCGGAGGTGACGGCCGGAAACTTAGATCGTGGCAGAGTTGAAGAGGGCTCGGGTTAAGGGTAGGTAGATTTAGGTGGTCGGAGAAGGGTGGCTCAGTCGACCCGGAGTTAGTTTTAGGTGATTTTAGGTTGAAATCGGAGAAAAAAAATGAGTTTTTAGGGCTCTGGCTGGTGGCCGAAAATTGCCTCACGGCGGCAGGTCAGAGGTGCACGATGGTCGAAGTTTAGGAGCGGATGTCAGCTGACGACTGAAGTTCATCGGAGCACGGCGGTGTTGGATCAAGGCGACTGCTCAAAGGGCGAAGCTTGGCCGAAGTTCTTGATGAACTCGGATGAACACCAAGCAAAACCCATGTTTTTTTATCCAAAATGTGGGCTTATTCTGGGAAATAAGGTGTTTTAGTTTAGAGGATTTAGGGGTGAGAGAGAGAGAAGAGAGAAAGTGAGACGGTGTAAAATGAGTGAGTCAACACAGATTTAGGGTTTTTATAGTGAGACCCGAGTTTGACCCGTGAACCAAACCTGATTTGAATAGGATCCGCGCACTTTTATCCCGGGTCTCTTATTTTGGCTTTCAAATTTGTAAAATCTTTCATTTTAGTCACCTTTTTTGTAATTTGGCACCCATATTTCAATAATAGTTCAATTTAGTCCTATTTTTTATGTTAATTCATTTAATTGTTTAATTTAATTGTTGTATGTTGCATGCTTTAAAATAAAGCATATAGTATAATTGTGTAGATAGCTAATTCATTAGTAATTAATTAGAACCCTAGACTTAGGTTCTTTAATTAATCTAAATAATTCAAATTGGTGAGATCATGATAGAAAATAAATGATTATTAAATGGAAACTTTAATTCTCTAAGTTGATTAGTGTCTCATTGTAATGAGATGTTAATCAAGGGAACATTTTAGTAAAGCATTTAATATTTTATTTAAACCTAGAATATGTAATCACATAGTTAATTTAATTAAAATTGAATTAGGCTTAGGTTCAATTAGATAGAATCATTTAGTAAGTATGAATGTTGTTGATTTAGGGCCTAATATGGACAGTGCCCAATTGTTTGGGTGTTATCACATAAACTCCTAAATTTGATAATGTTCATAGTTTCTTAATTAATTTAATTAATTGGGGCCCTAACTAGGTTTAAACTTAAAATTGACAAGAAAATAATTGGACACGCATTAAGAACCTTTTGTGTTGAGATACATTTTTGAATATAAATTGAAGTATCCTAAAGTAACTGGATGTTTCGAAACTTATATTCGCAAAAAATGTATTTTCTTACAAAAAAGATACTTCCATTCAAAATGAAATTCTGTTAACAATTAAGGATTTAATTAAATTCAAATTATTATTCGAAATGCCAAAATGTCATGTAAAATTAAAAAGGTACCGATAACGGGCGTCTGTGGGGGTGTTAATCCTTCCACACACATAACCGAATCCTAATTTAAAAAATCTCTGTTTGTTTTTATGGTGTCTGGTCTACCAAAGTGACCTGTGGTGACTCTAAAAGTGTTTTTCAAGATTAAATAAAATAAATAAATTTTAAGGTTAATAAAGTAAAAAACTCAATTTAATATGAGAAACCCTAATTTTTAATATTAAGTGTATTAAAATGAACAACAATTCTAATTTCAAAAAGAACCAATCGTCAGGCTATTTTTCACACTCCGTTTAAAAAATGATCGCGGTAATATCACTGAAATCCAATTCTAATCCTTGCCATAAATCACGGGGATCGAACAACACCCCATGGTAAACTAGAATAGTTGGTTAGATTTTCCCCATGATCCCCTTGAAATATTTAATACTATTTGCAATTTCATAATTGGTAGAAACAAGGGAAGACTCAAGTTGACCCACATTGCAAGGCTGGATGCAAAGAGATTTTCGGTGATATTATCTTTAATCATTTTGCTTCATTACATTTCAGGATCCCACTTGATGCTTAGGATCTAATCATTTTAGGCTTTGCCCACTTGAATAATTACAAAAACATGCCATCTTTATATATAAAATAACAACGAAATCCTTAAATATGTTCTAATTGTTAATCATAAGGGGTTCTTTTCAAATGCAAATTGATTGTGTGCAACATGCCAATATATGAAGCGGAGATTCGGTCTCGTCTCAGCAAGATCAAATTGCTGGGTTTATGAGTGTTGAGCAGATTCTCGTTTGTGTTGTAACAATTTAAAGCAAAAAAAAAAAAAAAAACCCTAAACCAAATAAGAAAGTGCACGTGGTACAACTACAAGTAGAAAATCAAGATTTGTCTAGGCCTGGCTATTGCACGTGTAAGTGTAACCGGAAAGCACTTCACTTGGACTCTAGTCTTTTTGAGTTTCACAGCTCACACCAATCCCAAGGCCACTATTACTACATCTATATTTAATTTATAAATAGACTATTTTTTTGACAGTACTAACTTAAACTCAAAATAACTTAAAATTCTTAAAACTTGAATCAACCCGGTCATAACTAATACGACTTTGACACGTATGTAATAATGGCAGCCTAGTCTTGTGGGTCCAAACTCCAAAGCCTTAGGACCAGGGAAAGGAGATTTCTGGCTTCTTTTCTCTCATGCCCATCCTTGCTCCCCGACTCACTGTCGGCGACCTCTATATTTATTTCACCAATGAGATAGAATTACAGAAACTTGGGTGATTTTTATAATGTTGAAAGCTGAGCTGGTTTGTCTGTACTGTGGTTTTACAAAGGGGAAGCATTCTAATCTTTAAGAAAATGATTCTCGTAATTAGCTATTTAGCTTTGGTCGCCTTCCACCAACCTTCCAAATGTTCTTTCTTCACTTCCACAGCTAATTTAATCTTAGTTAAATCCCCCCTTATAAATCCTCATTAAACCTCCCATTTCTTTTCCGTTCTCTCTCTGTCAGTGTCATCTTTCTGTGTAAATCCTTCAAAATGGCTGCAACTTCCATTGCAATCTCCCCAAGAAAGCTCCGATCTGTACTCTTATCCCTATCAGAGTGACGCAAACACCCCACTGGTGATATCAGTTCTTGCTTCCCTCATCGAGCGGACAATGGCCAGAAATGAAAGGATTGCCAACAACAGTGGAGGGGCACTGAGCAGAAGCAAAGTTTTCGACTGCCATGAAGCACCAGACATGACAATTCAATCCTACCTAGAGAGAATCTTCCGGTACACCAAAGCCGGACCATCTGTTTACGTCGTTGCATATGTTTATATTGATCGGTTTTGGCAGGCAAATCCTGGGCTTCGGATTAGTCCTCGAAACGTACATCGGCTTCTCATTACAACTATGATGGTAGCTTCCAAGTATGTGGAAGACATGTGAGTACTGTTTCTCTCAACTTTAATGACATTAGTTGAAAATTCGTGAGGGAGATTATAATGGGGTTCGTGTTTTGTGTTGAGCAGGAATTACAGGAACTCGTACTTTGCACGAGTGGGAGGATTGGCGACCAAAGAATTGAATAAGCTGGAGGTTGAGTTATTATTTATGATGGGTTTCAAGTTGCATGTGAATGTGAGTGTGTTCGCAGTCACTTGGAGAGGGAAGTGAGCATTGGAGGAGGATACCACATCGAGAGGACTATAAGATGTGCTGAAAAAATCAAATCAACGCAAAAGGAAGCAGAAAGAATATACAATCAGATTGCTCGCATTATGTTGTAATTAATGAGGGGAAATTTCTCCAGTCTCCGGATTTTGCTTTTGCATTTCCCCCCTTTTGTGTGTACATATTTGGTGTATAAAAAATGTCATGGTCTGTTTGAACAGATGTAATGTTAGTATCATATTATATCAAGCTACTGGTGTAATGTCAAATGGTGAAATTCGATTTTTAATGAGTTTTTCTTTATTTCTTTTTCCTGATTTTGCTCATATGGGCACACCCTTAGGCGATTAAAAAATGAAAAGTTTTTGGGTCATTACTATCATACTGTTGAGCTTTTGTGTGGATCATAAAGCATCAAAAGATTTATATTTATTAAAGCAAATTGCAATGGATTAATGATAAGGATGGATCCAAATGATGGTACCGTGTCCATCAGCATTCACCTAACGTTCTAGCCTTAATAATTTCAGTATGGTTGTATGAAAAGATTTTAAATGGTAACATGTTATTTCTTGGGCAACTGGAAAGTACCATAGCTAATAACAAGCCTGCTTTAGATTCTGGGTCGGACGGCCCAAGAGAAGGCCGCTTTAAATTCGAGATCAAATCGACATATTTACTATCAATGGATTGTTTCTGTTTGAATACTAGGGAAAACCAGTTTTCTAAAGAGTTGGTAATAGAGTTAACATTTTAACAGATTTTGAAGTTAAACTGTAAATGAGGGTTCAGCAATTTTCATATGGGATGATGCTTCATGCTTTCTTCTGTTTCATCAACTGAAAAATATCAAAAATGACAACATTTATCTATTAGGGAATGCTATGAAAAAAAAACTAGTCTATTTTAAGCCGTGTGAGCTGCCTCACATTCTCCTCCATTTGTTTGCTTAAATCTCTTTATGGCTCATACAAAAGACCAATTATTATTATTATTATTATTATTATTATTATTATTATTATTATTATTACAATAGTCTTGTTATGGAGTACAAGGCAACAATGGCTATTCCAAACAATCGAAACACTGATCACAGTCATCTAATCTGGACTCTGGCTGAGGATGTTCTAACTTCTACGGCTAATAACCGCCATCTTCGCCAAAATTAACGACATACAAATTCTTACGAAACAAAGGAGATTGACGGAATGTATGGGAAACATGAAGATTAAAAAATTAAATGTACTACAGATTTCTCAATTGGACATACCCCAAGTTAACCGTCCCACTTGGGCCCACAAGTTTTATGCACAAACTGACAAATAATAAGTTATTAGTCTTTGTTTTCTCAAAAAAAGATATTGGTATTAGTCTTTGTATCTTTTTTATTTTATTTTAAAAGTTCACTAGAGAAATCTCAAATCTAATTGTTTTATTTTTTTGACAAATATCAAATCTAATCTTAATTTTATTTAGAGGGGGAGAGAGAGTAAAACTCTAAAGAAAGAAAGATGAATGTTTTTAGTGAATTTAGAATTCATAATCTAAAAAAATACAAAAATAAATAATTTGAACAAACGGCTAAATGTGCTTGTTCAAAAAATATATTATTATTATTATAAGAGTAGAGTTAATCACAACATAAGTAAAATTTTTATTATAAAAAGTAAAAGTATAATTAACCCTAGTTTTTTAAAGACTCGTTCTAAAATTGCATGAAGGTGGGTTTTAGTAAAGTGCCATTTTATGATTATCAATAATGTAAAGACTGGAGTGAAAGTTGCCACTTGGAATGTATCGGGTGTTTTAATGGCTCTGCGACTGTCACCCTTTGGCATCTAATATTGCTATATTTGCTTTTCGCGATGCCCAAGAAATAGGAGTAAATAGTAATTTCATCTTGCAATTTTAATTACGTGGGTTTGACATTTTATATCAAAGTTTGTCTAAGTTTATTATGGTTCATTAATTTGAGTCTTTTTACAATTAGAAATCTACTTTTTTTTGTGCTCTTATTTATGTCCCTACATTAAAAATTAAGTTTAGTATTTAAGATTTAGAATTTAAAGTTGAGATTTGTGGTTAGGGTTTAAAGAATTTGAGGTATGATGTATTTTTTAAGGTATATAGCGTAGGATTTAAAATTTAAAATTTAAGGTTAGAGTTTAGAATTTAATTTTTTTAGTGTTTTTAAGTGTTGGAACATAAAAAAATGCACCGAAAAGAGAAGAAAATTTTAACTTTTTTTTACATGCATGTGATTTTATTAACTAAACAAAGCAGTTGACAACTACAACGTTACCGGAATACATAGTTGTAGTAAAAAATGTTTAAGGTTTAAGTGAATCTTTACTTTAATAAAAATTATTTTTTTAATTTAATTTACAATAAATATAAGTGAAGAAAGGAATGACTCATTGGGATGGTAAGTTAAGAGGCATCGAGCAGTTCTTTGTGCTTAAGCTGGCTTGGCAGGCATATTTCTATCACGTGTGGGAAGAAAGGAACCGAAGATGCTTTAGAGGTGTATCTTGATCTCATGAAATTTTGTTGAATTGTATTAAAGATGTTGTTTGCAGTAGAGTACAATATACAAATAATAGATTGGACAATGTAAATAGAAATATTTGTGCCGCCTGGGGAATTCTTTGAGATGGCTGCCCAGGGGCTTGTTTAGGGTATGATGCAGCAGTTTTTTCGCTGCTTTTTGGATAATAAAATACAATAATTACTTTAAAAAAATTATTTGGTGAAAATTTAAATAAAAAAAGTTAATAAATTAAATGATTTTTATTGGTTAAAACTATAGATGACGTAGCGAACCGGACATATGATATAATTTTTCGTCTGATTAGTCTAATAATATATCATACTTTCGATGTGTGATTGATTATAATTGTATTTTTTATAAATATAATTAAAAACTCTGATTGCCAAGTTTCTTATAAAAGTCTAATAAAGTATACATGAAATACTTATTCCGTATCTCAACGATATCTCTTACGTTGACTTGTTCATGAAGAAAAATGAAATGCCCAAATCCTTCAATCACATACAAATGTCATCTTGCAACTGGTTGCATTAGAAACCATGCACTCTCGTCTGCTCCATAAATACTGGATACGATAAAGCCAACAACCAAACTGAGCTGAAACTGCAGCGATTATATTATACATAACTAGCTTTGGTTCCCCTACTGGTTTCTCACTTTTGATTGTTTAAGTTGCTCATGGCTTTCAACCAAAACATGTTCTCTTTTTTGGCTTTTGCAGCCACAGCCTCTCTCTTATTTACCTCCTGTTACTGCTTCTACCTAAGCTCCTCACTAATGCCTCACTGGCTGAGTCTGATCAGTCTGGTTGGTCCCCAGCCGGAGCAACGTGGTATGGCAGTCCCACTGGGGCTGGCAGTGATGGTATTTGAGACTATTTCCCCCTCTAATTGACAGTGTAATTTACCCATTTATTGGTATTCTATACCTTTTATGTTAATCTAGGTGGAGCTTGCGGTTATGGGGACAGTGTGGAACGACCTCCGTTTTCGTCAATGGTGTCGGCCGGAGGGCCTTCTCTTTTCATGTCTGGCAAAGGATGTGGAGCCTGTTATGAGGTGCCATACCCATATATGATACAATTTGCGTATTTCACATGCAAATTAAGGTTTTAAGCGTTGTTTATATGGTTGAATTGGATCCAGGTAAAATGCTGGACAGGTGCAGCCTGCTCGGGAAATCCTGTGACCGTCGTAATCACTGATGAATGCCCAGGCTGCGTTTCGGAGTCGGTTCATTTCGATTTAAGTGGTACTGCTTTTGGTGCCATGGCAAAGCCTGGCCAAGCTGACCAGGTTCAATATAGGGAGTAAGAACTCACACATTTCTGCTACTTTTCTATCCGTGCAATGGAAAAATTAACGTGTATTTTTGGGAACTGATTCACTTTATTAACGGGTTGCAGAGTTGATTGTAACTATCCTGGAACCACCATTACATTTCGCGTAGACTCAGGCTCCAACCCAAACTATTTTGCAACCTTAATTGAATATGCAGATGGAGATGGTGATCTTGCCTCAGTTGACCTTAAACAGGCACTTGACTCTGACTCTTGGCAACCCATGCAACAATCTTGGGGTGCAGTCTGGAAACTCAACTCTGGTTCCACCTTGCGCGCTCCCTTCTCCTTCAGGCTTACATCGCTCAACTCTCACCAGACCGTTGTGGCAACTGCTGTCATTCCTGCCGGTTGGCAGCCTGGGAAAACCTATAGATCAGTAAGTATACATTTGTGTTACACGTTTAAATACACGTATTATGTGACGAATTTCATGTCAGCATCATATATTCTTACATATCGTAATTGTTTGAGTATATATGTTTGTGGCAGAACTATTATTAGTAAAATAAAATATTGTTGATAGTCTTGAATTAAAAAAATATATATGTGTCCAAGTCATAAACTTCGTGAAGGGCAACGAATTTCAGTTTCAACTTTTATTTTTTTCATTTATCTTGTATGTTTAGACTATGTTAGGTTGAAAAATGTTTTTTAAAAGGCGTTTCAAAAGTTGATTTTTTAAAAGTACTATGAAGAAGTTTTGGTATTATAAACTTCAAGGTAAAAATATTGTAAAAGTTAAAATATTTATTTTAGATATAATATTAAAAAATAAAATATATTTTTTTTATAAAAATAAAATATAAATTAAATGATAAAACTTTATAAATATTTAGTTCGAGAGTTTGATCATTTATCGCAATTATGTTTTAGCTATTTTTTGAACAGCAAGATTTATCGTAATTAGGCATCGGTGTTTTGGACAGTCTAAATCGAATAGGCTACTTCATTATGGTCCAGTCTATTAGAAGATTATCATATTAAAACAATACCTTTTTTAAAAAAAAAGAAGAAGAAAAGGTGCATCTACGGTAGGGAAATATCTTTATAAAGATAATCTTGTATGAAATCAAGCGATTGTTTCAATAAAAATAAATCATTTGTACACATAACATAAAATTATTAGTGAAACATATAAAAAAAGACACAGATAAAGGGCAAACAAATTTTGTTCACTTACTTGTACATGGGCTGCACTCGACTAAATAAACACACTTGTCTTTGCTTAATCACAATCACTACTTAATTGACTAGCTAAGCTACTTGGCTTTGGATGAACGCAAGGCCAGTAAATTATCAATGATTAGGGAGACTAAATCCCCACTACCCTACTCATTCAACCAAACTCATCGCTTCATTATTCCTTTAAGGAATAAGGGAAACTGGGAAAGGGTTGTAAAATTTTAATGAACAAGGATTCAAACAAATAAATAATTTGCCACTTCACCGGTGTTTGGTTGACCACTATTTATACATCTATCCAATGGCTACAGATGACTTGTTCCAAATGTAAACCAATTTATTTATACGTGTGTATGTATAGATAAAGGCAAGCAATAGTGTGGATTAAGTGATGCAGCTCAACATCAGCTTTATCCTTTCTATTTTGGGCGAAAAAACACTATGTAAGTATTAAAGAAGAGGTCAAATCCATGTTTAAAACAAAAAACATGGTTAGCGAAAGAAAAGATAATAATAGGTAAATGTAATAATGAGTGAGAGAGCTGTGTGGAAAAGCCGATTAAACCAACCGACAGAGAAGGAGAAAGCAATGCATGGGTGTTATAGGTTTCTTGGCTTGGAATTCAAGGGATCATATAGGTATGGCAGTTAGAGCCACTCTCTCTTTCACTCATCTCAATTGCACACACACTCTCCCCTCACTGGTTGCGCGCGACGCGACTCCCTTGGTTTGACCGGCGGCGCCACCACAAAGCCGTAGAAAAAGTCTCTCCCCCTCCCCTTCTCCTACCACTTGTCACCTCACTCCCCCATTCCTCAACTCTCCATTTTGCTCTCTTCTCCCCTTCCCCTAATCTATCTTTCGTCCACAAATAACCGAGCCATTACTCTTACTAAAAACGAGGATTACTCCCCCTTCTCACCATACAACTCTGGAACAACCTTTCACTATACAATCACATTTTACGACTCACCCTTCTTTTCCATTCATTCAAAATTTCCCCACATTCTTTTTTTTCCTCTTCCGTTGCATGGCTTTAATCGTGGATCAACAATCTAACTTCAAAC
The DNA here is from genome assembly GCA_019671005.1 of Hibiscus mutabilis. NCBI lineage: Eukaryota > Viridiplantae > Streptophyta > Magnoliopsida > Malvales > Malvaceae > Hibiscus > Hibiscus mutabilis. The sequence continues at coordinate 153,899 of CM033725.1, read as the reverse complement.
ACTTTTGTAAGATTTGCAAGAAAGGGTTTGGTTGTGGGAGGGCGCTCGGTGGGCATATGAGGGCGCACGGAATAGGCTACGACACCGCTCCTACTGACGATGATGATCCCGCTAGTGATTGGGAAGACAAATTAGAAGGAAATGTGCCACCTAGCAACAAGCGCATGTACGCATTAAGAACCAACCCTAATCGGTTAAAGAGTTGTAGGGTTTGTGAGAATTGTGGCAAGGAGTTTTTGTCATGGAAATCGTTTCTCGAGCACGGTAAATGTAGCTCCGAGGATTGTGCCGAGTCGCTCGTGTCGTCTCCGGGACCGGACGGTGACGACGGAGTTGCGAGGAGAGGGTACGGTTGGTCTAAAAGGAAAAGATCTTTGAGAAGTAACGTGGGTAATTTCAACTCCATTTGCCCGTCAAGCGAAGAGGAAGATCTTGCCAATTGCCTTATGATGCTATCCAACGCCACCGCCGATCCTTTCGTGACAGAGCTGGAGGAGTCTTGCGCTTCCGCCAGCAAAGAAGAAGAGAGACGAAACGCGATGAATTTGATTGCTCCTATTGCATGTAGGATACCGATGGAGAAGGCCAAAGGGTTGTTTGAGTGCAAAGCATGCAAGAAAGTGTTTAATTCGCATCAAGCATTGGGTGGACATAGAGCTAGTCACAAGAAGGTTAAGGGATGTTTCGCAGCCCGGCTTGATCATATGGATGATAGTCAAGCCGATGAAGAGCACGATATTATGACGCACGAAGAGTTCTTCCCAACAAAATCTAGGTCACCTTTGCAATTGGATCAAGGAACTAGTACGAGTCCATTGGCCTCTACATTGAAAAGCAAATCAAAAGTACATGAATGTTCAATCTGTCACCGTGTTTTCTCATCAGGACAAGCATTGGGTGGGCATAAAAGATGTCATTGGATCACTTCCAATTCACCCGAAACTTCCTCTTTGCCCAAGTTTCATCAGTTTGAAGATCACATCCAACGCATTCAACAAAGACCAATGTTCATCGACAAACCCGAGACGCTCAATCTTAAACTCGATCTCAATCTTCCTGCTCAGGCCGATGATCATGTACGCCGAAGCCACATTAATCAACACCAACTGCAAGCTGACAACGATAACAACAATGATAAGAACAATAATTGCACTACTTCTCTACAAAATGCGGATGACAAAGCAGACAGTAAGGCAAAGTTAGCGAAACTAAGTGAACTCAAGGACATCAATACGAGCGGAGCTTCATCTCCATGGCTGCAAGTTGGAATCGGTTCAACTACTAATAATGTCGACTCTGATCCTTAAATTTTGTGATGCAATGTGGCATTATGGGAACATCCTCACTATATTTACTTGGAAATTGATATATTTGTAGGCATTAGTATTTATATACTAAAAAGAAACTGTAATTACAAATTTAATCAAACATGTTTATTATTATCGGCATGTTTTGGTATTTGGTGAGGAGAATGAAATCCACAGAAACGGCTTATTGAGGCCACCGTCTGCTTACTCTCTTTGGTTCCGTCTTCATTTCAACTCTGTATTTGTTTTATAATACTTGCATATATGAATTAATAACTTATTGATAATTACAAGCGGGCTTCTAAAGCTGTAATGTATCTCTTTTAGCACCCTAATTTTTAACCCTTAAATTTTAAACCATAAATTTTATTCTCAAACTTTAAAACCTAACCACAAACATAAAAACTTTACCCTAAGTCCTAAGCTCTAAAAACTAGAGATTTGTGGACAGGGGCGAATGGTGGTGAGGGGTGATAATTAGTGAACCTATTTGGTATGAAACCCATGCCCATTTATTGGCCTGTGATTCCCACCGACAAAATATCATCATTTTCATAATCGGTATTCTAAAACTCTAAATAAAACACCTTTTACTTTGATATAATCCAACTCATAATTTCACGTGATAAAGTATTGGTTGCTTACTTCTTAGTACCAAAAAGACTAGGAATGTAAACTTTTTGCTCAAATAACAGGGACGAAACTTCCCCAGAATTGCAGCAGTCCATTGAATATTTTAATTTATAATTTGCTGTGAATGTTTTCAGTGGGTCGTCGAATATTAAACGCTTTGTGCAATGTGCAGCCAACGTTGTTTCGGTTCAAACAAGTTCCAGCGTACGTAGTGCAGCGACATAAAAAGAGTAACTTGGTAGCAATTTTTGACTTAACCCAGGGCCAAGGCTAAGAGAATCATTAATTTTATTCTCCTTTTGGCCGATCCCTTTACGATTTGTCCCAAGTCCGAACAAGAATGGAAGCTACTCATGTCAGTAAAAAGAATACTTGAACTGACAACCCACCAATTTACACAAAGCGTCTTGTTATTGTCAATTCTAAAACTAACACAAACGACATTTATATATATGCCTATGTACAACAGCTGCTTCCCAATATTCATATGAATCGATTTAAAAACTTAAATAAATATCACATGGGTCTTGACAGTTTCAAAAATACGATAAATCGGTCATTTCAACAAAAAAATATAAAATATCTTCGAAATTAAAAAAACAACCACCACCAAATATTTTATATAAAATTAATATATATATATATATCTTAAAATTCTTTAAAATCCATAAAAATGTTAAATTATAAAAAAATTAAAATCCTTCAAAAATGATATATTTGGGGCTTTTAAACAAATAAATGGTTAACACTAAAGTATCTTATTTTTCTTTAAAAGAATTTTCAAATATGTGTTTTATTTTTTAAAATATATATGTTTTCAAATTTATATGCTCTAACTTGGAATTTAATCATATTGTTAACAATCAATGTATTTTCTTTTAATTTAACTCGGGTGAATTTATTCTACTCAATTCGATTTGAATATCATTTTACTCATCTTGATTCTAAAAAAATAAATTGAGTTAGGATCGTAAAATATGATTCGTGAACTCGAGTAACTCGATTTTTTACTTGATTCAACACATATTTTATTTCATTCAACTCATTTAAAAAATTAGTTAAGATGTGATTCATCAACTCGACAGACTCGAAATTTTTTCGCTCGATTTGATTGAGTACTCACTCCTACCCATAATAATCAAAATATCACCTTAGATGAAACCCTATAGCCAATGATTCACAATGATATATAGCTTGAAAATTTGATTTTTTTTTCAATTTTTTTATTAATTTAAGTATGTATGTTCTTCTTTGGTATTGCCGGATGAGTATAACTACTTCAAAAGCTGTTTGAGAAAATTCATAGTCCCTTATCAGACATATGATCCACTCTAATAGCTAAAGATTGCATTGTGTTTTTCTCAAATAACATATATAAAAAAAACCTTAGCACCTTGAGTTAGTGCAAAATCCACATCCTTTCATGCTTCACAGTACCCTGTTCCATGTCATTCCCAAAAATGCCTATTCCAAACCATTTCAATGTCCGTGATGATTATTGTAGTAACTCATTTTAGTTTGGGCCTTTGAACCCAAATATATTACAACCCATTATATTATACATCCAATATCCATAACCCGGTCCAATACCATACTTGACCCATTACATGGAAAACCCTAATATCCTAAACCACCCTTAACTCTAGCCGATGCCGCCACTGCCCTAATCCATATATGCCGCCGTCGCCGAGCCACGAGCCGCTGCCGCCGAGCCAAGCCGCACCGCCTGACACCACCGACCTTGTCCTCATCACCATCATACGTGGCCGGATAAGAACAAATCTTCACTCCTTCATCTGCAGAAAAGAAAAAGGGGCAAAAGATGATTATCTAAAAACATCATCACCATGCTAAATCAACCATAAATGTAGTTTACCTTTTGTTTTTCTTTTATGCAAAAATCCCGGTATAAAAACCAGGGTGAATCGATGTAAAAGGTCCCCATTTTTTAGATCGGTAATAACAAATCACGAGTTCTCTAGTTCAGTTCCAATTCGAACACAAAATCAATAAAAAAGTGAGACTAGAAGGGAAAATAATTTCGAAAAAAAATAGAAAAAGAGAGGTAAAAAGAATATATTAAAACCCTTTGGTTTTGGTTAGATCTACTTACCTAGGATAAGATTTAGAAAAAAACTGATCTTATTATAAGATGAAATGATTTTTTTTGGCTTAAACATGATATTTATATGCTTTTCAAAACGACGTCGTTTTGGACCTTATTATAACCCGCGTAAGACCCAACCCGGACCAGGAGGATCCGCACGTTCTGCTTAATGGGAAAATCACCGATCCAGTCCTTCAGTTGTTGTATCCTTACGTTTTTGCACTTTATTTCTGGTTTTATTCAATTCTAGTCACTATTTTTTTTATTAATTTTGCACCTTAATCTCTTATTTGTTTCATTTCAGTCACTGTTTTTAGTTCTATTATTATTAGTATTTTTATATCTATTATTATTATTATTATTTATACAATAACGGGTTATATATTTATATATAAGTACGACATTTATCTTCGAATTTTATAAATTTAAATGATTTTTTTATTAGGGATTATCGTGAAAAATGCGCCTTGAGCGTAGGTGTGTCGTTTTCCGTTAATTTCTATTGTGAAGCATTATTTTGAATTATAATATTAAATCATAAATTTCAAAATGATTTTCCTTTGTTCGATACTTTAATAGGAATTATGCCCTGGGTGTTGGGGTGTAAAATTCCTTTATATAAATAAATATTCTTTCAAATATTTTAAGGGGTCACAATTTTAAATTAAATTTGAATTATTAATTTCTGTCATTAAAACAAAATGTAATCGACCGGGTACCATTTTTGGGCGTTGTGGGGGTGCTCACCCTTCCCCACACGTAACCGACTCCCGAGCCTATTTTTCTGGTTTTCGCAGACCAAAACTCGTTGTTTTAATAAAAATGACAAAAACAAGTTTTATTAAAATAACCGGGTTTTCAGGTGATCCAATCTCACCTAAATAAAAAATAAAAAAAGATTGGTTGCGACTCCTCGTTGTTACAGCTTGGCGACTCTGCTGGAGACCTTTTTTAAAGAGTCAAGCCACGAGTCGATTACCTTTTGTTTTAACGAGTAGAAAATATAAATTCGGTTTAATTTAATTTGTGATCCCTGGTTTTTTTTTCTTTCTTTCTGAATTTTTTTTAATTTTTTATAAAATATGTCTTCTAAGTTTTCATATCATGAGCTCTAAACTCGAGCTCTGTCCCTTTTAAGTGAAAGCGAGAAACCACGCCTTCGTGAGGTACCCCTCCGTGTAGAATGGTGAATCGCTTCCGGGATATGCGTCTCTTTGTCTTCGTGAGATTTCATCTCCGTGCAGACCTAGGGAAATGTATCCCCTGAGTTGTGCTTACTAGCCTTAGCAGGATAGTGAGTACCACTCGGGTACCTTGTTAGAACCCAACCACATGTAATGAACCGTAGAAACCTACCTTATCTAGAGCCATGTCGAACCTCTGTATTGTAGAGAGAGATGAGGGGGTTTTAATGCCTTTTAATCATGTTCTTTAACTTCAGTTTTATTTATTTATTTATTTCCTTTTCGCAGTACAGTATGCTAGATACCATGCCTATATTTATGCAAGACAAGCATGGGGGTAGATACCATGATAGGGTAGGATTTTGTTTTTCTGAAAGCATGTGGGGTAGAAAAGCATGTTATAGGGTTATTTTAATTTAGCTTTTGTCTGTTATTTCGATATTATTCATTTATTTTGAGACTAACATGTTTTCTTTGTCTTTTTTTTCTCGTTCTTGCATTGAATTTTTTATTCTTTTTAATTAAAAGGTGTTGATGCAAGTTCAGCCGTTATAAAGGATTTGCTATGGAGAACCTTTTTGATAAGGTGGAAGGAAATCTAGGCGTGCGGAGATGGTCAGAAGAAACTCAACGCCAGAAAGGGGATAGTCTGTTAAAAGGTGAAAGGTCAGAGTTCGGGGATTCCATTAGCATCAGATCGACTCAGAACCAACTACAAGAGTTAAAAGAATTCTGGAACCGGTGGGACGAAGAAAATAAGCAATTGTTCTACGCCAATTACGGTGATTTGCCCTATTTGCTAAATGTCAGTATCGACAAAGCTTTGTTCCGAGCCCTTGCCCAGTTCTGGAATCTTGCCTACAGGTGTTTTACCCTGGGAGGCGTTGATATGGTACCAACCATTAAAGAATACACTGCCTTGATCCGTTGCCCAAAATTCCAGGTTGATAAAGCTTATTTTAAGTCTCTTGATTCTCCAGCATTTTAGAAAAAACTGCCCAAGATGACTGGCATGGATGAACAGTGGGCAAAAGCCAAGATTAAGGTAAAAGGGGAAGCTAGGTGTATCTCCTGGAGATTCACACGGGACCTGATCCAAGTCGAGTCCAAGCAAGAAAAACAGGTCAAAATGTTTGCCCTAGCCATTTACGGTTTGGTTATCTTTCCCAAATCATTGGGGTACATCGATGATGCTGTGATGAAACTGTTCGATCACCTTGATAAATGAGTTACCCCCGTTCCAGTCATCATAGCTGAAACTTTCAGGTCTCTCAGTGCCTGTAAAAGAAGTGGTGATGGGAGGTTCATCAGCTGCGTTTAGCTTCTGTTAATCTGGTTTCATAGTCATTTCTAGAAGCCAGAGAAAATCTCCTATCGGGCATGCTTCGGAAGTTACTCACCACTCCAAGATCTCGTGTCCACACAAAGGCAGTAGAATATCTCTTATGACAACTGGAAAGCCATTTTTCAAAACCTCTAAGAAAAAGATATCGTCTGGAAAATACGCTGGTTCTTCCCCGACAATATCATATATAAGTGTGGAGACTATGACTGCGTTCGTCTACTTGGGATATGGGGTGCAACCGGATATGCTCGGTTACTAGTATATAGACAATACAGATCAAGACAGTTCATCCCGGCGACAAGGGGGCTTGCTACTTGTGAATTTCCATACAAGGGTAAGGACTATAAGACAAATGATTCCAGGATCACTAAGGCATGGAAGTATCCTTGCAGGATGGAACCGTTCGATGAAAAACCTGGAGTTACATTGGAGTATCAACGACGGAGAAGTATGAGAATCAACAACGATGTCCCTCTATCGAATCTAAAAAATAATGTACCAATAGAGGAACATTTACAAGTGGATCACTCGGAGATGGAAATCGCAAAGCATGATTTTCAGAGAAGGTACTTTGTAATGGAAAGTCAGTTATCGAGGTTAGAAAATGAAATGAACCAGTTAAAGTTCGGCATGCAGTCTCAGGAACAAGAGATTGAGAGGCTGAGAAAAGGGAAAAGCAAAGCCGAGGAAGATTTGAGTGGCCTACAAAACAATTACAAGAAACTCTGTGCATCAGCAAGATACGAGAAGACAACCACCGAATGGAAGCTTGAGATTCGAGAAGAAAAGGAGAGAGCAAATCTTTGGGAAAGAAGATTTAAAGATGCCCAGACACAACAAACGACCATTGAAGAAGAATTGTCCGAAAGTAAAATTGAGAATATAAATATGAGAAGACAAATCATAGAACTAGAAGATTCCCTACAGAAGCACCGTAGCCGAGACTCTGCAGCTGAATTAAAAGCAAGTAGAAAGAAGAATGAGACTTTGAAAAAACAAGTTGGAGAATTAGAAATAGCTCTGCAGACCTGTCAGGGGCTAATTAAAAATTTAGAAGAAATCCAATAGTGGAATGATAAGCATTGGCAGGTACAATTAGAGCAATCTCAGGACCAAGTCCAGGATAGAGATCGCGTTATGGTTGAAGCTCTTGTCCAGATACGAGAGGTCACGGAACACTTGCAGACCTTAGCCACTCAAGCTGACGTTTAGAGCCTACAAACTGAGTCAGAATCTAACATAGGCAAGAAGTTGGCATGGCTCCTCAAGAAGATTAAGACCCTAGGTGTTAAAGCTAAGCAGTATATGTGAAATAGGCCAACCTTATATAAAGAAACTTGTTTTGATGCGAGTTTCTTTTTGAAAGTTGTACTAAAATCAACATCTTTTGTGTAAAATGTGTTGCCGTACTAATATAATATATGTTTTGCATGTACACCGCATCTTCTCATTTGCATTCGCGTCATACTACATCATACTGCATTATTTTACTAAGATTCTTAAGGAATTATTATTGCAGTAAATTCTAGGGCATATAAAACCACAGATTCGACACCCTTACTTCACCCGAAGCAAAGCTAGAGACATGGAAGAAAGATTGGAAAATTTTGAACAAGCATACAATGACTTTAGGAATGATATTGAAAGTAAGCTAGAAAAAACACAACAAGAAACTCGTGACCATATTTCGCAATCGCAAGAAGATCTATTCGATAGAATAGCCGCAATACTAATCGAAAAAGGTTCTAAAAAGAAGAAATGGGTTTTTATAGATCTTAGTGCATTGATAGAAGACTCGGGGCATCCTTTTAGCAAGGTCCATCTGTCAATAGAGATTCCAATAGAAAATCAGTCAAGTCGTTCAGGCCGAATCTTCCTTGCAAGGGGGAATGCCAGTTCATGATGACCCTAGTGAGTGTGTTGTTCCAGATTTCAATCAGATTGAAAAACTACCCAAACAGCTTGAGGATCGATGCAAACAGTTGGATGAAAAGTTTAAGGCTATGGAAAAGCATAGATCAGTTTTCAAAGATGGATGCAAGAGAGTTAAGCCTGGTTCCCTATTTGGTGTTTCCCCCGAAGTTCAAGATGCCTGATTTTGAAAAGTATAATGGGACCACTTGCCCTGAAGCTCACCTCACAATGTTCATTAGGAGAATGACGGGGTTCATTGACAACGACTCCCTCTTAATTCACTGTTTTCAATATAGCATAACGGGGTCCGCTGTAAAATGGTACAACCAATTAAGTCATGCCAAAATTAACTCTTTGAAGGACTTGGCTCAGGCATTTGTAAGACAATACAACCATGTTGTTGATATAACACCTGACCGGGTGACGCTACAAAACATGGAGAAGAGACCTGATGAAAGTTTCAGACAATATGCTCAACGATGGAGAGACGTTGCGGCCCAAGTACAACCACCACTGTTGGAGAAAAAAACAGTGATGCTCTTCGTTGGAACATTGAAGAAACCCTTCCTCGGTCGTATAATATGGGGTGCCACAAAAGACTTTTCTGACATAATAATGAATGGAGAAATAATCGAGAACGCAATTCGAAGTGGAAAAATAAATTGAGGGTGAGGCTAGCAATACAAGTGTCTATAATGTCAGCTATACAAAGCAGCTGACAGTCGGACAACCCAAAGCTGCAACCTCGAATATCCAAAATTCCTCGAAACAAGGATCAAATCAAAAAACGAAAATAGAAGATATGGAATTTACTCATATCCTGATATTTTATGGCGAATTATACAATAATTTGTACAATACACATGTGGTATCTCCATTCTACACAAAGCCGGTACAACCCCCTTACCCGAAATGGTACGACGATAATGCTCAATGTGACTACCACACTAGAGTTGTAGGTCATTTCATCGAGAATTGCAACACTTTTAAAAAACTTATTGAAAAGTTCATAAAGATGGGGGTCGTAAGGTTCGATGACTCTGCATGGTCAAGTATGGCTGGGAATCCATTGCCTAATCACACTGAGTCAAGCTTAAATACAATTTTCGGCAATGGAAATAGAAGAATCAAAACTAGCGTCGAAGGAGTGAAGTCTCCGTTAAGCTGGGTCTAGGAAAAGATGGTCGAAATGGGCTTGGTACGACCAATCTCGGGAGACCTAAAAGAAGCCTCCAATAACTACTGCCCATACCATGGCGAGAGGAATCATTATATCCAAGATTGTGCAGAGTTCAAGGCCCTCGTTCAGAAATTGATTGACAACAAAGAATTAGAGTTTTTTTTTAAGAAAGTAAGATTGGGGAGGCAGATGTTTGTGCATCAGAACCAGGAGCCCCTAAGAATAATTATGGGGGCAATTTCCTGGTCATCATTATTTCAAGATCGAGGAAATCCGAAGGAGGTGAGAGTTCGGGAGCAAGGGTTACAATTAAAAAACTGGGGCCTTTTCTTTATAATGATAATAAGAGAGTACCATGGAAATATGATTGCGAGGTAACGATATATTCCCAAAGAAACAGAAGATCCAAAAGGAAAAACCTTGATAATCAAAACCGAGAAGGCACAAAATGTTAAACATGAATCACCGATCAACGAACCGGTTAAAGAAGAAAAGATGAAAGAATTCCTAAAGTTCCTGAAGCACGGTGAATACAATGTTGTTGAACACCTTCGTGAACTGTCTGCCCGTATATCAATATTATCTCTAATACTAAGCTCAGAAACGCATCGGAATGCGCTGTTGAAAGTGTTGAACGAAACTTTCGTTCCTAACGACATTTCGGTGAACAAATTTGACAGGTTGGCGAACAATCTGAATGCTGATAACTTCATCTATTTCAATGATGATGAGATACCTTCAGGAGTTATGGGATCCAATAAAGCTCTGTACGTTACTACTCGCTGCAAAGGCTATATGTTGCCAGGGGTCCTGATCGATAATGGATCCACTTTAAATGTCCTCTCATTGGCCACTTTGAACAGGCTTCCAATATATAGTTCTCATATGAAGGCTTGTAGTACTCTAGTGCGAGCTTTCGACGGTACCGAGAGACAAATGATGGGAAAAATCGAAGTGTCGTTACTGGTAGGCCCAAGCACATACGATGTGGACTTCCTGGTAATGGATATCAAACCCACATATAATTTTCTATTAGGAAGACTCTGGATCCATTCGGCTGGGGCAGTTCTATCCTCACTCCACCAAAAACTAAAGTTCATTTTTGACGGACGGTCGGGCACCGTGAATACCGAAGAAGACATCATAGCTTCCATCACTAGTGACGCTCCTTATATAGAGACTGATGAGAAGGTCGTAGAGTGTTCATTCCGATCATTTGAGTTTTTTAATGCAACCTTCATAGCCGAAGTGAGTCAGATTCCCACTCCAAGACTGTCTATGGCCACAAAGACGGGAATCAAACTAACGATGAGAAGAAGAGCCCGGGTCAGCCGAGGATTGGGGAAATATTTGCAAGGTAAGGTTAGTACGCCCGTCATAATCAATAAGCAGGATCGTTTCGGCCTCGGATATAAGCCAAATACCAAGCAGAGAAGAAGTGAGATTACAAAGAAGTAATAAAAGAAGAAAGCCCGTCTTAAATGAGAAGAGGTCAACAGAGAACCTATGACTTTTTCTCGCATTTCTAAAACTCTTGTGTCAGATTCATCCACCCCAAGCAAGTTAAGAAAGATGAAGAAGCTAAGCTGGGAAAATTATTAGAAGCTTTGGATATTAATGTAGTGACTTAAGGAGAGAATGAAGGGATATACCTAAGGGAAATCCGTCCTTATACCCCTAAAACTGTTTTGAACAATTGGACTACTGAATAACTCCCTGCAGTGTTTAGTAGTATTTCAGAGTAATGTCCAGAACACACTTGTTGCTTTGGCCCAAGAGCAACAAGGGTCTTTTTGTAAAGGGCATATGCTTGTTGTCCTTATGTCAATAAAATAATACATTTTGTGTGTATTATTTAACCAATATCTTTATTCTTTTTTCCTCTATCATTCATATGCTTATACTATTGTCCACATTTTTTCTAAATTTAGTTTATTTGTTCAAATGCACACTATTACTTCGTATCAGGACCCCTGATATCAACGTATCGAGCGATACTGAAATGAATCTGGACCCTATTTTTGAGCGAGACGTGTGTCTAGATAGACCCCAGGACTTTGAAGAGGATCAATATTGTGATCTATCTCACGATCTATTGAGAATGGTTAAACAAGAGGATAAACAAATTTTGCCTCACAAAGAACCAGTAGAGATAGTGAACCTAGGAAATGAAAGTGAGAAGAAGGAAGTAAAGATTGAGACATGCATTACTGTGAAAACACGTAGTGATCTCGTCAAGCTGCTCTTAGAATTCATAGATGTCTTCGCATAGTCCTACCGGGACATGCCTGAGTTGAACACGGATGTGGTCATTCATAAACTACCTATAAAGGAAGGTTGTAAACCGGTCTAACAGAAACTTCGGAGAATGAGGCGTGATGTACTCCTGAAAATAAAAGAAGAGGTAAAGAAACAATATGATGCGGGGTTTCTCCGGGAAGTCAAGTATTCGTAGTGGGTGGCTAACATAGTTCTTGTTCCGAAGAAGGACGACAATGTCCGCATGTGTGTTGATTATCGGGACCTAAACAAAGTCATCCCGAAAGATAACTTCCCACTTCCTCACATTGACATCCTGGTCGACAATACAATAAAACATTTATTGTTCTCCTTTATGGATGGTTTTTCAGGTTATAATCAGATAAAGATGTGCCATGATGATATGGACAAGACTATGTTCGTGACATTGTGAGAAACCTTTTGTTACAAGATAATACCTTTTGGACTTAAAAATACTGGGGCAATGATAAGTGTTCAAAAGTACTATTTTTATTACCCTTTTTACTCATATTATTGTTAGACTTAAGCTCATAATAGTTGCATAATTAGTCATTCATGCATTAATTCATGTTTCTTTCCACCGTTGAGCTTGATTACATAACTTGGTGATTTTTGTGGAAAAAGATGCTGCTTTGGTGTGTTTTTGTGTGTGTATGTGCAGGATCACTTGCCAAAGCAATGCCGAGCTAGTTGCCGTGGCAATGCATGAAGGATATGCCGAGCTAGTTGCGTGGCAATGCATGAAGGAGACGCGAGCAGTTGCCATGGCATTTGTCGACAAAGACAAAATGCAATAGGGATGTCGAAATTAATGACTTTACAAGCCCAAGATGACATGGAGCAAGGCCCAAGCCCAAAGGAATTTGATTGCCATGCAGAGATTAAAGAAGAATTAAATTCCAAGAAGATAGGAGAAGTTCTAATAGGAATAAAATTATAATAAAGAATTATATTCTTTAAAGATAATTTAATTCCAACTCAAACTCCTCCTCAAAGAAAGACTTTGGCCTAGCCCTATAAATAGCAAGGAGATTTCGACAATCCATGGAGGGAGAGCAAGGGGGAAATTTCGACAAGAGAGCATTAGGGGAATTTCGACTTCTTCTTCTTCTTTGCTTCTATTAGATTCATGGTTTGGGGATTATTCTTTGTATATCTTTTGAACCCAACCATGAACTAACTTGATCGGCTATGGTTATTGTGTTTTGTGGTTGTGAGAAACTATTGGTTTTTGTTTAGGTAATAAGAGTTTGTACTTTTCTATTTCAAGGTTTATTCATTCTTGATTCTTATTATTGTTTGCGAGTGAATTGGGAGAGGATCTCGTGATTTCATCCATTTATCTAATATCGGGAGAGTTAGATTCAAGAAACGAATGAATATGATCTTTATTCAATCCAATGATGGTGAAGATTAATCCGGCTTAGGAATAAGTTAAGGATTTCAACGGCTAAGAGGAGTGCAAGATTGGTTGTTGTTCACCCTTGATTCACGCAGGATGTATTATCAAGGCATGCACAAGTAGCTAGAGTTTCGACTTAGGGATAAGAAGAAACCATTGAAGAACGCTCCGCCGAACCTTGAAGTTGTTGCCCGATCGCCCAAGTAGTTGCCCAACTAGTCGCCCAGGCAACCATCAATTAGTTGCCAAGGCAACCCCGTTGTGCAAGTCGCCACGGCAACCGAGTTGCCCGTGCACTCTTTACCAAGATAATCCAATCGGCTATCACACCTCAACTCACGATAACCTAGCCTATCTCTCTCAATCGATCTCATCTTTTCTTTTACTTTATTGCTTTCTAGTTTAGTTATTAGTTAAACTCCTTTAATCCTTTAATTGTGTTTTTACTTTTCACAGTGCAGTAACTTAAGCAAAGTGGCCCAAACCAATCCCTGTGGAGACGATACTCGATACTCATATCACTTTATTACTTGCGACGTGTATACTTGCACAATTGCGTAGCACTTATCACACGCAACAAGTTTTTTGGCGCCGTTCGGGATTGGCAATTGGTGTTAGTTGTTTTTGTTATTGCATTTTTTTTATTAGTTTTACTAACTTTTCTTTTTGTTTGTTTTATTAAAAAAAATTAGGTGCGCTACAAGTTAAGGAACATCAACATGTCGGGAAATAAAAGTCAATCTATTCGAGAGATGATGTTGGAAGATATGAATCAATCCAATCAAGAGTTCCTTGCACCCTTTGATGATTACCTATACCAACCGAGAAAAGCCCAAAGAACTTATACCGTGGAAAAATCTTGTGCTATGTGTGGAGAACATCATGTGTTTGAAAATTGCTCTCACATTTTCGGTGCATATAACTACATGGAGGACCATAGAGGGAACCATCAGCAAAATTCTTCATGGTATGGTCAAAAAGCTCAAAATTTTTTTACCATAACAATTTTTGCCAGCAAAGAACAGATACGCCATGGCAATGTAGTCCTTTTCAAGAGCATTCCAATTCCTTGGAGGAAACGTTACCTAGCTTCTTTTGGCTAGACTTGACGGATCAATTGAAGAGATTCGAGAACTATCAAAATCTATGGATACGAGGATAGCTCAGTGGGATGCAACCTTAGGGGATTCAGAAGATCAATTGGGGAGATCCACATATGTCATGGATAACATGCACCAACAATTCATTCCTAGGGATACTGAAGTCCCAAGGCAAGAGGACAAGGAGCAATGCAAAGAAATCTCTCGATGTGTGAGGAACAACTAGAATCTCAAAGTCAAGAGGATGCCAATGAGAGAGACGCCCAACACATGATGAGCATGAACAACAAATTGCCTCGGCAATGATTGAGGAGCCTGAACGAGCAATGCCGCGACAACACTCGGTGAAGCCGAGAACAATAATACTACAGCAAATTCGAGGAACCCGATGCCCGAGAAGGTTACAACGTTGATGTTGAAGCGGAATCTATAGATTGCTCTCATCTACAATTGCCACGGCAATTACTCGACCACATGCAAGATCAACGAGATGATAATACTTTGCCAATGGAATATGAGCAGGTAATAGTTGAACCTTTTGAATTCTTTAAAAACTCACCTCGTCCATTGCAGGTATGTCTTGAGGAACCGAGGTTGGTAGATTTGAAGCCATCGAAATCTCTCTCGATGGAGATGTTTGAGAGGCCAAAAGAAAAAGGTGTTTGGATTCATAAAGCTCTTGAGAAAATTGATTCTTCCCTTGACTTAGAGCAAAATTTGACAACTGATTGCCACGGCAATTGGCTTGAGCAAAGCAATTGCCACGACAACAAAGGCTACATCCAACCATGATAGAAGTCGACAAGAATGAGGTAATTGAATGGTTGAGAATGGATATAATTTTTCCTATTAATATATTTGTGCCTTCAGGAATAGTAGCAAGGTGGAGAGTATACATGGACTACAAGCGAACAAAGAAGAAAGACACCTCCACCATGGTAACACAAAAGGGAGTAGTGGCAAGCACATTTGCCAAACTCTTTTTGGGCAATATTATCACCCGATGGAGGGTGCGGATGGACTATAAGAAGTATCGAAAACGGCAACCTTCAACACCGCAACAACTCCTGATACGCACGCCTCTGCAACCATGGACGCGCACGCCTCGGCAACCCCTGACGCCTCGGCAACCATGGATGTGCATGCCTCGGCAACCCTCGACGCCACGGCAACTACTGATACATTTATTTTTATTTTTATTTTTTGAGCTATTTTGTTCTATTATTTTTTGTTATTTTTCTCTTTATTTTTTAGGATATATTTTATTTTTCTTCATTATCTTTAGTTTCCAGGTTTTCTTTATTTTCTTTTCCACAACAAGACTCACAACCACCATGATAAGGAAATTTATGCCGACTACTCGCCACAAAGAACCACAACGGAAGGCTGGCGATGCCCGAGCAACAACAATGGCTTCGAAACTATCGATGCACATGCAAGTAAACCTGCATCGGCAAACATGGACCAAATCAAGGCAATGCTATTCACGCGGTACCAGCCACAAGCATTCAACCACTGACCGGAAATTGAATCAAGCAAACAGCACGAAGGAAACTCATCACTCGAGGTGACGACCTCTCTGACTAACTCATTTCATTTAGTTTCTTTTAAATTTTGTTTCACTTTTACATGCATTGAGGACAATGCTTCTCTCGAGTTTGGGGGGGTGTTGGTTTCTAGTTAGTTTCATGTTTAGTTGCATTCATCTTTAGCAATCACATATAGGTTGCATATGTTACTTGCCATGCCTTTAATTTGATTTAATTGCTTAAGACTTGTTGAAAATCCAATGATGAATTTTTGCCACTGCACTTAATTGAAATAACCTTTAATTTTAGGATTGCATGAAAAGAACTTAGAGTTTTACTATGATGCTGATTTTTTTTTACACGGTTGTGGGTTGTTGATTCAAAGAAACTTAGTGAACTTAGGTTGCTTAAAATTTGGGTAAATTTAAAATTGAAAATTAAAAGTTAATTTCTTGCTAGAGGTGCCCAAAACTGGCTCTAGTAGTAAATACACTTTCTTGCTAGAGGTGCCCGAAACTGGCTCTAGTAGTTAATGCACATTAAAGAATCGCTAGAGGTGCCCGAAATTGGCTCTAGTCGACTAAAATAAAATGAGAAATTGCTTACTTTACTAGAGGTGCCGAAATTGGCTCTAGTGAAAATTAAAATAAATGCCCTGATAATTAAATTGATAAAAGCCTACTATTCACATAGAATCTTGAAAATCAACTTGTACACAACTACGCACACACATTGTCACGAGCATTATAGTTTTGTTCCGGGAAATTTTTGTGCTATCCGAAAAATTTAAAAGGTGATCATACTTTGTGCCACGGTTCCGAGGTTTGAATTCAAGTTTAAAGCATGTCTTTGATGATTAAAGTCTTGGCGGGTAATTGTTAGTTTGCATTACTTGAGGACAAGCAATAGTTCGAGTTTGGGGCGTGATAAGTGTTCAAAAGTACTATTTTTATTACCCTTTTTACTCATATTATTGTTAGACTTAAGCTCATAATAGTTGCATAATTAGTCATTCATGCATTAATTCATGTTTCTTTCCACCGTTGAGCTTGATTACATAACTTGGTGATTTTTGGAAAAAGATGCTGCTTTGGTGTGTTTTTGTGTGTGTATGTGCAGGATCACTTGCCAAAGCAATGCCGAGCTAGTTGCCGAGGGCAATGCATGAAGGATATGCCGAGCTAGTTGCGGGGCAATGCATGAAGGAGACGCTGAGCAGTTGCCATGGCATTTGTCGACAAAGACAAAATGCAATAGGGATGTCGAAATTAATGACTTTACAAGCCCAAGATGACATGGAGCAAGGCCCAAGCCCAAAGGAATTTGATTGCCATGCAGAGATTAAAGAAGAATTAAATTCCAAGAAGATAGGAGAAGTTCTAATAGGAATAAAATTATAATAAAGAATTATATTCTTTAAAGATAATTTAATTCCAACTCAAACTCCTCCTCAAAGAAGGACTTTGGCCTAGCCCTATAAATAGCAAGGAGATTTCGACAATCCATGGAGGGAGAGCAAGGGGGAAATTTCGACAAGAGAGCATTAGGGGAATTTTGACTTCTTCTTCTTCTTTGCTTCTATTAGATTCATGGTTTGGGGATTATTCTTTGTATATCTTTTGAACCCAACCATGAACTAACTTGATCGGCTATGGTTATTGTGTTTTGTGGTTGTGAGAAACTATTGGTTTTTGTTTAGGTAATAAGAGTTTGTACTTTTCTATTTCAAGGTTTATTCATTCTTGATTCTTATTATTGTTTATGAGTGAATTGGGAGAGGATCTCGTGATTTCATCCATTTATCTAATATCGGAGAGTTAGATTCAAGAAACGAATGAATATGATCTTTATTCAATCCAATGATGGTGAAGATTAATCCGGCTTAGGAATAAGTTAAGGATTTCAACGGCTAAGAGGAGTGCAAGATTGGTTGTTGTTCACCCTTGATTCACGCAGGATGTATTATCAAGGCATGCACAAGTAGCTAGAGTTTCGACTTAGGGATAAGAAGAAACCATTGAAGAACGCCCGCCGAACCTTGAAGTTGTTGCCCGATCGCCCAAGTAGTTGCCCAACTAGTCGCCCAGGCAACCATCAATTAGTTGCCAAGGCAACCCCCCGTTGTGCAAGTCGCCACGGCAACTGAGTTGCCCGTGCACTCTTTTACCAAGACAATCCAATCGGCTATCACACCTCAACTCACGATAACCTAGCCTATCTCTCTCAATCGATCTCATCTTTTCTTTTACTTTATTGCTTTCTAGTTTAGTTATTAGTTAAACTCCTTTAATCCTTTAATTGTGTTTTTACTTTTCACGGTCACGATAACTTAAGCAAAGTGGCCCAAACCAATCCCTGTGGAGACGATACTCGATACTCATATCACTTTATTACTTGCGACGTGTATACTTGCACAATTGCGTAGCACTTATCACACGCAACAGGCAACATATCAATGAGCCATGGTCGCTTTGTTCCATGATATGATGCACAAAGAAATTGAAGTGTACGTCGATGACAGGATTGCCAAGTCCCAAACGGAAGAGGAGCATATCGCGATTTTTAGGAAATTGTTCTTGAGACTAAAAAAATACCAGTTAAAGTTGAATCCGGCCAAATGCACCTTTGGAGTCATGACAAGGAAGCTGCTGGGTTTCATAGTTAGTGAAAGAGACATTGAAATTGATCCAGATAAAGTCAAGGCCATTCAGGATCTACCGCCCTACACACTCAGAAAGAAGTAAGAGGCTTCTTATGAAGATTAAATTACATTGCTCAGTTCATTTCACAGTTAACTGCAAAATGTGATCCCATTTTTTGACTTCTCAAAAAGCATAACACAGGGGAATAGAATGATGAATGTCAATAAGCCTTTGGCAAGATCAAACACTACTTGTCAAATCCCCTGGTTTTAATGCCGCCTGTCCCAAACAAGCCGTTGATTCTATACTTAATCGTCTTTGAGAATTATATGGGATGTGTACTCGGACAACATAATGAGTCCAGAAAGAAAGAAAAGGCAATCTATTACCTCGGTAAGAAGTTTACAGAATGTGATGCGAGATATTCGCTAATCGAAAAATTGTGTTGAGCCCTAGTTTTGACTACCAAGAGACTAAGGCAATACATGTTGTATCATACGACCTGGCTAATCTCAAAATTAGACCCTCTTAAATATTTGATGGAGTCGACTGCATTGACATGAAGGATGTCCAGATGGCGGATTTTATTATCTGAGTTCGATTTGGTTTATGTAAGCCAAAAAGCCGTGAAAGGGAGTACAATAGCCGACTTTCTAGCTAATCGAGCCCTAGAGGATTATGAACCACTAAGCTTTGATTTACCAAATGAAGATCTGATGTGTATTATGACTGTGGAGGAAGATATCCCAAAAGTTAAATGTTGGAGACTAAACTTTGATGGCGCCTCAAATGTCGTGGGTAAAAGAATCGGGGCAGTGTTAATCTCGCCAGAGGGTGATCACTAACCTTTTGCCAGCAAGCTTGATTTTGATTGCACAAATAACATGGTAGAATATGAAGCATGTGTCATGGGAATTCGAGCTGCTCTTGAGCATAAAATTAAGTCTTTGAAGGTATAGGGGGATTCCATGCTCGTAACCTATCAACTCCAAGGAGAATGGGGGACCAGAGATTCCAAATTGATGAATTATCAAAATCTTGTTCTGGATCGAATCAAAGAATTTTACGAGATTACCTTCCACTATCTTCCACGAGAAGACAATCAAATGGCGGTCACGTTCGCTACCTTGTCTTCGTTGATAATAGTCAACAAGCAATCTAATTTGAAGCCTATACAAATGAATATATATCAGTCTCCAGCTTATTGCTATAGTACCGAGGAAGGTGAAAAGACGTACATCTTTGGTTTCATGATATTTTGAGGTACCTAAAAACTCGTGAGTACCCAGAGTAGGCTACTGAGAATGAAAAGAGGACATTGCGAAGGCTAGCAAGCGAGTATGTCTTGGATGGGGAGATCCTGTACAAAAGAATGAAAGATCAAGTGCTATTGCAATGTGTAGATGTTGTCAAGGCCAAATAGATTCTTGAAGAAGTTCATGAAGGCGTATGCGGAACACACGCCAATAGATTTACAATAGCTAGGCAAATTATGAGGTTTGGCTGTTATTGGTTAACTTTGGAAGAAGACTGCATCAGCTACGCCATAAAATGCCATAAGTGTCAAATTTATGCCGACAAAATTTAGGTTCCTCCATCGCCACTACATGTCATGAACTCCCCATGGCCATTTTCTGTGTGGGGGCATGGATGTCATCGGACCTATATCCCTGAAGGCTTCCAATGGGCACCGATTTATCTTTTTAGTTATTAATTACTTCACCAAGTGGGTAGAAGCAACCACTTATGTCAATATCACCAAATCGGCAGTACGTAAATTCCTGAAGAAAAAAATCATATATCGATACGGGATGCCAGAAAGTATCGTATCTGACAATGCATTGAACTTGAATAATAAAACCATAGAAGAAGTATGCAAACAGTTCAAGATACGACATCACAATTTCTCGCCATACCGCCCACAGATGAACAGATCAGTGGAAGCAACCAACAAGAATATCAAGTAGATTATTGAAAAAATGGTGGAAACTTATAAAGACTGGCATGGGAAGCTACCGTTCGCTCTATATGCCTATCGTACATCAGTCAGAACCTCTACTAGGGTAACCCCTTTTTCCTTAGTTTATGGGATGGAGACAATACTACCCATTGAGGTTGAGATTTATTCCCTCCGAGTTTTGTCAGAGTTGAAACTAGATGAAGCATAATGGATCCAAGCTAGATATGATCAACTCGCTTTGGTTGAAGAAGAAAGACTAAAAGCCATCCGACACGGTCAAATGTACCAAAAAGAATGATGCGAGCTTTTAATAAGAATGTTCGCTCGAAAGAATTCTGGGAGGGAGATCTAGTGTTAAAAAATTTCATGCCCAATCAGAGAGATTCCCGAGGGAAATGAACGCCAAACTGGGAAGGCCCGTATGTTGTGAAGAAAGCCTTTTCAAGAAGAGCTTTAATTTTGACTGAAATGGACGGCAAAGATTTTCCCAGCCTTGTGAACTCAGATTCAGTCAAGAAATATTTCACCTAAAAAAGGAAGACAACTTAAATTTTCGCAGAGAAAAGCTAAGGCTCGAAATGATTAGTTCCCTTGAGGCTCTGCGGTACGAGGAGAATTTGTGCATGTTGAGATATCGTCAAAGCACCTAAGGCCTCCTAGACACATGATGATTTTTGGCAAACCAATTTAGCAAAGCTCTTCAGCTAGATATCTGGGGCACCTAATTTTGTCTTTTTGCTTGACTTTCGTTCAAAGTTTGTCATTTAAATGTCATGAACTTTACTTTCAATAAATTCTATTTTTCATCTTATCTTTGTCTACACAAATATCATATGTTGACATAAGGACCAGTGAGCTAACAAATCTAAAAAGACCTCTCTGCATTGCTTTTGAAAGATTCCTAACGATATAGAGACCAAAAGTAGCCATGATTCAAAAAATGACACTCTCGTCGATAAACAACCCAAGAGTGAAAGAGGCACTACCCGGATAGAATGTGGGGCAAATAGCTTTTGCAATCTGATCAAACCTGAAAAGAGAAAGCCCAAGGACTCAAACAGAGCTCGAGAAAACGATGACGTCGGATGCTTAAGTAGATCTCGAGACTAAAATTTATTCTCGAATGGCGTTTGGCATTCATGCTAGAATCATTCATGCATTCATTAGACATATTTAAGCTAGGATCATTTGACTCATGCTAATCATAACATCTCAAATATGTTCATGAAGTTTTACAGATACTATCCCCTAGCAAGTGGTGGAACAAATTAGCACAACAATTTTATCTCTCGGGAATTGCAACGGAATGAGCACGACAACAACTTTATTTGCAGCAGAACAAGCACGATAACAAGTTCATCTCCCTGAAATGGCAGCGGAACGAATGCAACAAATAGATCTTGTCTTCTTGAGAGTACAATGCAACATATCATCTATTTTATTTACCCCAAAGAAGCAGAATAAAAGAACAATTAGGGAATGCTATGCCCTTTTAGAGGAAAAAGTCAAGGTGATCAAAGGTCAGGAAGATCGTGGTTCCCCGTCATGATGCAGTGGATTCTCTATCTCCCAGATCTCGCTCTACTATTGATGATGCAGCAGGTCATATTTTTTAGGTCTAGTTCTACTGTTAACTGTGCGACTAGACCAAATATTTTCTTCGGACCTCATTTTCAGATTAATAAAAAAATTAAAGAAAAAAAGGATCTAAAAATCAAAATCAAAAGAATGAAAAATAAAAAAAAAATTGGCGAAAAATCAAAGAAAAAAAATCCAAAAAAGAAAAAAAATCAAAAACACAAAAATTCTAAAAACAAATCCCCAAAAAGAAAATCAAAGTCAAAACTTTGATCATGCCACTTCGTTAGAGTTGTAGCAGATCGAACCTTCTTCTCGAGATCATGCCACTTCGTCAGAGTTGTTGCAGATTGAACCTTTTTCTCGAGATCATGTCACTTCGTTAGAGTTGTATCAGATTGAACCTTCTTCTCGAGATCCTGCCACTTCGTCAAGTTGTTGCGGATCAAACCTTCTTATTCAGATCTTGTCACTTCGTTAGAGTTGTTACAGATCAAACTTTCATCCTCTGATCATGCCTCTTCGTCGGTATTGCAGCTGGATCAAAACTTTTTATCTTTAGGTCGTGCCTCTTCGTAGGTGTTGTAGCTCGGTCAAAACTTGGTCTTGCCGCTTCGTCAATGTTGCATCTAGACCAAATTCACTAAATCTCAATCCTACCTCTTCGTCGGTGTCGTAGCTGGATTAACCTTACTAACTATAGACCTTGCATTTTCGTCACTGTTGTAGCTGGGTCAAAATTTACTAACCTTTTTCTCTCCTAGTAAGTGTTGTTGTCAAAAAAATCCAAAAAAAGAAAATATAAAAAGAAAAGAAAGAGAGAAAAAAGAAAAAAAAGAAAAGAAAAGAAAAAGAGAAAAAAGAAAAAGAAGAATTCTTTCAGATCTGGTCTCTACTTCGATATTGCAGCTAGAACAAATGTTGGAACATTCATCCTTTGATCCTATCTCCTCGTCAGTGTTGCAGCTGGAGCTTTAATTTTGTAGACATTGCCTCTTCGCCAATGTTGCAGCTAAGTCAAATATTCTTCAGGTATTGCATCGTCGTCAGAGTCGTAGCAAGTCGAACTTATTTTGTCTCCTCCAACAGATCACCCCATTTTGAAGATTTTGCCTATAAGAGCGGTCGAACAGATCAAGCAAAGCGAAAGAAGAAGAGACACGCCGAGAAGGAAGAAGCTCAACCAGACCAGATAAAATGGGTTCCTCTTTATCTTTGCTTCATTGTCGTTATACAACAATAAGCAAAGAGGGGCAGCTGTAGTAACCCATTTTAGTCTGGGCCTTTGAACCTAAATATATTACAACCCATTATATTATTCCAATATCCATAACCCTATCCAATACCATATTTGACCCATTACATAAAAAACCCTAATATCCTAAACCACCCTTAACCCTAGCCGCTACCGTCGCTGCCCTAATCTATATCTGTCGTCGCCGCCGAGCCAAGCTGCACCACCCAACCGCCTGACACCACCGACCTTGTCTTCATCACCATCACACGTGGCCAGATAAGAACAAATCTTCACTCCTTCATCTGCAGAAAAAAGGGGTAGAAGATGATTATCTAAAAACATCATCACCAGGCTAAATCAACCATAAATGTAGGGGTGTGAAAGGGTTGAGAGAATATTATGCTTTTTTTAGTTATAAGATGAAATGATTTTTTTGGCTCAAACATGATATTTATATGTTTTTCAAAACGACGTCGTTTTGGACCTTATTATAATCCGCGTAAGACCCGACCCTGACCAGGAGAATCCGCGCGTTTTGCTTAATAGGGAAATCACCGATCCAGTCCCTCAGTTGTTGTATCCTTACGTTTTTGCTCTTTATTTCTGGTTTTATTCAATTCTAGTCACTATTTTTTATTATTAATTTTGCACCTTAATCTTTGATTTGTTTCATTTAAGTCACTGTTTTTAGTTCTATTATTATTATATCAATTATTATTATTATTTTTATATCTATTATTATTATTATTTATACAATAACAGGTTTTATATTTATATATAAGTATGGCATTTATATTCTTCGAATTTTATAAATTTAAATGATTTTTTATTAGAGATTATCGTGAAAAACGTGCCCCGAGCGTAGGGGTGCCGCTTTCCGTTAATTTCTATTGCGAAACATTATTTTTAATTATAATATTAAATCAGAAATTTCAAAATGATTTTCCTTTGTTCGATACTTTAATAGGAATTATGCCCCGGGTGTTGGGTGTAAAATTCATTTATATAAATAAATATTCTTTCAAATATTTTAAGGGATCACAATTTTAAATTAAATTTGAATTATTAATTTCTGTCATTAAAACAATTTGTAATCGACTGTGTACTAATTTTGGGCGTTGTAGGGGTGTTCACCATTCCCCACACGCAACCGACTCTTGAACCTATTTTTCTGGTTTTTGCAGACCAAAACCCGTTGTTTTAATAAAAATGACAAAAACAAATTTTATTAAAATAACCGGGTTTTAAGGTGATCCAATCTCACCTAAATAAAAAATAAAAAAAAATATTAGTGGCCCGTTGTTACAATTATCATATCTGAAATTGATCCGACGGGACATGCAGCAGTTGTGAGAAGGTGACGGAGACGGATGGTCGATGTCGATCAATATGGTGCCTATTGATGCACCTAGCCTACATAAAGCAGGCTCGTCTGTCCACCATTTTCATCCTCTTGTGTTGGGGCCAAGCCACACACATATGATGAAGATGTACGGGCAGCAAATCGAAACAGTGCTTGGAGAAGAAAAAAAAAAGTGTTCATTGCAAAACCAGTATTGTCATCCTTGGCACTGGACATGAACATGCTTTATACATTGCGCTCTGTTTCATGCCAGCTCTAGTTTCTATGCCTTTTGAATTGGTCTAACTATAATGAAAAGGACACGATCTTAATGTGCCCCAAATGCTTTTCCTTTATATCTATCATCTATGATAGTGTAAGAAAGGCGACCACTTCCTTTCCTTTTCTAAAGTTTCATATATTTTTATATGGGATAATTGCACTAGACACCCCCACTATGGTCCATATTTGTAATTAGTCCTTAAACTTTAAAACATTGTAATTTAGTATTCAACTTATACCAATTTGATCTTTCTATTAGCTTAACATGTAGATGCTTTTGCTTTGATGTATGTGTTTTAAACATACTATACTTCAGATCTGGACATGATTTTTTTTATTGTTGTCGATGTTAGTTAAGTTATTCGTAACCTTTCAATCAACAACAACTCTTGAATTTCAAGTCTTTTAAAGCTGAAAAATGGGGTACAAGCCACAATTGATAAGAGGTAAAGACTTGGGTAAAATTTAAAGTACATTGATTGAACTTCATACACCATTAAATAGTTGTTTCTGAGTTTGGCTGATGCCCACAACTAGAGCTTAATTCAATCAATAGGGTATAGATTTTGTTTTTAAAAGATACATTTTTCCACGTGAAAGACTAGGATTGGGTCTACCGAACCCTAGCAAAACAGCATTTACTCCCCATACAAAACTCCTTCCTCAATGGGAGGTTGTTAGTTTCCTCCGCCATTTCCCCACCCTTCATTTCAAGCAATAGATCCAAAATTAAAGGGGACTTTACCCTAACCATTTTGACACTATACTGCTCTTTTACTATTTTTCATTTCATTCGTACCCCTATTATAATATACATAACCGGCCCAGCCGGCATGCTAAAGCTACCTGCACTAACAGTTGGCCCAAATCTCACCCGCAAGAAGGTGTAACAGATTCTACAAAATATAAAAATAAAATTTATACTAGTTTGGAAAAAAAGAAATATACATATTCATTAGTAGAATAATAATAAGTAGTGTCGTAACGATATCATTTGTTTGTCATTTAGTTGTATGTCACAGCAAAGGGAAAAGTGGGACACCGTGTGATTTGGGTTTTCTTACTGCTTCGTCGTTACAACAAACCCCAGCAGTTTTCTTGACCATGTACAAAGCAAAGCAAACCCACCGGTTTATTCTGGTAAACCCTCCCCTTTTAATTCCTAAGATACCCTTTAGGTTATAAAACTAAGGAAAAATAAGATTTATATTTTCTGTTGGTAAGAAAGGGTGGTTTAGGAAATATAAAAATTAAGGAATTGAAGGGGGAATAAATACGGAGAAAACGGGCAAAGTCTCGCATGTTACATTGTCGCTCTTCATTCATAGGCTTTTATTAAATTTTTATTTATTGGTATTTTTTCCGTTTTGAAACAAAATTAAATTACCCATTGGATAGAAAGAAAGAAAAATTGCAGTTTCTTTGTATATATCTCTTGGTGGAGGAATGCTTGGCAGTTGTCACCTACTCCTTTATTTTAGTTTTTGCACTCTCTTTCCATGCTTCTCTAAAACTCTCTCCCTCAACCCAAAGACAATTCATAAAATTTTCAGACATTAAGCTCTGTTTCTGTTTTTTTTTTTTTTGTAATGGAGAAACATAGGTGCAAGTTATGCTTGAAAAGCTTTGTGAATGGAAGAGCTTTGGGTGGTCACATGAGGTCTCATATGTTGAATGTTCCAATTCCTTCCAAAGTCGAAGAACCAACGAATCAACCGACTCAGTCCGAGGCAGCTTCAGCTTCGTATTCATCGGATGATGAAGAAGGGGAGAAAAGCGGTCAGTTTTATGGGCTTAGAGAGAATCCAAAGAGAAGTGTTCGCATGGTAGATCCCGAGTTTGTGGATGCTGGCTCGGTTATTCTTCAAGACAGAGAAAGTGAGACCGAGTCGTCTAGGAACCCAACTCGGAGACGATCTAAACGGACTCGGAAAATACTAGAGCACCACCACCACCGCCAACAACATGACGAGGAGGAGGAAACGAAGAAGCTTAAAGTTAATATCAACCAACTGAGTAAGACTGAGTCTTGGGCTGAACCTGAACCGGTGAGTTCCATCTCTGATGCTACAACTGAAGAAGATGTCGCTTTCTGTCTTATGATGCTTTCAAGAGACCAATGGAAAAGCAAAGTACATCAGAATTACGACGATGAAGAAGATGACGATGACGACGACGAAGAAGAAACGGATGAATCAGAAGGGTACTTCAAATTAATCAAGGTTAATAATAGAACAGCTCGGGCTAAGTACAGATGCGGAACGTGCAACAAGGTTTTCAAATCGTACCAAGCACTGGGTGGGCACAGAGCGAGTCACAAAAAGATCAAAGCTTACTCGCAGGCAGCAACTCACGAAACAGAGTTGAAACCAGAAAATGTGGCTACTTGTTCAATGACAGAAAAGAAAATCCATGAATGCCCTGTTTGTTTTAGAGTCTTCTCGTCCGGACAGGCTCTGGGTGGACATAAAAGATCTCATGTAACTGGTCAAGTAGTAGCAACAGCCAAAACAATTATTAAAACTTCCAAAAAGTCGGGAGATGGTTTGATAGATCTTAACCTTCCTGCTCCAATCGATGACGATGATGCTAGCCAGATTGAACTTTCCGCCGTGTCTGATGCCGAATTCGTCAACTACGTCAAGTGATGCAAAAGGAAGAGAAAAAAAACCCACATCGTCTTTGGAATTGGTTTACAGCAGTGTTTGATCCAAAGGTAAATAATTTTTGGTTGCTTGTTGCCTATCTTTGGGATCTAAGGTTTTTTGCCAATTTGTTCTACACTGTTTCTAACTGTAATTCTTTTGTCTGAATTTGTCTTCTTAAGTTGTGTCTGTAACAACTGATCCTTTAGAACCTATATCACCACAGCACAGACCAAATATAAACCATGCTTTTGTTTATTTCACTGCTGGATTATATTTTCTGGGTTCTTTGATTTTAACACTCTGTTGTTAACCGGAGGTTCTTCTCTCTCAATGCCGAAATCTCATTCTCAGAAAACAAATCATGTTTTCTTTTCAATTTTAAAACTAAAGGTAGCCTCCTCCATATGTCGCTACTGCCATTATTACAAATTCATCAAGAATTCTCTGCATTCTGTGTAATTTCATAATCCTAAAAAAAAAACCTTTCCTTTCACAGTATTTTGATGCCTTCTTCTTTCTGTCTGAACTGTTTCATGCTTTACCTACAAATCAGCTAAACCAGTAGACTAGGACAGAGACAATATTTAATTACTTTCACAGTCTTGAAGCTTAATCTTTCTTTCTTTTTATTTACCATATAAACATTTCCATAGGTAAGATAAGAAAAAGGAAAGGTGATATGAAAAAAAGCAATGTCCCCTGTTTTTATTATTTTACTGACTGGTTTAGCTTGATCAGAGCAGAGTATCTCGAGATCATTGGATCAATGAAAATAATATATAAAAAACTTGGGTCACCTTCATTAAATTTGTAATAAATGTACTAACAACTTCACACTTTTATTTTTTAACACAAAATATCCTTTGATTTTTATTCACTTCATACTTGTTTTGAATTTTAGGGATATTTTTCGCATTTGGTAAATGCATTTACGCTATTTTATGTACAAATAGGAAGAGGGTAGGCATGCAAGGGTAGCAAGCTCGACCCCTTCGACTGTACTTTTAAAAAATAATATTTTATACTTTCAAAATACTAGTATAAAGTTTATTTTGATCTTTAATTTTTTAATTTAATAAGTAATTATTTAATCTTAATATAAAATTTCAGATCAACTGACATTTAACTTGAGTAGAAAGGTAGGAGTCAAATAACAAAAAAATTTAGTTATTTTTTTATCGAGAAAAAGAGCACGGCTCTATTTCATTTTATATAAACGATATTTTTTAGAATACTCAATGTGATCACATCCATGTTAATATCTATTCAAATTTTAACTCTTAATAAAACTTAAAAAGAACCTAATATATCAAAGTAT
Source organism: Hibiscus mutabilis (assembly GCA_019671005.1). NCBI lineage: Eukaryota > Viridiplantae > Streptophyta > Magnoliopsida > Malvales > Malvaceae > Hibiscus > Hibiscus mutabilis. The sequence continues at coordinate 124,911 of CM033725.1, read as the reverse complement.
TGCAGCTTCACAATCCTTTAATTAGATTAGCGGCTAAAGATATTCATGTTGTCTCATCTAGTATGAGTTTAAATCCTACCATTTGTTTTGAGAATATATTATCTCTCTATTTAATAAAAAAATCCGAACTTCAAAATTTAACAACAAAATGGGTGTAACTAGTATTTGCATTTCCAAATTGCAGCATGGAGACATATAATAAAATAGAATATAAGTAACCTTTTTATAATGCAAGTAAATTAAGTAGGGACGGATATAAAACTTTATGTTAAAAAGTTGAATTTATAAAATTCTAAGGGGACAAATTTATAAAATTTTAAGGAAATAAAAATAAATTTTTAATATAAAATATATAAAAAACTTTTAAAAAATTTAAATTATACAAAAATTTTAAAGTTTTAAAAACGACTGCCTTTAGTTCCATCCTTAAAAGCAAAGATATGAAAATGAGAGGAACAAGTCCCGAGTCCCAACGCGGGATACGGGTGATGGAGGGTGTGAATGCGCCATAAATCCCATGAATTTAAGCCTCGAAAGGAATCGTATATGGGCAGTGGAGGGGCGTGATGCCTTCCATGTTAAGATTGGATGCATATTTCATATAATTGCAAATTCATTTCCAAACAAACAAACAAAGAATAATCGAACAAATACATTTGGTTGATTGGTCAAGCTGCTCAACTTTGTTCTTTTATATTATCTTAGATTATGAGTTTTAAATTCACTAGGAGCACCCTTCCTTCCCTTAAAGTTCTCATTCTCCTCTCCTCTAGGTACGATTGAGATTAAAATTAAAATTCGTAAAAAAAATCATTCACAATTCTAAAAAATAATATTTATTATAATCAGAATCACATAAACTCGATACAATTAAAAATACATTTATGATCGAATAATAAGATCATAGGCCCGTCCCGCCACGTTATTTATAGTTTCAACCAATAAAAATCATCCATTTAATTAATTTGTTCATGTTATATTTTTACCGAGTGAATCTTCCCCTATATTTACTGTAAATCAAATTTTAAAAACAAATTTTACCATGTGAATCTTCACTTGGAAAAAGATGACATAGAAAAATTAATTAAATAGATAATTTTTATTGGTTGAGACCATGAATGACGTGTTGATACAGACTTGTGATATAATTTCTCCTATCAAGAGTAAGGCCCCGTTTAGCATTGCTTATTAAAAGTACTTTTGGGGCCAAAAGCACTTTTGAAGAAAAATCTGCGTTTGAAAAGTGCTTTTCAACTCAAACGCAAAAGCTAAAATTTCTAACTTTTACAGTTGGAGAAGTGCTTTTGAGAGCCAAATTACTATTTTAACCTTAATTTGCTATTGTGTTTATTTAAAATTTATAAATTTATAATTTTTTACGAATGCATAATTATATAATTAATAAATTATTTATTAGTTTAAATATTTTATATATTTATTCATGTCAAGTTTTTTTAAATAAAATATTTTAAATTTATTATATTTTCATGAAACACGTACAATTGTTAGAAAAATATGTATTTATAATAAAAACATTTTTTTATATTTTATGATAATTTAAGATGATATATTTATATATTATAACATTAAAGAATTTAGATATCAATTATATATATATATATATATATAACTTACAATATCATGTCTAAAATAATTATTTATCTTTTTAAAAGTATTTTTTGACAACAATATTAAACACTTAAATCTTAAATTTAAAAATTCAGAATATTTTTGAAAAATGTTTTCAAAAGTACTTTTTTATTATACTTTTCAAAAGCAATGTTAAACTGGCTTAAATATATTATTGGCATGGAGAGTGTTTTTACCAATTCAATGAAATCGTATTTGCATGCCTCACGTGAATCCTCATGTCATCACGGTTCACAGAGAAATTTAACACTTTTTACAGCTATACCAAGAACATGAAATAACTTCAAACGAAAACAAAAGATATCAATTATATATACAACACTTAATCCAAAGAAGCATTAGATTTACCATTTTATGTATGACTATTCTTTTTAATATTTTTTGACAGATATTCTTTATAATATTTGCTGGAAAATATTAACAAGTATTTATTTGTTATCAAATTTATTTTTTTACCAATATATTTTGGAAGACAAAAGTTATATAATTAATGAGTATATTTGTTATTAAGATCAAAATATAACTAACAAAACTGTAAATAGGAACAAGTACAGTAATTAAAGATAACAAGAGATAATGCTTAAGCTAACGTGACAAGTGGGAAATAGAATCGAATTAAAGGGAAAATATATAGTAACATTAAATTCCATCAACCTAATGTCAAAATAAGTTCTAGATTTGTGCGAATTAAAAAAAAAAGTCAATACTTTCATACTAAGCATTTTTTAGATGATGCCACTTAATTTTTTTATACTTAACGTCCATCCAATTCATACGACATGTTAAATGGTAAAAAAGTATGATGTTTTCTTTTGATTAAGTAGAAATAATTACATTCTCAACGCAAAAGTCGAGATTCAAACTTACATAGGATGTGACAATATAAGTATCTTTGGTCACTCGATCGATAAATGATCTTAAAATTTTGATGTCTTTTAAATAAAGTTTTAACCTCGAATTTTATGTACGAAAATATAGTAGTGAACTAACTTTTCCTTTAAAATGAGGTCCGATCATATTCGATTCCAAGCATAATCAACATCTTTGCGGCTAACTTGTTTAAATTGCATGCAAAATCAAATTAAGTAAAAAAAAAAGGAATATATAGTCTCTTACATTTTATTATTGGAATATTCACATGCATTGTTTTTATTTCTACCCTTATTTTCATTCGTTTCTTCCTGTTTTAGCTCTCTTTTAGGGATCGCATTAGTTGATACAAGGCAAGTGGGTTTAATTAATTGTTGAACTTCCACTAAAGGGTAGCTTAATTAGTTCGCATCGGCCAACTTAAAAAAGTGGAATTTGCACCTTTTCCCCATCAGAATTTCACAACCATCCATGCTTAAAACTTGGTTCTCGACAATATATTCTTCAACTATTGTATGATAATGCTGACCTAATCCAGCAGCAGGCACGTCACAACGCTGTAGGAAAAACATTGGTTGAAAGATGTTGCGATTTCAGTCAGTTATTTTGTCTGCTTTAAATTCAATTAGTGGTTCCAAGTATTGGTTTTATCGAATTTGGTTGTAACTATGGGTGGAGGAAGTTTGAATATTAAAGAGGCGGAGAAGCCGCCCTGTCATATGCCGGCTTATGACTTGAAAAAGCCTCCAAACGAGGTCGACAATGCTCATCTTTTTCACTACACTTCTTTTCCTCTTCAAAGTTGTACCAAACGCTACTTCACCATCATTGAAACCCCACTTTGTCGCCTTTCCTGTTTCTTGTTAATCTAAAAACAGTAGCAGCATAGTGATTTACACACATCGCTATCATTAATTTGTAATGCTCAAGTGCTTTGTAATTTGCACAAACCGCACTCCGAGATGAATTTCTTGTTAAACTCCTAAAGATAAAACCAAAAGCCTTAGCACTCAACTTGGCGTGATTGACGCCAGCTGCGTGTTTTATTCTAGTGTCGCCTTTGGCTTTGGTGTTGTGAGTCTACCTCTATTATGGTGTTGCCCGTTTAGGTATTCGAAGACACCGAGTGCATGAACTTGAAAGTTCAAAGTTAAAACAGGGTCTCTCTAGATGCATTTCTACTACAGCCAAGATGAGGCTCGCATTAATAATTTGTCACACAATTTGGTTGATAAGTCTAGAAGACTCATCGTGTTGTCTTAATTGTTTTCGGCTACCAACATCGCACGATAAAAGAAGAAAAATAAGTCGGACAGATTCACTAAAATTTGTGTGTGTCCTAACAAAGCCTTAATGTCTTGGTTTTGGAATTAACATTTTGCATCAGTAACTCAACTGCCAAACCAAACGAAAACCACATTTCGACAACCCCAACCCACCTGCCAAACTAATATGCCTTTTTTTCATTGGGAATTGCGGTGGAAAAGCTCTGCTTTAGTGTTTTCTTCATTTGGCTTTTGTTTTCATTACGATACTTGGCCTGTGATGTAACCTGGCCGAAAATGGCTTCTCAGTTGAATATGATCCGAAAAACGACAGCTTATCTTCCAGCCCTTTAAATTTTTTTTTTTGTGGGATTCAATCTTCCACATATTTTATGTTCCCTTTACCTCTCCTTTTGCGTTATCTTTAATATTTGTAAGCAGCTATATATGTTAGCGCTATCTGCTATATTTTATTGGTTACAAACAGAAGAATTCTTCCTTTTTGGACAATTGTCTTTGGTTAACGCTACAAACACCATCGTTTCTTGCCCCTTCCTATAAGTCATATACACTCAAAGGCCGTGCCTATGTCTCGCATGTGACCATCTATCTATCCAACCAGAAACCCATTTGAGAAGATGCTTAATTTGAGCAAAATTTTGCCTTCTTTTTCCTTCACTTCCATCATATCTATTAACCCTGGATCAAGCAAAGGCACGTGTTGGGTCGTGCAGCAGGAGAAATGGGAAACCTGTGAGCACTACATAGTTATGTTGCTGTCTAAGCTAAGAGTCTCTTGGCCTTGGGATAGTTTCACTTTTGTTACTTCATTAGGCATTTGCTCATTGTGAATTTCTGCTTGTTTCCCGGGACTATTTTAAGATACCAAAGAAAACTGGTGAAGCATGCATTTTCAATGAGCCAAAGAAAGAGGGAAAAGAGTTTTTTCTGGACCACAAATGAAAATTAAAGAGCGATTCTTTACCTCATAAAATTATGGAGATGGAGAAGCCTTTTCCTGCACGTTAGGTTGAATTACATAGCAAACTCTTGACTCATCCTTTTTAATTCCCTTAACGCTTGCTTTTACTTTTTCTCCGTCTCTATTAATACGTCGGCTGCAGATCAACCATATATCAGTATCACTACCCTTGAAATTGATTGGAAATTTGACTTTACTTTGGAGGAAAACCCTTTGACAACTGAGGCTGATCTTGTCTTTTTCCTCTTGTTCAGAAACAAAAAGCCTTAGTAATTTCTTCTAATTAAGCTGTGATTAGAACCGTGTAACAAGGCTTGACCATAACACAGTTGTAATAGAAAGTCTATTGGAACTGTTGACATATAATATACAAGTAGTTTCTAGGTGAAGGGAAAGTAAGATCAAACTTTTTTTGCACTTTCAAACAACTGGTGGTATAAACCAAATATCAAATACTTTTTTTTTTCAAAATGACAAATTTGCTGCTTTAAAAGGGTCGAACCCACTAAGTAGTGGGTCGAAATGGTGGGTTAGTGGGGTTCTTTTACTTACTGTGAAACTTTGAAAAGCTCGGCACAGCAATTAGTTCCCATAATTTTCTTATTATAATTCCACAAGGGGAAGCACTTGTGGACAAAGCAAGAGTTTTAGGGTTTTTTTTTAATATTAACTAGTATTTATTTATTTGTTGACTGATCTGAATAGGGTGCATATTAGAGAGGTCTATTAGGGTTGATTCTCCTAACACGGTTTGCTCTATTTGTAACTCATTATTTAAACCCTTAACATTACTTAAATGATCTAATGTTTAGTTTTAATATTGGATAGTTTTAAGGGATTCTTAATATGCGCTGGCACTGCCAAATCATGCCTACTCATTACGCAATGGTCTTTGAGAAATTAGGCTCTGGTGACCAATTTGCCTATCCAATTCAACAAAGTGCGTAGTTTAGTTACTTTTCCTTGGATCTATCAGTTAGCTAAAGAGCATAAGATGAACGGAATGTAATATGTGGAATAGTGTTATATTCCATGTGAAAATAAGGTTTGTTAGAAACCATATGAATGTATTAGTATTGAAATTAAAAATATGTGTATAGCTTCAATGGTGTTAGTAATTACAACTATATTGCAACGACTAAGATTCTGCAAGTAGGAATAAGCACATATTTAATATTTTTTATTTAGAACATATAAAAAAAACATTTTTTATGCTACCCAGCCCAAGGCTTAGAAGGTATACGGTGGTGCTGGAGGCCAAAGCCCAATAGCTATTGATAGGTGCACTCTACTGTAGCCCATGTGTAATGTGCAGGCCTCTCATTGACGGCCTGTTGTGCCAAACTTGAGAGAAACCCAGTTTCATTGTTACCTTTTCTCAAATTTCATTTTCATCACCGATTAGCAAAATCAGTAGAATTTTATCCAAATAATAAAAACCCAAAACATTATAGCCTTGCTTTGGACTGCAGAACTGGAAGCTCTCTCCTGCTCTAATGTGTTCACTGCAATCGCATGCATATTTCAATCAATTTGAAATCTTCTCAAAATGCCCATCTTCTCTGCCCTGTTTCTCAACTCCACCCCGTGTTATTGACAAGATAAATGCCAGGGCCTTGTCCTCGTCTCTCCAAGACTTTCCCCCCAACGCCCGTCGTCGTAAGACCGATCCGCAATGGAGGGGAGGGTTCAGTCTAGGCGTGGATTTGGGTTTTTCCCGCACCGGCCTTGCCCTTAGCAAAGGTTTCTCTGTTCGCCCCCTCACGGTATTATCCTTTTTTTTAAACTTTTTTAAATTTGGTTTATTTTCCTGCCTTTTCAACGTTTTCAGTTTTCATACCTTTCTAGGTTTTGAAATTGAGAGGACAAAAACTTGAGCTACAGCTGCTTGACATGGCTGAAAGAGAGGTTTACCAATTACTTGCCCTTGTAATTGAAAGCTTTCCATGAAAATGTTGGTGTAATGGAAGATGAATATTGCAGGAGGCTGATGAATTTATAATTGGGCTTCCTAAATCTTGGGATGGAAAAGAGACTCCCCAATCTAACAAAGTTCGCAGTATTGTCGGGAGGCTAGCCGTTCGAGCTGCCGAGAGGTAATATCTTATGTTTCCTTTTACACTCTGTTTGTGTATTTGCTTTATTTTGTTTGCCTCAGTTTTCTGACTAGTCAAGTTTAGGGGTTGGAGAGTGTATCTACAGGATGAACATGGAACATCATCGGAAGCTGGATACAGGATGATTAACTTGTACTCCAACTAACAAGTTTACCCAAATTTTATATTCCTTTACCTAGCACTGGACTGGAACATGATTCTTTCACTTGTCTTTCAGGGGTCTCAACCAGTCTGCTCGCCAAAAAAGCTCTGATGCTTATGCTGCTGTGGTATGTAATGAGCCTCCTCCTCCTTATCAGTTATCACATTTTTAGATTTATATGGTTGAAGAAGATGTATATCTTCTTTTTTCTTTATGTTTATATTATATTATATTATATTTCTTTGGTGTTGGCGGTTGCAAACTTTTGTTTCATTATGTGAACTAGACAATGGATTTTGATCATTTCTTTTCTTCTTAACCCTTTTTGTTTTGCTCCCTCTAGATATTACTGGAGAGATATTTTGCCATGTTTGGTGAGGGCAGTGAAATTGTTTTGCCCAAACAGATGGATTTGCAAGAAAAACTTAGAAGAGGTGCACCACTGGACATTGATTTTTCCGACAAAGAATCTTAAATCTAATTTTAATCCTACTTAGAGAGGAAGGGGAAGAAAAGACTTTAAGGGGAAAGAATGGGTGTTTCTAATGAGTCTAAAATTTATGACTTTAGGGAATACGAGGAAACAAAGATGATCAGTTTGACTAACTAACCAAATGAGCTTGTTGCAGTAGACATTTCTTTTAAATGTAATTAAGTGAATAGATTGAAATTTTAGCATAAATATATTGATATGTTCATGGTAATCGATCAATGTCTAATTAATTATGACTTAAATTCATAATTTCAAAGTGTTTGCCTTTAATATGTTTTAGCCCTTTGTTTTGGTGCTTGATTGGATTGATTTTCTTAATTTTATAGAGATTTGTTCTTTCAAATATAGACTTGTATATAAATTTTAAGGAAAACTACACGGGTGGTCACCCAACTATTATCTTTCGGTTTTGGTCACTCAATTAATTTTTTCGTTAAAATCGCCCCTCGCGTTAGATATGCTTTAAATTTTGATCATTTGCCGTTATAAAACTAATAGTTGCGCTGACGTGATATTTTTTAAAAATATTTTTAATTATTATTTTTTAATATATTATTTTTCTTTAATTTTATTCAATCAATCATGTGGTCACACGTGTTTCCACCATATTAATTTAAAAAACCTAAAGAAAAATCAAAATCACACTTCGCTAGTGTGGAATCAAACCAGCGCACAGCGGCATGAAGGTGCAATGTAAGAACCGTGTTTAGCCATGTATCTAATACAATTCCACTGAGATTTATATTTAGCTTACATAAGTTAACAACAACACAAAATAAAATAAGTTAACAACAACACAAAATAAAATATAAAAGGTAAGAAATGACTTGAATATAATATTTTATTGATAAAATTTTAAATATTTAACCACTAAGTTTAAATAAATTTTGATTAAATTAAAAATCAAACTAGATTTAATTTGTTCACTTTGTTCAATAATAATAAAATTAATTAAATAATTATTTGTTTTATAAAATTAGATATTAAATTATTTTAAAAATTAATTTAACACTATTTATTTATAATAGAATATAAACTTTTAAATTATATTTATTTATTATTTTTAAATAATTTAAAATTAGGATCTAAATAATTATTTTTAAATAATTTATATTCTATATTCAATAATAAATAAATATTATTTAAATTATTTAGGTCTAAATTTTAAGTCATTTAATAATTATTAAATATAACTTACAAATTTATATTCTATCATAAATAAATATTTAATTAGTTTTATTATTATCGATCAAAATAAATAAATAAAAAATCTAGTTTGATTTTTAATTTTAAATACAATTTAGTTAAATATTATTTAAGTTAAAATTAATACAATTTATTAATTTAACTTTGTGGTTAAATATTTAAAATTTAATCAATGAGATATTATGTTCGAGTCACTCCTTGCTCTTGTGCTGCACCTTCATGCTGCTTTGTTCAATTCCCAGCTATAGCAAGGTGTTGTTTTGATTTTTCTTCAATCAATATGGTGAAGACACGTGTCACTACATGATTGGTTGAATAAAATTAAACAAAAATAATGTGGGGAGGAGAGAAAAATGATTAAGAAATAATTTTTAAAAGGCGCATCAGCGCACCTGTTAGTTTTTCAACGGAGATGGACCAAAATAAGAAACGTATCTAACGTGAGGGGTGATTTTGACAAAAAAATTAATTAAGTAACCAAAATAATAAAAGAGTAATAGTTGGGTGACCACCGTACATTTTTCCCTTTATTTTTTAAGAGTTGTTATTTGAATCTCAAACCGTTCATAGGTTCTGATGTGCGACTCATTTGATAATTTCACAATGTAGAAGGTGACCAACCTGGTAATTTACCGTTACATTGTTAGGGATTTAATTAAAATGAACAAATTCTTTAATAGTGATGACTAAATTGAGATTACTTTTGGTGACCAAAATTAAAGCATAAGAAATGTTGGATGGCCCTTTAAGCAGTTTATCCAATACAAAAAATAGTTGATACCTACCTTAATTAATATCTAGAGATGGAATGGAAATAATGGAATCGAAACAACCGCAGTCAACTCGGAAGCAAGACAAACGTCACTATCTCACGGTCTTGCTTTTAAGCTCTCTCTTGAAGACCGTTACCCGTTGTCTAAATCTCTAACTCCATCCGCCTTTTCTCTTATTTCGCCGGAGACGAAAGCTCCACCGGCTCTCCGGAAGCCGCCAATATTTCGTATCATCGGCGACCGTCTCACTCTATCTTAGCGGGATGAGCACCGGCGAACTTCTCGTCATTGAGCCTGAAGAGCTTCAGTTTCCCTGTAAGCATCTTCCGAAGTCTTTATGTTTTTTAATAAAAAAAAATACTTAAGTTTCGCATTGCTTTCCAGATCCATATTCTTCTGAACTCCCACTGTTTTCGAATTCTTAACATTTGTTGTTCCTGAATTAGTTGATTTGAGAAAGCAGATTTCCTGTTCTCTAAACCTGTCTAACAAGACCGACAATTATGTGGCTTTTAAGGTAATCACGCAATTTCTTAAATCTCTTTTGCCCGTGACTTGTTTTTTTCGTAAAGATTTTTGCTAAAACAGAAAGAACTGAACTTCTTCTGGGTAAATTAGTATGGATTTTGTTGTTACCTAAGAAGAGCTCGATTCTTATTAGTCTAATTTTTTTATATCTGTTGTTTTTTCAGGTCAAAACGACGAACCCAAAGAAGTACCGTGTGAGGCCAAACACTGGAGTTGTGCTGCCTAGGTCCACGTGCAACGTTATTGGTCTCTCTCCTTGTCCCTCTCGCACAAAATTTGGACTTAGCTATAGCCTATAGTTATTTTCGTTAATCATGTTTAATGTTTAATGTTTAGTTGTATTAATATGTTTAATGTTTGCAGACCTCGCATAGTAGTATAATAAAGAGAGCAATATTAATACACCCCTTTAATGCTATACCAACACTTTTGTTGTCATTAACTTCTATGTATAGAGTGATTTTAGTGCATAAACATTTGATCATGGTCGCTTTGGAGACAAACCCTCTAACCGAGGAGAAAAACTTTGCCATTCAGCAAAATAACAGGCTTTTGCAAGAACTAGTAAGTTACTCAGTTTCTTGTGGTACTTTGGAGTTAAACCGAATTAGGACATCAAATGCTAATATGTTATAGCTATATTAGTGCATAAACATTTTATCACGGTCGCTTTCCAGTTGTCAATAACTTATCTTTGCCTTTATGTCCATTGCTCCAAGTCCAAGGGTTATGTTCATTGCTACCTTACATCGAACTTAATTTGCAGGAACTCTTGAGAAGTGAAGCCAAAAGAGGTCACAGTGGTATTCCATTCATGTACATAATTATTGTTGGCTTAGTTAGTTGGCATCATTTTGGGATACCTCTTGAAAAGAACATGACTGCATACTGCCAAGGTACTCCCTTGTTCTTCAATGCACCTTCTCGGAAAAAAATGAGATGTAGAAAACTGGAAAATCAATATTTTGACTGATGAGCTTTAGCTTTTGTTGAATGCATTACTTACAATGAACCTATTCCTCATTGTATCGCCATGCATTGATCATTCCAGTGGGAATTACTGGATTTCATAGCTGTGGCCAACTTCTCTGAAAAATTCTCTAGTTTTTGATCAAATTGTAGCTTAAATTTGTACGAAATCTACTTGAATGCGTTTATATAGTAACAGAGTATTCAAATTTAATGTGCTTTATGATCACTAGATTCTATACTTTTCAGAGGGAACATCTTACAGTTGGATTGCGCTCTTAAGTGCAGTAAAGATTTTGCATTGCTGTTTTCTTTTCATCTGTTAAATTAAAATCCAATCTTACCTAAAATAGCATTGAATTCTTTACTTTTTTTTCTTTGATTTTTTTGATATTATGAACCCTTAAGAATGGCCCAAAACGAATTTTAAATTTTGATAGTAGCTATAACATTTTTTTGTTGGATTAGGGACCCATGAAATGTTCCAGTCCATGATTTTATTAGGTTTAAGTGGACTTCTTATTCAGTTGTATTTATTTACGTTGAGATTTAAATAGGGATTAGTGTAAAACTAAGTGAGTTTTATTATTAATATTTGAACAATTAAATCGTAAAATTCATCCATCATGTGTAAATTGTCAAATTATTCTAATATTTTTATCATGTCGATTCAAAGTAATAACTATATGAATCAAACATTATATTCGAACGTTAGATTATTAAAATATTAATCATTAGTAACTTGTGAAATGTGTAAAACTAACTTAATTTTACACTAGTATAGGTAGATCTCTTCTAAATTAAATTTAAATTCTAAGTTAAACGTTCAAAAACATGCAACAGTTGATAAACTTGAAAGGCGGTGCTCAACAGAAATAATTTCACATGTCAAACCCGCAAATTGTTTCATTCTCCATTTAGCATTTTTCAAGTTATACATAATATTTCTGTCAAGAAAAAAAAGTTAATACACATAATACAGCCAATTGGTATAAAAATAGTGGAATAAATACTATATAATATATTTAAGAAAGGTTAGCATGACACATCAATACATATAAAAACACTTAAGATATTAACATATTTAAAAATAATGTTGTATTCATATTTGCACAACTAAAATGAAAAAGAAAAACATAAAACATTATAACATGGACTTTGCTTCAACCTTATCATAATTGATTTTGGTGGTTATGATAATCATACTGATTATTGATGCTCCTCCTCATATTGTCGGTTCCACTACTCATTTAACATGTTTTATTTACTTTTCATTGCTAGGTAACATCCTATATAACAACAATCACATTTGATCGGCTTGTCAAGTTACTCATTTCTATTCTCTCATTTTCCTTAGGTCATAGGTTCTAGACCTACTAGGAGCACCCATTTCCCCTTCTCTCTAGGTAGGATTAGGGGTGATAATGAGCCTAACCGGCTCGCAAGCTACTCAGGCCCAGCTCGAGGCCTCAGCTCAGCTCGAAAAGCTCGTGAACATATATATATATATATATACTTGTATGTTTTAGTGTTGTTAATATGTTATCATGGTTAAATACTTTAAATCTCATTCTCCTGTGGACTTGTATAATTTAGAAAATGTACTATGGTTACTTGCGGACTTTAAAAATAAATATTTTCCCAAACAAGTTTTCACATGTTATTTTTCAAAACTTCAAAAAAAATATTTAAATGCAATTTGAGGAAAGCAACAAGTCTAGCTTGAGTCGAGCCGAGCTCAAACTGTACAATTCGAGCTCGAGCTCGAGCCTAAAATTTCGAGCCCGAACCGAGCCTGCCCAAGCACAGGCTCGGCTCGTTATCACCCCTAAGTAGGATTATAATTAGAATTAGGATCCATAAAAAACATTCTATATAAGAATATCAGAAGATCATAACTAATTTAGGTATTGTGTCCATAAATATGTAATTATAACACTAACTAATTTTTTTGTTTTAAAAAAAGTTAAACACATGAAGGCTACTTTTTTTTTCCCCACTTGGTAACACAAAAATCAATTTCCATCAATTCTCTGAGATATAATAGTTTATTAGGATAAATGAATGTTTGACCGAGGTACATAGGGGATATCGTAAGAGACAAATGATACAGTGGTCAATGGTTCAACACTTGTGGTCCCCCCCCCCCCTAAAATATGATAATTGTATTATTGGTGTGATGGAGACAAGAATTGGAAGACACAAACGAGGCTGCCAGGCAAATCCTGTTAGGTCTCATTTCACATGGACTTGTCTGTTTAATATATTAAAGTGTAATTACCAATAATGTCTTATTGCCAAATCAAATATGCCTTCCTTTTTCTTAAATCTTAACGACTTCTCCTGGGGTTTGTTCTTAAATCTTAATCATGTCTGCTGGTTGACATTTAACGAGGTCTTTGGCCATGCAAAGTCCACCAAATACTTGTAAGAGAAAGAAAGAAAGCCCGATTATGTTAATGGATGGCCATTGGCCTATTCACTGCTTACTTTTAAGTGTCTGGTAGTGGTATGTATCACAACACATAGAGATAAAACATTGTGTGGGAATTGGGATGCGTTGTTTCTAAGCTGACTAAAGGAAATGAGGGAGAGGAAGTTGAAAAAAGAAGATATGGTGGGCAAGGGCAAGCATCTATTAAAGTTAAGAGCCTAGGTGTGTGATGAAAACCCTAACGTTTTATTTGCTGACGCACACCCTTTCGCTTTTCTTGAGCATATTTTTGCCTTGGATGCTCACTCCCTCGCCTTTAATTATCATACTATTATTGGTCGATGCGTATTCTTAACTCTGCTAAGTGCTAATGAATTGCTGGTTAAAAAGCTGCCATCATTATTTGCCTCAACCAATTCTCACTTTTCCTATACCTGCATCCATGTTTTACCCAAAGCTCTTTCAGAGTTGAAATCACCAGCATTTTTGTGTTGGTTTCTCGGTTACAGATTTATGTGCTCATCATTGGCAAAGTTTTTGACCAAGAAATCATGTGAATTAGATATTGATTAATCATGGGAAATGATTTACAATTAATATATTGCACATGATCAACATAAACACTTTGCTTCACCGCTAAGACAACATCTAATGCCTACAACTGCTGAGGGGGCTGAAAGGAACAAGGAATGTCAAACTTCATGTTCACAACTGTGCATGCATCATGCGTGTTTCTAGTGACAATCATAGGGAATAGAATAATCCTTATGATTAACCTTTATAACCTTTGTTTTGGGTCAACCTAAACAAGATTTTAGCTTTCCCACGCAACAATGATTAACAAGCTTAAGTGACCTCAAGAGAGATTATTGGACACTGGTTTTTTTCCCCAACCTTTTCCATATTCTTTACCCATGCAACGGGACCCAATTTGTTTTCTTTTCGTATGCTCTAGAAGAAATGTAAGTTACACGGGGCAACTGTGGCTTTAGCCTTTAGCTGCACCAGTAATGGTTGTTGATTTATAGAATTAGACTTTAGTGAGCTGCAAAACGTTTTTTCAACTCTGGAGAGGACAAAAAGCTGCCAAATTTCCGGTCTTTAATTATAGTAGGAGTATAATTAAATCCCTCAGTCCAAGAAGGCTTGTTGAAGACAAAAGTGGTTACGTCAATTCCTCAAGGAAAGCAGGTTATTCCAAGGAAGAGCTTGAAAGAAAAGGTGTGCCACTTTTATGAGCTTCCATATGAAGAAGAAGGCAGGCAAAATCTGGAGGCCTTGGAATCTGCTTTCAACTGTTGAGGGCAGGTCCATGATCCATCCATATCAAGAGAGGCTTTGAATTTGGCTTTAGTGAGAATGATAATGGGAGAAAGCCACTTTCCTTATGCCCTTTCCCTTTCCCTCTTTCAAATGGACCACGCACAATACAATACAATACAATACAATACAATACAATACAATACAAAGAGAGCCAAAGCAAAGCAAAAATAAGATTGTTTTTACTCGGGTCTCCATCCACCAACCGTTTCAATATCTTTTTGCCAAAAAGACAAGCTCATTTTTCCTTGTCTGCTTAGGCCTTGGTAAAACTCCATGATGTAGTGTGTTTTTGTTTGTTAAAAAGACAAAATCAAA
Source organism: Hibiscus mutabilis (assembly GCA_019671005.1). NCBI lineage: Eukaryota > Viridiplantae > Streptophyta > Magnoliopsida > Malvales > Malvaceae > Hibiscus > Hibiscus mutabilis. Next base: position 109,844 of record CM033725.1, on the reverse strand, counting down.
TTATTGATAGGTCATAATTACCGATAACAACTTTATAAGAGAAATGTCAAAAGAAAAAACATTTGGTTTATCACTTCTAGATGAGCCCTCCATTCTAGTTCTAGCTAGTTTAGATATTGGAATCTTGAGTGTCGGGGAAGTCATAGCTGAGAAGCAAGTACAATATGCATGTAGTTGAATTGTACATGTATACGTATATGATTACGCCCAGCATTCAAAACGCAACCACCCGATCTACCTGATTTTTGCATGTGCTGGTGATCGGTGAAAAGCATATACACCTTTGAATATGTTCCAACCCCACTACCAGTCTATCACTACATACAAGATTTAATTTCATTGTGTGTGACATAAAACACGAAACTTAAAATCGAAAATGTTACACTTTTTAATAATATTTTAAGTTGGTGTCTCACGACAATATTGATACTTAGAGAAAGTTTCGATATTTACAAAAACTTAAAATATTATCAGAAGCGATAAGTATCAATACTTGAAGCTAAGTTTCGATACTTAACCGCCAACTTAAAATGTTATAAAAAATATAATATTTTTAATTTTAAGTTCTGTGTCTTGGAACATTTTCGGTTGGTGTCGCACCGTAGCCACACCGTACCATGCCTTACGTTAGATTCGCCTTATACGTATAGGTGTAGGGAGAAAAAAATCTTAGAGTTATAATCATATATAAACATTTCATGAATACAATATTAATGATTAAAGATATTAAGCGACTGTTCAACGGATATTGTTTCAAATATTCCTTCTCAAAAAGTCAAAAATCTATCAGCAATTGTTATATTGTCCTTTGATTCTTGAGAATTAATCTCAATCTTGCTTTACTAGATGTTTAAATTTTTTTGGCATTTTAGGTGGAAATGAACTAAATCTTGTTATTCAATATTATACTTAACAACAATTATGATTAGAGACGAGTAAAATTCGGTTCAATTAAAAATAAAAAATAAATTTATTTTTTAAGTTAATCAAATTGAATTAGTCGAGTTCTTTTATTTTTCGAGTTCAAATCCAGCCGTATTTTACAATTCAAATTATAAAATGTTATAAATATCACTCGGGTCCCTAATAATTCTAAAAATATACAAATGAATCCATCTCAACAAAAGTTCTAAAAGATTTTCAAAAATTCAGAAAACTTATGAAACTTTCCAATTTATAAAAAATTATAATATATTTCGAGAAAATTCTTTAAAATCAATTCAATTTTTTAAGTTATTTTAAAAAATATTGAATAGATAGATATTACATTCCTATATCGAAATTTAAAATTATATAAGATGAGAAAAATATAAGCATACCTTTCTTGGCCTTTTAGCTAAGATCAAGTGTAGTATATGTTCTTACAAGTTTAATATATGATACGTGGGTCATTTGCCTACACGATATTAAATCTATTTCTTTAGGATGAAAGCTCATTACAGTAACTTGCTACTGGTGCTTTCCGGTGTCGCTCAAGTGTTGCACTATAGCTTGGGCCCGGCACACTCCACTTATATGGAGGAGTTATTCGAGATGCCGAGGGAGGTTGGTTAATAGGTTTCGTTCGAAGAATTAGTATCTGTTGTTAGGGACTCTGTTTAGGGTTTAAAGTTTAGTATTTTTGAATTTATGGGTTGTTGATAGAATTTTGGGTTTAGGGTTAAAATTTAGGGTTTATAGGTTAAAACTTAAACCCCTGCCTATATTACTCTAAACCCTAAAGTCTAAACTCTTTCACTAAAACCCCTAAACTCTAAACCCTATAATTGAGGCGCTTGTGAAAACAAAAGTTTTCACCACTAGTGTATCGGATAATAATCCTTTTAATTAATGTCACGTGACAATTTTTAAGAACCTCTATAAAAAATATGTATACTTTAAGTACCTATTTTGACCTAAAAAATACTTTAGATACCAAAAAATGAAAAAGTTAAGTATACTTTAGGTACTAATATGATATATAAGCCTTTTTTAATGAGGCTAGTAGTTCCTTTCACTTCTTCATCAAGAAAAAATATAAACATCCTTAGCCACTAGGTCAACCAATGAATCTCTTAAAAATATTTTAAAATGATAAAATTGAGCTGTAGACAAATAAATTATTAAATCTAAAATATCTTATTGTTCATTTATTTTTGGAGCTTTCAAATATATAACCATAAATGTATGTGTTCTAACTTAAATTTTAATAATATTGTTGACAAGATTTTATTATTATCCTAACACAATTTATTTTTTTTAATTGAGTCAAAAAATGAAATTTAATTTAAATATTTTTTTCCAATTATAAAAAATATTCGATTTGAATTTCATCTCTTTTGACTCAATTAAAAATTTTAAATTGAGTTAGGATAATAAAATATGACTCGTCAGGCTGACAAACTCAAAATTTTTACTCGATCCAAGCGAATTACACCCCTAATTATGATTAGGTTTAATTTTGCCTCTAGCATCTATACTCTTTGGACTTTTAAAACTTAGTCATTATGCTTTGGCTTAAATGAAAAATAAGTGCCCAAACTATATATCTTTTGATCTTTAAGTGCCTAGAGTTTTTTTTTTGTAAAAATATATGCTTAAAGTTTTAACTGTTACAATTATAAGTGTCCGATGATCAATGACCGTTGAAAAAATCATTGTCCAATTAGAATCAGACACATGGCGACATGAGTATTATTTTTTAAATTTTTTTGAAAAAATTAAAAATTTTCAAAAAATGTCAATTGTTTTTAAAAAACATCAAATCAGTCCCTAAATCCCTAAAAATAACAAAACCCAAATCTTCACCATTGTCACCACCGATCATCATGGTTGATCACATCCTTTCGGTTGCTGGACTCAGCCGGCCATTTCTCCCAACGTGCTGTCGCTGAAAATCGACAACAGTGTGCCAATTGAAAGACTATTTAACATTCGTCGTTCAATATTCGGCTGGCACACCGTTGTCGATTTTTGGTGACGGCACGTTGGGGGAAATGGTCGGTTGGGTCTGGCGATCGAAAGGGTGGGGTCGACGATGGCGGAAGTGAAGATTTGATGGTTTGGGTTTTGTCATTTTTAGAGATTTAGGGACTGATTTGATAATTTTTGGAAAATTGAGATTTTTTGAAAAATGTTAAATTATTAAAAAAACAAAAAAAATAATTAACAGAAATCATAAATTAAAATATAACACATGTCAAATTTTTATTGGTTAATGGATTTTTTAATGACAGTTAGCAACCATACACCTAAAATTATGACGGTTGAAAGTTTAGGCACCTATTTTTATAAAAGAAAATACTTTGGGCACCTAAAGTTCAAAAGTGGTATAATTTGGTCATTTATTTTTTAGGGTAAAGTACACATATAGTCACTAAACTATCCCAGAAAATACACAATGGTCATCAAACTTTCAAAAGTTACATAATGAGCATTAAACTTTAATTTTTGTTACAAAATAGTCACTGAGCTATCAACTGGGTGACATGATAGTTATGAAAATTTGTATAAAAATACATTTAATCCTCAATATTTATACATAATCAATTTAGACATCAATAATGAGGGTTAAATTAAGACTAAATTGATTAAATGTGTAAATATTGAGGATTAAATGTATTCTTATTCAAATTTTCGTAACTATCATGTCATTCAATTAACAACAGTTAACGACCTAATGACCATTTTGTAACAAAAACTAAGTTTAATGCTCATTATGTAACTTTTGAAAGTTTGGTGACTATTTTATATTTTTTAGTTTAATTTACTGACCATTTGTGTACTTTACCCTATTTTTTTATTTAAGCCGTATGCTTTTAAATCTATGAACTTTGTTCCTCTACTTGTCTGACGTAAAAAAAAAAAAATTCAATGGATAACAATGCTAATGGATTTTCATTACCTTTTAATCGTCAAATATCGGATTTAAAAATTAAAATGCAATTATAACACATTCAAACGTAACATTTGTCGGTTAATCGGGGTAGAGACAAAATTATTGAAATATAAAATTGAATGGTTAAAATTCAAGAACTAGATGATCGATTATCAATGGTATTCCTGTTCGAAAAAACAAAAGGTCTGAATCAGTGAGTTTCTCCTCTGGTGCCACCCAATTTGAGGCAATGGGATGGTGATTGTCCCGAAAGAGCATGAACCAGACCACAAAGATTGCTTAATCTCACTGGACAAAGACATTTCAGTAGGACGGTCAGTAGCTGATTTGAAAATGGGCATGTCTCCATCTCCATTTCCCGCTCTCAACCTACAACAATACAAGCTCTGTCTCTGCAAAAATGGTGCCCCCCATTCTTGTCCGTTGATCTTTGGACTCCGCTCTGTTATGCGCTGTACGTACACGTGTCAAATGACGAATAGAGAATTCTTTTTAGGGCGTCTATATTCATCTAAAGTTATACTAATTTTAGTTTTAACCTTATTTTATATTAAATTTATAGAGAATTCTCTATTAAAAAAAATCATAGAGAATTCTGAAATTTTTGAAGTGTCATTTGACGAATGGAAATTTTGTCCCCTATCTATGCCGCCACACTAAAAAATTGGTTTAAGGTTTAAGGTTACAGTTTAGGGTTTGGGAAATTTGGGGTAGAGTGTATTTTTTAGGATATAGGCCGTAGGTTTAAGATTTAGAATTTAAGGTTAAGGCGTGAAATTTAAATTTTTAGTATTTTTTAGTGTTGGGTATCAAAAGAGACACCGAAAAAGAGTAGAGAATTTTTATCCGTCATTTAACACCTATATTTATAAGCTATCTCCGCCTAAGGGTGATAATGAACCGAGCTGAGCCCGAGCCTAGCCAAAAATAGTGTTATTGGGCTCAAGGCTTGTCGAACTCGGCTCAAAAACAATACTATTGGGCCTCGGTTCGGGCTCAAAGTTCGTCAGGCTCAACTCGGATCAGCTCACCTCATGTTGAAATGGACAATTTTACTATATTTTTTTATATAAAAAATTCATTAATAGCCCCTCTCGTAACCAACACTAAAACGAAATTTAATGACCGGAAAGAAAAAAAAGAGTGCCAAAAATTAGATTAATCCAAATAACCAATAAATATTCATACAATACAAACACATAATTAAAGAAAATACAAAATCAAACAACAACCAAGGGAAATGCCCAATTTATTTGTTAATTTGCTTTTAGTGGATTTTTCCTAATTTATTTTATTACTTTTCTTTTGCTAAACATATTACTTTTAGTGCATATGTAGCATATATATAATTATTCCAAGCCTACTCACGAGTTTTTCGAGCCGAGCTTTGGTAGGCTCGACCTAGCTTATTAGGATCTCGAGCCGAGCAAGAATCAAACTCACTCAAGCCGAACTTTGACCGAACCGAGTCCGAATAGCTCGCGAGCCGGTCAAGCTCATTATTACCCCTATTCCGCCCATGCTATGGCATATGCGATACAATATTATTTTATGAAAGAAATTTATAATTACAATATAAAAAATGAATACGTCAATTTGAGGATAACAACCAAAACTAACCACTCAAGAGTCAAGAAACTCGATTAAACAATTCCAATTGGAATTAAGACCGATAAAAATACACATCGATCATTATTCAATATTTTTATTTCTATGTCCCAATACAAATTGGAGTTTATATTCAATATTTCTATTTCTATGTGCCAATACAAATTGGAGTTTATCTTATAAATATCTTAGCCAACCATGCACCATATTCTTATGGCAAATTACAACAATAGTGACAAGTCATTATTACCAATGGTACTAGTTGTTATTATTATTTTTTAATGTTATATTATAATAACAAACAGCCTAAAATATTTCTTCTTGTGTTTATCACGAGTCATATGCAAATGCAATGCAACATGGCCTTACTAAAACAAGTTTTAGTTATAAAAAAAAAACCCCAAAGAGTACTAAACTAATTATGTAGGGGTCCAAAGGTACAACCCCCATGTGGTCTCATTATGAAAGGCTCTAAAAAGATTAAATAAAAATAAGCCTAATACAATTATGAATAATGCAAGTGTTGGCAATGGCATACATATAATAGGAAAAAAAGAAAGCTATAATTAAATATAAGCTGACATAATGCCATTAATTATCTATTGTAACTACCCTTAAGGGGCATCCTCATGTAAAGTACTTGAGGAAAGCAAGAATTATATTATTTAATATGTTTCAGTTGATTCGTGAACCTATGAGGAAATTTAGGCATTCGATGCCATAAACTATGAACCCGGTTCATGCATGATTATTGGATCCATACCAACATCCACAAGTTAAGCCGGTTACTGTTTTTTTTTTTCAATAAATGCCAAATCGACATGAACTTGTAGCAATATTATTAGCCTGAACGACAATGGTTTGCCTTTGTTGCCGAGCGTATAACTGACAATGGCAACTTAGCCAAGGGAAAATAACCAAAACAGAGTTATACCCACATCCGAATTAAGCTGTACAAAGCCACACAAATGCTAAAATGTTTGGTTTCTTGATGATACCACACAATAAGGCCTAAGGTACATAGACAATTAGCTTAAAGAGAAGCACAGGCAACAAAAATTAATTCTGAAAATGAGAAACTAAGAGCAGTAAGTTATGAAGTACCTTTGAACCAATCATCAACACCTCCAAGCCGAAACATCGATTAGCTCCCTTCTCTGCCAGCAAAGAACAAGGGAAGACTGCCTCTTCTCAACATGGAAACCTCTAATCGGAGTTCGTTGGATCAAACACTCAGCTTGGGACTCGGTGAAGTTACTGAATGTTAATGGAGAGAATCCAGATTGCATAAACAGACTCCTCCAAGGAGGCCTTCTTTCTGGGGACCTATGCCGACCCAACACGATCTTTTCGATGCTAGGTTGAAGGAAGAACCTTTCAATCTTTTCCAAGGCATCGAGGTTCATATTCACAGCATCAAGGGACTCCAGGAGGTCGGAATACGATTGGAGTGCATGGATTATATGGTGAGGAAACGGGACATCAGTTCTGTCGCAACCCCTGTCTAAAGAGACTACAATTTTGGGTGACAACTGCTTTACAAAACGAAGGACCAAAGGGAGGGTTGAAGGGTAATTAGAAAATGAACCAATTGGGAGATTAACTGCTATTGCTTCATTCTCAGCAAAGTGCAGGGGCAATGGCCACGAACATGAATTCAAGGACTCGAGATTCATGATTTCGATGTCGAAGGGCATGTTGATTTCGCTAGCAAAGTGCTTAAGATTTTCCTGGGTGAAACCAAGTTCAAGCTCATCATGATTCGATGGAGAAGCAAAGGCAGTGATTTTCATAGAAGGGACACCGCCGCTTCTTAAAACAAGTTCCTGCATCAAAGAAGCCCATTGCCCACCATACCCAATATCAAAATCAATAATGTGAATCCGACTACATCCTTCAAACACCTCGAGAAGTGCTTGGTTGCAGGTAAAATTGGCGAACTGAACGACTGGAGAAATCTCAGAGAATGATTTGTAAGCACCAATCTTAAAAATCAAGTTATAAGTGGACAAAGCAGATGTGTTGGTAGCATTCAAACGAAGGAGTAACTGTAAAGCCTCCTTGAAGTAGAAGGCAGCCCTGACAAAGGGCTTGCCTACGGGGGAGAGCTGGTGATTGAGCCGCGCCAATATCCCTTGCGCGAGTACCGGATCCCCGGTTTCTATCAGCTCTGCGGCCTGGATTAGTTGGTCGATTATTGCCTGCTGAAGCTGCTGGTTCGCCAATTCATCACCCACAATTTTGGTCTTCGGTGTGGCTGCCATTCCAATCGTTGTAGGCCTTTGCTGAAGCAACTGAGTTGGTTGTTGTTGGCGCCTGAGATAAAGCTCCTGCCCTGGACCCGAAAATGGACTCTTAGGGACCTGATAGTTCGGTCCACTTGAGCCAGAGTTAAGTCTCTTAGGCGGTGGTGATGATAAAAGATTATGCTCTTGCAAATGAGCATATGAAAGTGGGAAGAACATAGCCGGGTTTTGAGTAAACTGAGCTAGATTTTGGTTCATCATCATCTGTGAATTGAAAAGCTGAGGCTTTTCATCCAAAGCTTCAAGAGGCTGCTGTTGTGCAGGGGCACCAGGAGGGAATGAAGTAGGCAAGAGATTGTGAGGTGAAGATGTAAATGCAGGATTTGATGGGGCTGAAACCATGTCAATAGAAGGGTTAATGTAGCTTACCAAGTTGCCATCACCAGTAAAGGACTCAAAGCTGAAACCTTGATCCACCAAACCAAAACCAGCATTGAACTCCATATCTTGGGAACCGGCGCCACCTGACTGAAGAATTTTGTTCAGTCCCATAGAAGGGTCATCGACATCACCCATAATTAGCCTCAAAATAGATTGCTCTTGGCTAGGAGACCCGGGCAGCACACCCTCCCAATCCTCCATGCCTAAACCACATTTTTCCGTTCCTATATCAAGGGGCTGGCTGCCGCCCTTGTTGTTATTGCCTCCGGAGACAGCTTTCGTTGCCGCCACGCCGCTACTGTCCGTGGAGGCACCGCTGCCGCCGCTTTCTCCGAGAGAGGACGACAGGGTTGAGGAAGATGTTGGAGAACTTGGGCTTCTTCTAGTATTAATAGACGTGGGCTCACAGCCCACATAGCAGACAACTTCCTTGCTGTTTTGCCACTTCCCTTGTGGAGGACAACGGTGGTTTTGGAGTAAGAGAGATGAATCCGAGCAAGAAGAAGTAGAAGAAGAAAAATCTAGCGCCCGCTTCCCTTGAAACTCCTCAAAGGATAGGGGCATGGACTTCATCTGAGGAAATTAAAAACACAAGTAGCCTCCAAAAACCCAAGTACCCAAAACTCCCCAGTTTCCAATATTCAATAAGCCACCACCCACCGGTTAAAAGAGAAGAGTTTGGTTTGAGATACAAGGGAGAGAGAGCCTTGAGTTCCAAGAGAAAGGAAAATAAAGAAACCAATTAGAATGTCGTGTTTGTAATGGACAGGGCCTACCATAATTGGATTTTCACAAACCATTCAGTGCTTACTTTTTAGTTTTGGTATAAAAAGGTGGGGAAATCACAATTTACAAAGACTAAGAGAGGGAAAAATTAAAAAGAAAAACCATTGTGTGGGACGGAATGAACGCGTTGTTTTTAAGCTGACTAAAATAAATGTTGAAAGAAAATGACGGAAAAGAAACAAAGCAGATTGAAATAGAACAATGAAAAAGAAAGAGTTGGAGAAGACATGGTGGGCAAGCATCTATTAAAGTTGGACAATGAGAGAAAGTGAATTAGACATGTTCATTGGTAGGCTTGATTTGTATACAAGTGTTGGGATTTAAACAATAACAACGTGAATGAGAACAAAAGATGATTGTCTGCTGAAAAACTCTATTGTTTATTGCAGAAGCACACACCCATATTTAAGCTATCACCACCTCATATTGCCTTGTGCTTTTACTTGGGCATATTTGCCTCGGATCACAAGGTTTAAGCACATCATGATGCCTTATAGTAATGGGTCATGGCCTGCCTGTTAAAAGGCTGCAATCATTGTCAACCACTTTTCCTCCATACGTACAGAATTGAAACCATTAGTATTAACTTTTGGCTGCAAATGTGTAACACATGAAGAGATTGCTTCATTGCTAAGAGAAGATCAGCAGCATGCCTATAGTTATAGGGCAGAATAAAGGAATATCAAAGTTACGCCAACAAATCATATCCTGCAACTTCCTCTCTTCTTTACAGCTTATCCCGATCAAAGATACTTTGTAGTAATGTGAAATGCCGCGGAATTAAACAAATTAACATTATCACTCGGGATCTTACTAATTCATGTTACCGAAAACAAACATGTTTTTGAAGAGGAAAAGCTGGCAAATGTGTCGAATCTTTAGCACATCTTTGTTCTTAAAAACTACTATATATAACAGAATCCCTCACTCCGAGGAGGCTTCATCAAGACAAAAGTGGTTACCTCAATTCCATAGTGGAAAGTTGTTAATCATTATACTTTACGGTGGATGGAAGTATGATTTTTTTTCTTTTCAGACCTTCAGAAACAATAATAAAAGTGTACAACTTTTATGGGCTCCATATCAAGAAGATGCCTAGCTAAATTCTCTCATTTATTCAATTTCATGGAAGAATCTGCTTTCTTTCAAGTGTTGAGGTGACTAAGAGGGGAGCTTTGCAATTTGCATTTGGTTTTTCGAGAGAAAGCTACTTGCCTTTGCATTTTGCTTCTCTTCTTTCCCTTTCCTTCCATTCACATATTGCCATGATTTCGGTCTCTTTTGCTTATGAGTTATGATTCTCTTGTTCACACTTGAAGTGCCTCTTTTTTTTTTTGAACTCCTCCACTAAAGCTCATTGGGCCTGATTTATTAAATGTGGCGTTGCCTCTAGTTTTGTGGAGGCCAAGGGTTCCAGCGAAGTACTCAACTCATCCTGCCATTAAACCCTGAACTGCAAATGACTCCCCGTTGTATTTCTAATGTCACATTCATGTGTAGATAAGAAACATATTCTTTTTGTTCCAAATCACTAAAGATTGCTTAATCTTAGATTAAAAAGACATTTCACTAGGACGGTCTGTAAATGATCTAGAAATTGACATTTTTCAATGTTCGTTTACTGGTCTCAAGCTACAAAAATACAAGGTCGGGGCTCAGCAAAAAAGGGTGGCCCTTCATTTCTGTTCGTAGATCTTTGGACTGGCATCATCAAGCTCAGTCTCCCTGTGCACAGTCCGTACGCGTGTATCACGACCTTTCATTCTCTTTGGAGTGGAGAGATTTATCATAAATCCGTTTGGTCGTCACTTTTATTCTCACTAAATCCCCAACATTGCACCACATGATACAATCAGACACCACGACTAATTGGACTTGTGTGAACTTTGTGATTTATGATTTCAAAAGTTGATATTTTCCCTTTCTAGTTAGCCAATAATTGTACCCTACGTGCCATACGTTATTAAAGTTTCCCTCGTAGTCCTACTATTATGGTTAAATAACTGCCGGATTATTTGCACTGTAACTCAATTTCTAATTTTTACAACTTCGTAATATAATAGAAATAGAAGTTAAAAAGTCTTACTATTATGCTGACATGGATTTATTTTTTATTATTTTTTTGTAATTTTTTTCCTACATATTATTTTTTTAAATTTAAAAGAAAATAATATGTGGAGGAGAGAGAATTACAAAAAATAAATAAATCCAAGTCATCACTTTCATTAGTTTTTTAACGGTTAATGGCCAAAACAGGAAAAAGATATAACACCAGCGATGATTTTATCAAAAAGAATTCTATGATTAAAATAATAAAGAAACAATAATTCGGGGACTATTGGTGTAATTTATTGAAAACTAAAATGTAAATATAAAGTAGTAGCCTAGTAGACATTACATCAGCCCAATGGTTGATCATGGCAACAAGGCCAAACTATATGACCAGTTTTTGGACAGAGGTGAACCTCATGTCTTAATGATATGCTCAACTAAGTTTATGTATTTGATCAGACTCACTAACTGAACCCTCCCCTCTCTGTCTGTCGGCTTGTCGCTATCTTCAACATTGACCCAAACCCCTATTTCTTTTAAACTCTTCAAACAAATTAGCATGTTTTTTAATACTAATCTGTTAGACAATGAATTATTTATGGTTGAGGTTGATATATAATAACAACATTTCATTGTCTCTCTCTTATGTCACATGCAACATGGCCTTTATCCTTAATTAATATATAATTGTGTTTATAATAAATAAAAGTTTTGGTTAAGAAAACAAAAGCAAAAGGAGTTGTAAACTAATTATGTGGGGGTCCAACCCATGTGACCATATCAAGAGAGGCACTTAAAAATTCATATATGTTTAACCAAACAGTACAATAAAAATTAATTAAAGGTATTGAAATATACAAAGTGTTGGCATGCATAAAATATCATATTACTATATAAAAAAAAAACTGAAAACTATGATTAACTGCTAGCTGACATAACGAAATTAATTATGTATTGCAACCGCCCTTAATGGACACATTCTTCAACAAAGAAAGGAATTATCTAATAAGCTTTGGTTAATGCATGAACCTGAGGGAATTTAGGATTTCGGTGCCATAAATCTGTGAACTCAATTCATTATTAATACCAACACCCTCAAGTTAAAGCCATTTAACAATAAACCGTAACAGTCATTAACATAAAAATAAATAAGTCCTAAGAAATTCGATTTAATTTATCTCTTGATATAACCAGAATCCAAGTGATTACGAAACATCATAAGATCACATACTATAATTTCTTTTGAATATGTTGGTGTGATTACAAGTTAATATTTGTTCAATTTTTTTTAGCCCTTTAATAATACACATATAGTGCTCGAATTCGAATCACCTGAATAAAATATATCATTAAATTACAGACTATAAATAAATAAATAAAATCGAGATAAACATATATTATCTCTTTGATAATTGTGCTTATCTGATGGGGAAATGATGGGAAAAGCTAACAGAAAGATGTCAAAAAGCAAGCTTTCCTTTTCATTTGTGGGTTTCCTAACCAAAAAGTTCTATATCATACGGATGCATTCAACACAAATTAACATGGACCTACACAAATTAAGAAGGATTCATTCAATTGGAAGGTTCTTCATTACCCATAATTTGTCTTAGCAGGGAATAAATAAGCAAGACAGAGTTAAAACTTATACCCCCATCCGAAGTAAGCTGTACATAGCCATACAGTTGCTAAAATGATTTTGATAGGAAACAATAGGCCTAAGGTGGTACCTAGACAATTAGCTTTAAGAGAAGCACAGACAATAAAAATTTCCAAGCATGACATAAAAAAGATAAGAAACTAAAAGCAGCAAGTTATGAACTGATAGAATCACCAATATGCTCAGCACCTCCAAGCTGAAGCAGCAATCAGCTCTCTTCTCTGCCAGCAAAGAATTAGTGAAGACTGCCTCTTCTCAACATGGAAACCTCTAATCGGAGTCCGTTGAATCAAACACTCAGCCTGGGACTCGGTGAAGTTACTGAATGTTAATGGAGAGAATCCAGATTGTATAAACAGACTCCTCCAAGGAGGTCTTCTTTCCAGGGACCGATGTCGACCCAACACAATCTTTTCGATGCTAGGTTGAAGAAAAAACCTCTCAATCTTCTCCAAGGCATCTAGATTCATATTCGCAACATCAAGGGACTCAAGGAGGCCAGAATATGATTGTAGTGCATGGATTATATGGTGAGGAAACGGGACATCGGTTCTGTCACAACCCCTGTCTAAAGAAACTACAATTTTGGGTGACAACTGCTTTACAAAACGGAGGACCAGAGTCAGGATTGAAGGATAACTCGAAAATGAACCAATTGGGAGATTAACAGCAATTGCTTCATTTTCACTTAAGTGCAGAGGCAACGGCCAAGAACCAGAATTCAAGGAGTCGAGGCTCACAATTTCGATGTCGAAATCCATGTTGATTTCACTAGCAAAGTGCTTGAGATTATCGTGAGTGAAACCAAGTTCTATCTCATCATGGGTGGATGGGGAGGCAAAGGCAGTGATTTTCATACAAGGGGCACCGCCACTTCTTAGAACAAGCTCCTGCATCAAAGAAGCCCATTGCCCACCATACCCAACATCGAAATCAAATATGTGAACTCTACTACACCCTTCAAAAGCCTCAAGAAGTGCTTGATTGCAAGTAAAATTCGCAAACTGAACGACCGGAGAAATCTCAGAGAATGACTTGTAAGCTCCAATCTTGAAAATCATGTTATAATTGGACAAAGCCGGTGAGTTGGTAGCGTTCAAAGGAAGTAGTAACTGTAAGGCTTCCTTGAAGTAGAAAGCAGCTCTGATAAAGGGTTTACCTACAGGGGAGAGCTGGTGATTGAGCCGCGCCAATATCCCTTGGGCGAGTACTGGATCCCCGGTTTCGATTAGCTCTGCGGCCTGGATTAATTGGTCGATTATTGCCTGCTGAAGCTGAAGCTGCTGGTTATCTAGTTCATCGCTAATGATTTTTGGTTTCACAGTGGCTGCCATTGCAATTGTGGCTGGCCTTTGCTGAAGCATTTGGATCTGCTGCTGTTGGCGCCTTAGATAAAGATCCTTCCCTGAATCCGAAAATGGAACCACAGGGACCTGGTAGTTTGGTCCACTTGAGCCAGAGTTAATCCTCTTTGGCGGTGGTGGTGATAAAAGATTATGTTCTTGCAATTGAGCATAAGAAAGTGGCAAGAACATAGTCGGGTTTTGAGTAAACCGAGTTTGATTTTGGTTAATCATCATCTGCGGATTGAAAATCTGAGGCTTTTCATCCAAAGCTTCAAGTGGCTGTTGTGCAAAGACAGCAGGAGGGAGTGAAGATGTAAATGCAGGGTTTGTGGGTGCCGAAACCGTACCAACGCCGGAAAAATCAGAGCAACTTCCACCCATGGGAGGGTCAATGTTGCTTACCAAGTTGACACCGGTATTAATGGATTCAAAGGTGAACCCCTGATCCACCACACCAAAACCTGCATTGAACTCCATATCATGCGACCCGACACCTGACTGAAGAATTTTGTTCAGTCTCATACAAGGGTCGTCGACATCACCCATAATTAGCCTCAAAATGGATTGGTCTTGACTAGGAGACCCAGGCAAAACACTCTCCCAATCCTCCATGCTTAAACCACATTTTCCCGTTCCAATATCTAAGGATTGGCTATTGTTGCTGTTGTCGTTGTTGCCAGAGACAGCCTTCGTTGCCACCACGCCGGTTGTGACCGTGGAGGCACCGCCGCCACCGTTCCCACCGAGAGAGGAAGACAGTGTTGAGGAAGATGTTGGAGGACTTGGAACCCCCCTTGTTGTTGTGCCACTTCCCTTGTTGATGCTGGTTTTGGAGTAGCAGTGATGAATCTGAGCAAGAAGAAGTATAAGAAGAAAAATCTAATGCTCCCTTCCCTTGAAAATGTTCAAAGGATAGGGGACTGGCCTTCATCTACAGAACTCAAAAACAAAAGTACACCCAAAACTCTCCAGTTTCCGATATCCAGTAAACTGTAAACCGCCACCCATAAAAGGTCTGGAAACCAAAAGTGAATGGTTCGTTTGATTGTTAGCAAAGAAGTTAAATAAGACTCGAATTTCAATAGGAAAACCGACTCAAATTTTGGATGATACACTTTCTAAAAGAGCAAAAGAAAAAAGAAGGGAAAAAATACTCCTACCATGCCAGACGTAGCTTCTTCTTCTACTTGAGCTTCCTTGCTTTCAAGCCATGGATGTTATTTTTGCCTTTACCCCTTGGTTTTTTGCTTCTTCTTGAGACTTGATTGTAGCAGTCTATCTTCCTTTTGTTTACTGCTATGGATGCGTGTAACATATAAATGTGGTAAAGTGCCCTTCAATCTTCATTCCCTCTCCCTTACTTTCCTTTTATTGAAGAAATGTTTATAGTATAAATTTTATTCACAAACATACTTGTACAGTAATTTAAAACACCAAAAATTTTCATCTTTAACTTTTAAAATAAATTTGTGATCCTTAAAATATTGGAAAAACTACATATGTACTACCTAATTATGTTAGTGTTATTATTTTGGTATTTCAACTATTCTTTTTTTGTAAAATGGTACTTAACGTTACATTTTTGTTTTATTTTGATACCCGACTATTAGAAACTAACGTAGATGATGATGTGATTTGGTATAATCATAGTTTTAGTCTAATACACTTATATATGTTATCAGTTTAGTCTAAAATTCATCAATTTAAAACATCATCTTAATTTCGATCGTAAAGTTTGAGTTCTCCAATAGACCTCGCATTATCCCCTCATTGATCCCCAAATCTTAAAGTTTTGATTGTCCCTAATGTGTTTTTTAAACTCCAAAACCCCAAAAAAATGTTTGAAGGAAGAAGAAAAAATGAGAAATTTACAATTTTAATTCAAAAATTAAAATAATATTTAAATTGATAGAATTTTAGACTAAATTAATAGATTGTATAATTTTTTTGACAAATTGCTATTAACTCAAGCCACGCCACCATTTCTATTAATTTTAAACAGCAAGAGTACTAAAACAAAACAAAAACGTAATATTATATACCATTTTACTAAAAATAATAGTTAAAGTACCAAAACAATGATGCAGACATAATTAAAACACTAAATATATAATTTCCCCTAAAATATATCTACAGATATAAAAATTGAAGTTTACATAAATAATGTATTAAATATTTTTACTCCTAATAATTTACTGTAATATTTGGTTAATAACCCATGGGGCTTTGGATAGTCCTTATAGGCACGTGGATTTCTTCTCTCGTAGTAGATATTTTTCTTTTACAGAGACCGAAGGTGAAGTGGCTCAGAAGTTGTTTATTCAAATCCTTATGGTACCCTTCCACTTGCCCTGTGGTGGTGGACTGTAGGAAGGCAGTTTGGGAATTTCAACCCAACAGATACTGCTGGGCTTGTTTTTCGAAACTGAATCTGACGACACGAGATGATGAGAGTTAGCTTTGTTAATTGTTAAGGCCTAAGCCGGAGTTTTTTTTTTTTGAAAATATCGAGAAAGCTTGAGATATTTTGCCTTACGGTGTGGCTTAGAGCACCCTTCGATTTTATCTTAATGGCTTATTAAACGAGCAAAATACTTGAATTTGCATGCCATTTGCTAAATCCTTTTAAGTTTGGACCAATCGGTTGGGATGAGTCGTTTTTTTAGTTTCAGGTATTTTTTGTTATAAGATTAAGCCTAAAATAGGGGAAATAATTAAAAGAATATTTAGGAAAATAAGGTTATTTTGAAGTTATTTAAAGATATGTTGAGCTCTACAATAAAACTAAAGTATGTATGTGAAGATGATTTTGCATTAAAATTCATTTAGAGACAGAACTATGTAAGGATAGGGAGAGACAATCGTCCCTCACATCGAATTTTTTATTTATTTTTTTAATTAATTTATCTCCCACTTTTAACAACTTATAGTTTGCCCCCAACCCTACTCCTATTGTATAATTCACTTTATATTCCAACTAATGCCAAAACAACCCTACTTCTCTAATAAAAAAAACTATTTTCCTAATTAAGCCAAAGATTAGAGATGTTAGTAATATTTTTTGGGAAGTCAAACCTCATAGTTATTTACGTTTTGTGTATTGAAGAAACTTTAATTTATCTCTATTGAAGTCAAGTCAGATTTAATATTAGGTAAAGGGGTATATTTTAGCATCTAAATTTAGTTCTAAAGGTTACTTTAGTACATATTTGTTTAATTATGTATTTGAATGTGTTTTCAAAGTTTAATTTGATATTTAAATACTATTGGTCGAATTTGATACATAAGTTTTTTTTTGCCAAAAACATACATAAATTTGATTTTTTTTGTTTAAACTCGTACTTATAGTTTTTAATAAAATTGAATAAAATAGTCAAATTCAAGTACCAAGTTGAACAAAAAAAAGTCAAGTTAAAATATCTAATTAGACTAAAAATATGTACTAAATTGAATCTTAAGATCAAATTTAAAAATCTAATTACCCAAAAAATTATATACTAAATTGAATCTTAAATAAAAATACAAATACCAAAATATATACTTTAACTCTTCGATATTTGAACAATCTCTTCCTCCTCTCGCTTGTAAGAAAATTTCTTTTAAAATAAAATATTAAAAAAGAGCATGTTTTGTCCATTTCTTTGGCATGAAAAATAACAATTCCTTAAAAAACAATTTTCGTCAAAAAATGTGTAATCGTCTATGGAATTTTAAATTACCACAAAAGATAAATAAGGCAAATTTTGTGCAATTAAATATGTATAAGAAATGAGGGATTCAAGGGTTATAGAAGAACAAATAGTCCCTTCTTTCTTAAGATAATTAAATGTTTTTCGGTGGATAATTAAAGATTTGTGAACTAATTAAAGTATCTTGTTCCTTTTGTAGAAGCACGATAGAAAAAATATTACTTGACGGTGGGCTAACAAACCCAATTAAGCAATTAATAAACTATTTTAAACCAAAATCATGTATCTCAAGAGTCATATGATGAAACAAAAACAGTAATGGACTAAGAAATTGATGTAAAAAGCAAAAAGTAAAAAATATTAATAAGTATTCCATGCATGTATGTTTCAACCTCCTTTGGTTTTAACTTTAAAAAAATAAAATTGGTATCGGGACAAATTTTATATTAGACCGAATAATAAGAAGTTTAATTTTTTAAAATAAAACTTTTGAGTGTAAATCTTGTGAATTTGATTTTGAATATAGTTAAAATTTAATGTGGTCATCGAGAATCTTAATAGAAAAAACAATTGATGTCGTTTTCCCTCTATCACATTCATGTACTTCCCTATGAACCCATAATCATGAAAGTAAAAAGACATGATAAAACATTTCCTTTTCCCCGACTGATTTCATCACCAAATTTTCTGGAATCCATGAAAATGGGGTATAATTAGTAATCAACTTCATGTGGAAACGAGGAGCTTTATATATATATATACACACACTTGAAAGAGTTATTGATTTTCTTGGGGGATTTATTAATGGGAAATGAAGGGGCATTACAGGAAGACGGATTTTTGGTTGTCTATTTGTCTGGAAAAAGATTTGAGAATTGGGGCATTAATGTGGGGAGGTGAGACATGCTTAGTTTGCCATGATTTGGACATGTCAGGGAGATGGCTTCGTCTACCGCCCTCCCCATGTGATTGTTAACAACTCCCCCTCTCTTATCAAGCGTAAAGTGACCCAACTCAAGCCTTCCTTCCCTCTTTTATTTTATAATGTACATTTATAGATGTTATATGGAGATATACTAATGATGAATGATAACGACAAAATAATAAAGGTGGTGAACGCAAATAAAATAAAAAATAGAGAACGCTAAATTTTACATGAAAATTTAAAAGAAATACAAACATATGGCGAGAACTTTTGTAATGACGGAGAGGAGATTACAAGTAGTTTGAGTTTTAATGATCAGTAGAATATATTATACTTGTATCTAATGTTATGTCTAAAACTTTAATTTTCAGTATTTATTTAGGATGGAAATCGTTTTCCTTTGGTGCCCTACTTTAAAATAGTAGGTTTAAGGTGTAGGGTTTAAGGTTAGTGTTTAGGGTTAGGGTTTAGCGAATTAGGGGTAGGTGTATTTTTTAGGGGTAGGGTTTAGGATGTAAAAATTAAGGTTGAAGTTTATAATTTAATTTTTATGTATTTTTTAGTGTGGGGCATGCTCAGGGGCATATGATTTTTGTCGTATTTGTTGCTTGTTTACAAAGTAAAATTGCATAAAAAATAATTCTGCCCAACATACATTTCTTACTTTTAATTAGTGTAAAATAAATAATATCTACTAAAAAAATAAATTTTTTATTTTAAATTAAATTTTATAAAAATTTAGATCACATCTCTAACTAACTAGATATATTTAAAAAGGTGCCGCGAGTGAATTGTTATGATATTATCAAGAAAAGAAGACACCTTTTGCTGTCCCTCCTCTTTACTTGCTCTGCATTCTCTATCTTTATAGTCTTTGTGGCTAAAGGGTTCTTTTCCCCATTTCCAAGACACCCCAAATCTCAAGCGACTGGGAGAAAAGGCTTTACGAAAATACTAGTACTAGTATTTGTTTCTATCTATCATGATTCATGAATAACCATACACCATGTCATTTTATTTTCTTACGTTGGATGTCAGGCAGGCCGCAGGCCATGAATAATTAACATCTAACGTGAAAAAAAATAAGAATGATCAATTATTTATTGGTCCCACATGGACCATGCGTTGCTTACTTCCATGACACAAGGCGCCGCCAATATTAGATTACCCCTACTTGAGTTCAATTAACCATGAAACTGAAACAAGTGCATGCTGTTTTATTTACAATGTAGTTTTTATTTATAATATCTCACTTTTTCTTTATGTAGAGAAAGCCACATATTATAATATATTGAAAATAGTTATGTTAGTCAATGTTTTTGCTATTAAATAGAAAACTAGGTTTTGGCATTTGTTGTTTTGAGCAATAGGGTCGGTGAAGGGCAATGGAGGTAATAATATCTTTATTAAATATGGCCTTTGCTACCTTCTGAAGTCCTGCACGTAACCGCCACTCTGGAAGCAAATATTAATTAAGTTGCGAATACAACCAGACAACTGACATTAAATAGTCTGAGTGGGTGGCCACCAAGGCCAAGGGCAAGGTGAATCCGTGAAGGACAAACCAAACCAACATAATTTTAGTGCAATCTATCAACAAAAAAACTGCAATTTAACATATGTTGAGCGAAAATAGTTGTAACAGTTATTAACACATCCATCATCAACTGCTCCTACTATCTAGTAGCAAGTTGGTTTATTTAATCTATGGTGGATAAAAAACACCGACTCCGAGAATATTGAAAAGAAAAAAAAGAGAGCCGGTAATAATTTCTACAGAGCAGTATAAATGCATGCCTCTTTCAGATTTCTCAACTCGTTATAACTTTAAAGGGTACAAATAAAGAGTGGAAGACTCTATATCTGCTTCTTCTTTTACGACAAAGATTGTCCTGCCTCTCCTGTCCGTATGATCAAAGAAACCACATGAAGATTCGACTTACTTACTGGCTACTGCTTTTTCGTTTGTCATTTAGCTGTTCTGTTTTACTATGTTAAAGAAAGATGGGTGGTTTCGGAAAGGCCTAAAAATGGACACCTTTTTTACTTTTATTCACATTGCAAACCCATGTGCATTCCCAATTTTCGACATGGTTTGAGCTAGAACTAGGTCTAGGTCTAGGTCTAGTCAGCTATGTCAGCTTTCTTGTTTAGCTTTTCAGCCCAAATGAATTTGTCCACTTGTTTCATACCAAGTCTTAGCGAATAGCGAGAGTCTTTTGTTACTAAAACCCATTATCAAGGGTTCAAACCCACTGCTAATCTATTATTAATCTGCCTGTTATCTATACATTGTGCAAACGAGTTATTCAAATTCATCCGCGTATATTTGAATATTTTTTTGGAAATAAAATTAAGATTAAAAGTTTATTAAATTTTTAAATTTAAAAGCGAAAGAAAGATACAAATTTTATTTAACTAATATTTAAATAAAAAAGGACTTCAAATGCTATCATCTTAAAAAGTTTAGCCCTCCCCACACTATAGGAGCCCTCGTCCGTACAATCACCGCTGATACATTATTTCTTGTACAAGTTTAACCTACAAAATTGCCTATCTCTGCAAATATGTGATGAACCTAGTTACATCCATTTTGGACTTTTCCTTTCTTCTAAAGTAATAGTTCATATCTGATGAATATATCCAAATCCAACACGTATGTGTATATGTGTTGGTAAAGATTTTTCCAAGTCTGTAATAGCAACTAATGGGTTAGAACTTAGAACTTGGAAATTGGAATCAGAGATTCAGTTTGTGTAATATAAAGCCAAGCGATACGCGAAATGAGAAAAAGTAATGAGCTAAAATGGGCGTGGAGACAACGGAGTGTGAACCAACCGAGAATGCTCGACTTTTACAAGACATATCGATTGGAGGTGATTTGTCAACGCCTTGGTAGCTCGAATCCCCAGCGGAGCCTGTCCAGCCCTCGCTCCCTTCTAAACCCAACAAACATAAACATCCACCCATGAAGATCGCCAAGCTTCAACTCCTAAGGGCGTACAAACAAAACACCAAAAGCCTAAGGCTAATGCCATGCATGCTCTGTGCAGGAGAATGTTTATCTGCAGCAATTTATGTTTACGAGAGAACGAGAGTTTCAACGTTATTTAATATCTTTGCTTTTGCATTCTCAATATAAATTCCTGGAAATATGAAAGATTTTGATCCCAGGAATTCTCAACCTGACGAGGAAACATTAAAAGGAAATACAAACTCGATTGGCGTCACCTAAACTTGAACAAAAAACTTTCAATATGTTAGACTAACGTGATAACCAACTGCACCACAACATCAACGTCTGAGTGCCGGTTTTAGTTAATGTACAAGAAAAACCAAAGGAAGCAACGGGTTTCCACGGCCATGAAATGGGGCCGGGTAGCAATTTAATGGATCACATGGCTTGGGTGACACGTGTCACTATAACCGGTATTGACGGTTAAGAGGGGCCCCTTTTGTGCTTTACAACATGAACAAATGAACTGGTGGTCCACGTATCATTGTCTCTTTTCTTCTATTCTACCTATGGTCGGTTCTACACGTTGTTTTTTGTAGGTCCCACTTGTATATCCACTGCACAATGTTTTTTTTTTTTGGATTCACCTACTAATTGCAAATGCTTCAAGTTCAACAATGAACCAATCCTTGCTCAATAAAAAAAACAATGAAAAAACTAAATCCTAATCTTATTTAGGAGAAGGGAAAGAGAAACTCTAAGAAAATAAATGAGAGTGTTCCTAGTGGATTTAAAATTCATGATCTAAGAAAATACGAAAAAATAAAAATGAGTAATTTGACCAATCGACTTACTCGAAACTAATGTATTATTTAAAGAAACAATCTTCAAATAGTGTAATAAAATTAAGGTGCGTTTCTCCAAATTAAACATGATTTCCAATATCAATTTCTTTTCTTTTAGAAGTTAATAATATGGAGTACCATTTTCATTATGGTTTTTGAATTTGTATAAAACAAGAGACATTTCGATCACTAAAAAAAGCACCGTTGTTGAAGAAGCTGGTTGTCGATTTCGATCTAATGGCTTTCCCAGTTTTCTATAGTTTAAGCATTAGAATATTGAGTTTAAGTATTTCAAGACCAAATGGTGGGCAAAAGGCAAAACGAACTAGAACACGAGGGACATGGCTTAATTGCAGCCCATCACCCTCGATTCGCTAGCTAAGCTAGTTAGGCACCGCATTAGCTTTCTTAATTTAAATTTCTTTTGTCTTCATCATTTCTCACATCACCTTTATTTAACATGAGACTTTGTTTTGTACATTCTTGTGAATCCCCATATTAAATTTTCCAAATAAAGCTCTGTGTTGTTCCTCCTTTTTCCCTGGTGACGGGTGCTTCGATCTCTGCCTTTGGGACCCAATTGATCAGAATAACGACATAAGGGAAGCAACCCATACCATCTGCATGTTCTAAGAATCTACCCTGATACCCCGCATTTAATTCTCTTACTACAAATACCATTACCATTACCACCATAACACCATATCTCCCTGCACTGCAAAGAATTTTGCCCTCAACATGTCAATCTCATCTTGTTTCCTTGTTTTGCTTCTATGTCTTTCTCTGCATGCATGTACTGCTCGTCCCCTTGCTGCAGTTCACAGTGAGAATAAGCATGAAAATGAACTTCACGTGTCCACCAAGGTTTGTCTTCATTATATAAAACCATCTCGTCCTCGTGCATGCTTGAACTGCTTCTTACATCTTGATATTCAAGTTTACTTGTGTTTTTGCAGAATAATGATGATACTCAAAAGCTGGAAGATGCTGATCAGGTCAAGTTTAAGACAGTTGAAAACGAGAAAGAGTCAACTTCTGGTGCAATTGGAACAAGTAAGACTGTTGTTTCAGTTTCTTGGCGGGTGCCTCATAGGAAACATGGCGAAAAACATCCTGGTTTTAACCTCGATTACGCGCCACCAAAGACGCATCCTCCTTCTCACAACTGAGATGATCAACTATTAATCCGGCAAAGCAACAATGCAAGATAGATACTAGCATTGTAAACTATAGAGACTACTCCAAGTCATATATATTAGGGCTTAAATGTTTCATCATTCCAGCAAAGGCATAACATATAACAAAGGTTGATCAATTAAAATGAGTTACAAGCCCTTTCCCCCCTCTGAGATTTGGTGTACATTGATCATATATATATGCTTAATATATGTATGTTCCATTAATCTTTTCATATAGTATACGAGAATTAACACCATCCTTCTCAAATCTTTTTTTCTTTTGTTAATTTCGCAATAGTAGAACACTAATGCTAGATATAAATGTCTGGCGAGAACCAGCGAGTGTTGCAACGAGGGAAAACCAGAAATATTGGTGTCGGTTTGCAGGAAGGATATCTTAAAATGAACACAGTTACTAGCTAGGACTAGGTATATATGATTCAAAAACTAAGCATTGGAAATAAAAAGTGAATTAAAAGCAGGAATGGTTGTAAATGAAAGATATGTAGGGACATTGATGGTAGGAGTCTAATTCTAAAGATGTGGCGGTGGTCGAGTTTTCCTCTTAAATGAGGTCGGCTGATTATCAACGGTATCAGTTTCAACCGTTGAAGTTCGAATCTTGTTGCACGGTACCAACTGAAATTCATTTCCTATCTTAGGGAACTGTTCAGCGGCCCTCGACCAAGAATTTCTTTACTGCTCTTAGTCTTAGGAATTAAATCAAAATTTTAAATAAAAAATCCCGAATAATATAAATAGAAACCCTTGGTCCTTTTTGGTGTTTCTATTTGTATTCTCATACTAAAAGAATTAGGTTTAGGGTTTATGGTTAAAGTTTAATGTTATGGCTTAGGTTTAGAGTTTAAAGAATTATGGGCAATATATATTTTAAGGTTTAGAGTTTATGGTTTAAGATTTAGAATTTAGGGTTACGACCGAAAAAAGGCATTAAATTTCTGTCCTAATAATAGAGTTGGAAAATGTTGAATTTATGAAATTAAGAAGAAAAAAAAGGTGTATACCACTGATTCCCACCAGACAAGCCATATGTGACATTTACAATATTAGTCAAAATGCATCAACTAGCTTAGGGTTGAGGGGTAAAGGACTTACATTGAAGCTTGGGCATCTTGTCCCCGAAAAGTAGATTCAGACATTCCATGCAAATCATGAAAACCAAAAACCAATTAAATATTCATATGTGATATAACCATACTACTCCTTAAATATAAACCACATGAATAATAAAACATGCTTGGACCGTTGCATGATGGCCTGTCCATTTGGGCCGAAAGAGTTTTCAAATTGTCCACTTGCAAAAATGGATCCAGTTCTAAATTGTTGCCCCCTTTCTGTTTCCCGCCAAAACACTCGAATCCCTAAATTCATTTATCTCACATCGGAGCCAATCCTTCCCATTCCTACTGGGGAGAATAGAGATGGATCCTAAACAAGCTGGTTCATCTCTAGATTCTCTGATATCTTCGTTTAACACTCGAATCGCTGAGCTACAAGAACTCGTAATTGCAAGGAACAGTGAGTTAACTCGGAATTCAGTTCCCTTCACCCTCTCCCATTTTTTTGTCAGCTTAAATATTCTGCCTTTGTTTACAGTGTACCCGGCGAGTAGTGTGACGGATTTGTCGGCAATTGATGCGGCATTGAAGGGCATGGAGCTGCAGGTAAAGGCGATCAAGGACCGATTGCATGAGGAAGCCGAGGCCATTCCCAAAGCCAAAGTTCGTTACTTCTAAAAATCCATTTCTTTCTCTTGTTTAGGGGCTTGTTTTTTAGAATTACGGTTCAAATAACTTTTTTTAAAAGTTAATTCTAATATTGTTGGAATTTTTTTTGGCTGAGCTGAGATTGTTGTGATGATTTCAGAAACTGATTGCCAAGTCGCTGCAGCAGCAGAAGAAATTACAGAGTATGTCTGCTTATGTACCCTCATATTTGCCTGAAAGGGCAACAACATTGAATTTGGATTCTGATATAAGGTAATTAAATTCATAGATTTTTTTTTCCCATTTTGTATCCAGGTGTTTTTTCTATATACTGATATACTTTAATTCCAGTTTTTTGCAAGTAGAGATAATGATCATATGTAGCATATTTTTGTCACAGTTTGGTTCCAGAAGCCTTTAAACAGCAGCAACTACAGCAGCCTAATCAGGGAATTATGGTTGAGGAGCCTGCTGCTTTGCCAAAGGTTTGTAATGGTACTATTAGCAGTTCATGGAATGGATCTGAACTTGGGCTTATTTAATTGTTTCATATACTGGTAGGAGAAGAAGAGCCGTGGCTCTCCGCCGCTATGGTACATAACTGCTGGTGAACTGGATTCATTGTCCTCGTAAGTATGCCTTTTAAACCAATGCTAGAATAAGTTCTTTGCTGCACTCTCTTCTTTTACAGTGGCTGAACAATGGCTTATTGTTGTCCACCACCAACTCATCTGTTGTGCAGGTACATGAGAGGAAGGCTCACTCTTGAGAAGGTCAATGCAGCTATTAGTGACATGGCAACATATGCTGAGGCAAATGCTCAACTTGTTGCTGCTCCTAAAAAGAAGGTAGTGGTTCAAAGCTTTGCGTTGTTTATTTATGTGTCTATAGCCTCGAGGTCCTTGCTAATAATTTCCCTTCCTATATGAAGCTGGCAGAAAATCTATGGGAGAGAGCTCTGGTAAGTGAATCCTAACTTAACGACCCAATGTTTCTTTGTTGTCTACCATTGTTTTTCGAAGTTAGAGAACCATGACATCTCATATTCGGAATATGTATTAGCTATGTGGATAAGACATATTGTCCTTTATCTCCTACAATATCAGATATATTATTATTTATGTTTCAAACAATTGGCTTGTAGCACATTGGTGCTGATTTTCTAAGTTACCATATGCAGGAACTGAGAGATATTGCAATGACGGATTCTGTATAGGGGAAGCACTTTTTCCTTGAAACTGACATGAAAGGACCATCATTGAAGCTTGACAATACTGGAAAAACCATTCTGACAGTGAGTCCCTTCTTGCCTTCCCTTTCGTTTGCTAAGTAGCATGTCTGTTCATACTTCATAGCATGCAAGTTAATTAGGATTCAATGTTTTATTGGTTAATAGGGCTGATTTTATGGTCTGTGATTTCAAAGTGCTAAGTTTTTCTTTTGTAATTGTTAAGATATATGGTTGAAATTTTATTAATAGAGTTAGGTTATTCTTATGTGAAAGGAGTTACACAACGTCAATGACTGCTGACATGGCATGGCATGGATGGATGTTTTATAGGTCTATATCTGTGTAATGATCATGGCATGGATGTTTTATGTAGAAAAACATTCGAACCTCTCGCTTGTTGTTGCGACAGTTGTAATATACATGTAATGCATATCGTGGCTATATGCTGTTTGACAGGTTCTACGTCACCTTGGTCGCATCAGTGAGACTCGGATAGGGCATCACCGTGTGATCATTCTTTTGAAGCCTCAATGAAATGAATTGTCTCGATTCATGATCGCTGAATAACATGTATTTTGCTAATTTGTGTCGGACCTGCATTGATGTTGAAGTGTGGGAAGACCATTCAGCAAGCAGTAGCACTAGCCGTGTAGACTTGGTGAAGCATTGTCTCTAGGAATATGGTTCAAATTTGAACCCTTTTTTTAATATTTAGGAGTTGTGATATGAAATCGATGAATAACAACAAGAATATAAACTTGCATATGGGTTGAATGTTTTTAATCTCTCCAACAAGAATTTTCCAAGCAGTTCCCACATGACTATACCCTTGATTTGGAGCATACAGGAACAGGAGTGGGGATTACCGATGGTTATTAATTTCGTGAAGGAACTTGTTCCAAGGAATTCTGTTTGTTCATGTATTATATAGTGTATAAAAATAAATAAACTTAAAAACGAAACCTAACCCACATCGAAAGGGTAGTGGACAGTTTTATCATGGTAGGGACATTTTAAGAACAAAATGCTTGAGCTCCATATAAATATGGAACGTACAAAACTCACCCTACGGAATCAATTCATGAACACATCCACTTGATCAATCATTAACAATATCTTAGTTTACATAATAAGCTTGAGACTATCTAACCACCATTAAACAATTCACTTGATCAATCAATCATTTAACTACGATCAACACATTTCATCAGGGCTACAATTTTTACACACCAAGTCATGAGAAACAAAATTTTAAAAACAGCGGCTAACTACTGTTTGCTCTGGCAATTTTTAATCCAAGTTGGTTCCGAGTTCTTCCTAAGCTCTCTTAACAAGATGATAGCCAATCAGGACCCCAAGAAGACCAATTAGTACCACAAACATTAGAGAGAAGCCACCAGCACGACTTTTGCTAATATCTTTTCTCATCATTTCCTGCACAAGGAAGGTGTTATGGTGGAGCCATAATGAGCATGAGTAAAAACAAATAATAAAAAGATTCTATAGAGCTGAATTCGAAAACTATGGTTGTTTACATAGAAAAGAAGGGAGAGGTGGAGCTAACAAGAGAAGAACTAAAGAGGCAATTATGGCTATGGGAGGAAGTAGAAAGCAGTTGTACAAAGCAAATACTTCATACAGAACACAAACATGATTGTTGCAACCAAGATGAAATATTTAAAACCTCAAAGCAGTCATCATGCATATGGCAACATTGAAATTCTGCTTAAACCAATTCTCGATTTAAATTTCACCACTTCTAATTTAAGAGTTGAAATGAGACAAGTCGGCATGAATGGAACTGATAGTACTATGAGATGTTTAGAAAAGATGAAAATGATACACAAGAAACTATGAAATGGAACAAGGATTGATAATTTCTTATGCACAAGATAATCAATACAAAGATATCTGCTGCTACAAGCTCATACCAGTTCTTGACGTAGCCTCTGATTTTGTTGCAAAGCAGAAGCTTTCTCATCTGTCAACATCGAAATTGCAGACCATGCCTGGAGATAAAAATACATTTAAAAACCAATGTTGTAAGGAAGTGGCAAGTATAAGACTACAATACTTCTAAAATCATATCTAACATGATAGATATGAAACAGAGGAATGTGAACAAATAAGGCAATATTAATATACCATTCTAGATTCTAGATATAGTTTTTGTTCTATGGAAAAGAGTTTGATGTCATCCCTACATAGAGCTACTCCCCCCTTTCTAGGTAAATCTCATACATAATAAGTATATAAAAACATTAATTACACAATTTCACATGTTGCTATGTCTCAACATTGCATCAATTATGAATTAGTTTAATGGTAAAGCATAAGTACCATTAATCCTTAAAAGGATGAAATTAAGAGCAGGTAGAGAAACTTTAATTCCAAGCAATTACATATTCTTTTAATTACTACCCTTAAGCTATTTGCAAGAAAATTG
This sequence comes from Hibiscus mutabilis, assembly GCA_019671005.1. NCBI lineage: Eukaryota > Viridiplantae > Streptophyta > Magnoliopsida > Malvales > Malvaceae > Hibiscus > Hibiscus mutabilis. The sequence continues at coordinate 80,831 of CM033725.1, read as the reverse complement.
TCATTATTCATACTAAACATGAGCATACCCTGGAGTTTCTTTAGCTACACTTGGAAGAAAATTCCAGAGGAGTCTATGACTATAATTAAGATTATAAAAAAACATGCATTTCACACAAACCAAATAGTAGAACAACAACAATTACGCCCACGTAGTTGAAATGATATTTCATATTCTAAAACAAGGAGATTGGATAAGCGGGAAATGTTAAGGAACCTACATACTAAAGATGTCAACCAGTAAGGTACTGACAGGGAAAAACATCACTACAGTTAATATTAAGATGAAATGCTCTTTCGAAGAAAAAATATTAACCAAGGAACAGAGAGATGACATACCTCTGAGGACTTCTCTAAAGATCTCGACACCTAAATTTCGCATTATGTTGAGCAACAAGTGACGCACAAAGTATACCATGGTCTATTAGTGAGTAATAGCTTCTCCAGTAAAAGTTGATAATAGGGGAATAATAACATTTTCTTAAAAAATAATAGACAACATTTTCTTGCCAGCCAGCAAAAATAGGAAGAGACATACCTCTTCAAAATTTTGATTCCTGTTTTCTAGTGAAGATGCTCTGGGAGGGGTCCCCTCTTCAGATCCTTCAGGCACAGGAGAGGGAGGATTAGCAGGAATGTATATGACTCGCATTTTGAATTCTTTCACGACCCGACCATCCTCTTTGTTAAACTGCATTCAAAATCACACATTCATGCAACACAAAGCAGAAACCCATAAGTGGAGCAAACAAACAACAGTCTCATAGTCATCCTACCGTTTCTGGGGTTATGTCTTTGTTGGTTGAACCATCAGGAGCAATAACACTCTGGACGAGGAACTTGTCCCTGCATTGGTCAGGAGGTGCCTCCTTTGGAGGTTGCATGGTAACTGCCGGAAAAACTGGTGTCAATAAACCATACTATCGAAGAGGAAAAAAAGAACAACAAAACAAGTAAACGCCAAATTGACAATGACTTAGCTGCCACAGAGAACAAAAGCATGAACAAACAACTCTAGTTAAAAACCAATAAATTACACAATACTTACCAGTGACATTGCATGAACTTCCAGGCAAAACAATACCAGAGTTAGGACGGACGCAATATTTCTTAGGATTGGTTGTTTTAACCTATGAATAGCATTAAAAAGAAATTACGTAGTGGTGAAATAAGTATATCAATATCAAATCCAATCATAGATAAAATTACATAAACATTAAAATTACCTTGAAAGCAACATATTGTTCTGTCTTGTTGGTCAATTGCATAGAACATGAACTTTGCCTCCTCAATTCAACTATGAAATTCCATATCAGAAAATCAAAACATCTAATTGTTTGTCCTTACACAGATTAAAAGAAAACGTAAATGGAAATAATAAAAATAAAACCTAAATACTTGTCACTTATTTTCTTCTAGATATCAAAACTTACTTGATTGTTTTCCTATTTTATGATTTCTCGGATCAGATTACAACAAAAAACAAGAAAAAAAGAAGGTTGAAGGCGAGAACTTACATGTGAATTTAAGCTCCGAAGGATGAATACTGATAAAATCTCCCATACTCATGGATCCAGATCAACAAACTTATATTTTTGTTTTAATTGATTTTTTTCCTGAAAAATAAAATCACGAAGAGAAGAAATCGAGGGGAAATGAAATACTGGAATCTGCGAGATCGGGAAGCACGAAAGGAACTACGAAACGAAACAAAGCGGTTTGATTTGTTTTAATTCATTTGACTCGTTAAAGAATACTAACTTGACAGCCGTGTGATGGCTGTGACCTTCCTGAGCCGTTAATTAAAAAGTCGTGCGTCTCAGATGGGGATTCAAAGCATCTGTAGAAATTCATTAATGTTTGGTCTAGTGACCCAATGGGCTGTGACCGCTAGGGGCTGTTTCCTTGATAAGATGGTTTTTTCTTAAGGACAAATTAGGTTATGGAAATTCGAAAGAAATGTACTTATACTTCAATAAAAATATCTTAGGTAATATATATACTTTCAAACACAACCCTTTCAGTTTTAGGGTTTAAGATTTTAGATTAGAGTTTAGAGGTTTAGTGTATAGGACGTAAAATTTAAAGTTTAGGCTGAAATTTAGAGTTTGGAGTTTAAGTTTTAGGGCGCTAGGGTTTGAGATTTAGGTTTTAAATTTTATAGAAGGGTTGCGTATTTTTTCTACACAGTTTGTGTATTTTTCTCAATTACATAGTGATAATCTTCACATATCCTACTTCTAATCTCATCCATCCATTTCACTCATCCAATGCTCATGGATTAGTGTAAAACTAATTGAGTTTTACATAGTGTAACTGGATCCAATCTCATATATATATATATATATAAAGCATTTAATGTGGTATTTAAATGAATATATATTGTTATATTTTGCCCTAAGTTTGAGGAGGTTTAGAATTTATGGATTTGAGTGTATGGAAAAACACTTATCCTATTCCGCTCATTAGGACTATTTTGCAGAGGGATGGGTTCATTTGGGTTGCATGGATCTATGCCTAAACTTTGTTCATACATCCAAGTGTCAGTGTGACTTGGAAGAAGATTTGGAAAGCTAGCAGACCGAGAAAGGAGAAGGTACAATGGCACAATTTAATCTGGCATGTTTTTCATATCTCTAAACATTCGGTGATTGCATGGATGGTCATATTAAATAGGCTGCCCACTAAGGACAGGTTGATATCCTTTCGTATGCAAATGGGTGAAGGAAGTGCATCGAGTGGGAGTGAGCCTGAATCCAGAGATAATATAATAATATGGTCTGTTGTTTTGAGATTGTGTGGGCTGCAAAGGGTAGTCATTGATTGGCATTTTTTTGTTACAATAGGCTATAAGGACGTTGAAGTTGGGGATTCAGGCTCACTCCCGCTCGATGCACTTCCTTCACCCATTTGCATACGAAAGGATATCAACCTGTCCTTAGTGGGCAACCTATTTAATATGAGGAGAGTTTCCAAAGAGGGTTGATCAATTTCTTCTTTTTTGCTTCCATTCGATTCATGTTTGGGGATTATTCTTTGTATATCTTTCGAACCCAGCCATGGATTGATGTAAATTGGCTTGGGTTATTTTGGGTTTGTGGTTTTGATAAACGATTAAATTGTTTAGGTTTTTGAGTTTGCAATTTTAATTCAAGGTTTGTTCATTCTTGGTTCTTAATCTTGTTTGTGAGTGAATTGGGAGAGGATCTCATGAAACCATATATTTATCTAATATCGGGAGAGTTAGATTCAAGAAACGAATGAGCATGGTCTTTATTTAATCAATTGATGGTGAAGACTAATCTGGCTTAGGAATAAGTTTAGGATTTCAACGGCTAAGATGAGCGCAAGATTGGTTGTTGTTCACCCTTGATTCACGCAGGGATGTATTATCGAGGCATGCACAATTAGCTAGAGTTTCGACTTAGGGATAAGAAGAAACCATTGAAGAATGCTCTGCCGAACCTTGAAGTTTGCTGCCCAGTCGCACAAACAGTTGTCCAGGCAACCGTTCTACTAGTTGCCAAGGCAACCCAACTGTGCAAGTTGCCACGGCAACCGAGTTGCCGCTGCACTCATCTACCGAGACGATCCTTCCAACTATCAAACCTCAACTCACGATAACTCGAGCTACTCTCTCTCTCTCATTTGATTACATCTCTATTTTATTTAATTGCTCTTTTATTTTATTCGTTAGTTAGAACCCCTACAATTATCAATTGTGTTTTTACTTTTATAGTGCGATAACTAAAGCAAAGTGGCCCAAACCAATCCCTGTGGAGACGATACTCGATACTTATCATATCACTTTATTACTTGCGACGTGTATACTTGCACCGTTTGCGTAGCACTCAATACGCGCAACAAGTTTTTCGCGTCGTTGTCGGGGACTGGCAATTGGTGTTAGTTGTTTTTGTTATTGCATTTTTTCTTAGTTTTACTACATTTTCTTTTTGTTTGTTTTATAAAAAAAATCAGGTACGCTACAAGTTAAGGGACATCAATATGTCGGGAAATAAAAGTTGATCTATTCTAGAGTTGATGTGGGGAGATAAGAATCAATCCAATCAAGAGTTTCTTGCACCCTTCGATGATTACCTATACCAACCAAGAAAAGCATATACCGTGGAAAACTCGTGCTCTTGTTGTAGAGAACATCATGTGTTTGAAAATTGCCCTCACATTTTTGGTGCATATGACTACATGGAGAACCATAGATGGAACCAGCAACAAAATCCTTCTTGGTATGATCAAAAAGCTCAAATTTTTTTTACCATAACAATTTTGCTGCAGCAACAGACATGCCTCGACAATGTAGTCCTTATCAGCATCCTAGTGTCACGACAACAGATATGCCATGACAATGTAGTCATTTTCAAGAACATTCTAATTCTTTGGAGGAAACGTTGCTAGCTTCCTTGGCTAGACTTGACAGATCAATTGAAGAGATTCGAGAGCTTTCAAAGAAAATGGATGTGAGGATAGCTCAGTGGGATGCAACCTTGGTGGATTCAGAAGATCAATTGCGGAGATCCACATATGCCTTGGATAACATGCACCAACAATCCATTCCTGGGGATACTGACGTCCCAAGGCAAGAGGATAAGGAGCAATGCGAAGAGAGGTCCCTGATGTGTGGGGAACAACTAGAACCTCCAAGTCAAGAGGATGCCAATGAGAGAGACTGCCCAACACATGATGAGCCTGAGCAACAAATTGCCTCGATAATGATTGAGGAGCCTGAACAGAGCAATGCCACGACAACACTCAGTGAAGTTGAGAACAACAATACTACAACAAATTCTGAGGAACCTGATGCCCAGAAGGTTACAACGTTGATGTTGAAGCAGGAATATGTAGATTGCTCTCATCTACAGTTGCCACGGCAATTGCACGACCATATGCAAGATCAACGAGATGATAATACTTTGCCAATGGAATATGAGCAGGCAATGGTTGAACCTTTCAAATTCTTTAAAAACTCACCTCGTCCATTGTAGGTATGTCTTGAGGAATCAATGTTGGTAGATTTGAAGCCATCGAAATCTCTACTAATGGAGATGTTTGAGAGGCAAAAAAAACAATGTTTGGATTCGTAAAGCTTTTCAGAAAATTATTTTTTCCCTTGACTTACAGCAAATTTTGGCAACTGATTGCCACGGCAATTGGCTTGAGCAGCAATTGTCGTGACAACAAAGGCTACATCCAACCATGATAGAAGTCGACGAGAATGAGGTAATTGAATGGCTGGGAATGGATATAATTTTTCCTATTAATATATTTGTACCTTTAGGAACAGTAGCAAGGTGGAGGGCATGCATGGACTACAAGGGAACACGGAAGAAAGACACATCCACCATGGTAACGTAAAGAGGAATAGTCGCGAGCACATTAGCCCAACTCTTTTTGGGCAATATTATCACTCGATGGAGGGTACAGATGGACTATAAGAAGTACCGGAAATGACCCTCCTCAAGTTTTCTCAGATATGCAGTAACCTTAGAAGATGCACGAAAATGCTCTATCTAAGAATTTTCAATTTTTGGAACTTGATTTTATTTTTGATTATGTTTGTTCTTTATTTATTTTTGGAAATTTTAGGAGATATTTTACATTTTGTCTACAGTGTTCTTTAGTTTTTAGGTTTTCTTTGTTTTCTTTTCTTTTCCACAACAAGACTCACAACCACCATGCTAAGGAAATTCCTTGCCGACTACTTGCCACGGCAACCACAACAGAGGATGCCCCGGCAACTACCTCAGCAGTTGCCACGGCAACAGAAACTGGCGATGCCCAGGCAACAGAAACTGGCGATGCCCAGGCAACAACAATGGCTTCGGCAACTACTGATGCCCAAGCAAGTAAACCTGCCTCGGCAAACATGGATCAAATCAAAGCAATGCTATTCATGCGGTACCAACCACAAGCATTCAACCACCGACCGAAAAATGAATCAAGCAAACGACACGAATGAAACTTATCACTCGAGGTGACAACCTCTCCGACTAACTCATTTTATTTAGTTTCTTTTAAATTTTGTTTCACTTTTACATGCATTGAGGACAATGCTTCTCTCGAGTTTGGGGGGGTGTTGGTTTCTAGTTAGTTTCATGTTTAGTTTCAGTCATCTTCAACAATCACATATAGGTTGCATATTTTACTTGCCATGCCTTTGATTGGATTTAATTGCTTAAGACTTGTTGAATATCCAATGATGATTTTTTGCCACTATACTTAATTGAAAGAACCTTTAATTTTAGGATTGCATGAAAAGAACTTAGAATTTTACTATGATGCTGAATTTTTTTACATGGTTGTGGCTTGTTGATTGAAAGAAACTTAGTGAACTTAGGTTGCTTAAAATTTGGGTAAATTAAAAATTAAAAGTTAATTTCTTGCTAGAGGTGCCCGAAACTGGTTCTAGTAGTTAATGCACATTAAAGAATCGCTAGAGGTGCCCGGAATTTGCTCTAGTCGACTAAAATAAAATAAGAAATTGTTGAATTGCTAGAGGTTCCCGAAATTGGCTCTAGTTGATTACATTAAAATAAGAATTGTTGAATCGCTAGAGGTGCCCGAAATTGGCTCTAGTGAAAAAAAATACCCTGATAATTAAATTATTAAAAACCTATTGTTCACATAGATCTTAAAAATCAACTTGCACACAACTACGCACACACTTGTCACGAGCATTATAGTTTGGTTTTGGGTAATTTTTGTGCTATCCAAAAAGTTAAAAGGTGATCATACTTTGTGCCACGATTCTGAGGTTTGAATTCAAGTTTGAAGCATGTCTTTGATGATTAAAGTCTTGGCAGGTAATTGTTAGTTTGCATTGCTTGAGGACAAGCAATAGTTCGAGTTTGGGGGTGTGTTAAGTGTTCAAAAGTACTATTTTTATTACCCTTTTTACTCATATTATTTTTAGACTTAGGCTCATATTAGTTTCATAATTAGTCATTCATGCATTAATTCATGTTTCTTTCCACCGTTAAGCTTGATTACATAACTTGGTGATTTTTGTGGAAAAGATACTGCTTTGGTATGCTTTTATGCGCAAGAACTAATTGCCCAAGCAAGGCCAGAACCAGATGCCAGAGCAATGCAGGAAGGATATGCTGAACTAGTTGCCAGAGCAATGTATGAAGGATATGTCGAACCAGTTGCCAGGGCAATTATCGACAAGAAGAGATAAGCTGATGTGGCAGCCGATTGATGAATGGATAAATCCAATATGACGTAGAGCAAAGATAAATCCTAAAGAATATTAAATTCCAAGAGTTTAATGAGGAGTTTTAAGAGGAATAAAATAATGAAATAAAAGAGATTTATTTCTTTTATTATATTTTATTTAATTCCAACTTAACTTTATCCTCAAGAAAGACTTTGACCTATCCATCTCCTATAAATACAAGCCTAGCCGCCAACTACAAGAGAGAAGTTCGATTGAAGAGAGTTTCCAAAGAGGGCTGATCGATTTCTTCTTCTTCTTCTTTGCTTTTATTCGATTCATGTTTGGAGATTATTCTTTGTATATCTTTCGAACCCAACCATGAATTGATGTAAATTGGATTGGGTTATTTTGGGTTTGTGGTTTTGATAAACGATTAGATTGTTTAGGTTTTTGAGTTTGCAATTTTAATTCAAGGTTTGTTCATTCTTACTTCTTAATCTTGTTTGTGAGTGAATTGGGAGAGGATCTCATGAAACTATATATTTATCCAATATCGGAAGAGTTAGATTCAAGAAACGAATGAGCATGGTCTTTATTCAATCAATTGATGGTGAAGACTAATCCGGCTTAGGAATAAGTTTAGGATTTCAACGGCTAAGAGGAGCGCAAGATTGGTTGTTGTTCACCCTTGATTCACGCAGGGATGTATTATCGAGGCATGCACAATTAGTAGAGTTTCGACTTAGGGATAAGAAGAAACCATTGAAGAACGCTATGCCAAACCTTGAAGTTTGTTGCCCAGTCACCCAAACAGATGCCTAGTCAGTTGCCCAGGCAACCGTTCTACTAGTTGCCAAGACAACCCAACTGTGCAAGTTGTCACGGCAACCGAGTTGCCGCTGCACTCATCTACCGAGACGATCCTTCCAACTATCAAACCTAAACTCACGATAACCCAACCTACTATCTCTCTCATTTGATTACATCTTTATTTTATTTAATTGCTATTTTATTTTATTCGTTAGTTAGAACCCCCTACAATTATCAATTGTGTTTTTACTTTTATAGTGTGATAACTAAAGCAAGTGGCCCAAACCAATCCCTGTGGAGACGATACTCGATACTTATCATATCACTTTATTACTTGCGACGTGTATACTTGCACCGTTTGCGTAGCACTCAATACGCGCAGCACGTGTGGCGCAAAGTGTTGGATGTATTGGTGAGATACACACAATTGGACGTGGGGTTTTATAGCAAAGGAAAATGGCGTGAAACTCGCCAAGTATTAGAGGCAAGTTTCAAAATAAATCATATTTATTTTTATTGCAGAAGAATTAGCACAACATGCGTTAAATAGTAAATACAACCGAATGAAAAACATAAACTCCAAATGAAGAAGCTGTACAATTTAGAAATATTAAACAGAATGTATTCATTACAATTATTTCAATGTCGTTGTGATTTGATGTTGGATTTTTTCGGTCGCCCGTGTTTGTAAATACACTGTTATGTCATGCTTGGTAAACCCATAAATTCCAAATGAATCAAGATCATGGATTTGCACTCATTACACAAAGTTTTCCTTACAACATTAAGTTTCGCAATACCTTCGATAAAAAAATAGAATAGCGATACGTCATGGTGTAAGGAAAACATTGTGTAACTTGTTTGAACCCATGGTGCGTACAATATTCTTGGTTTGTTTGGAATTGACGGGAATAACAAGTTTATCTCCTCTGAATGACGTTGCTCCAAATAAATATTAAAATGGTGGGTTCAGGGTGAAATAGAGTGAAGGTAAGAACTTGATTTTTATAGGTATTTAAACGAATCTTTTACCTACAAAAACATGCAGAGTGGGACGACATGATAACTGGAACTCGCCGTGGCTATAAATTCTTCAAAATTTTTGTCGGAGGGTTCAGGTACATCACGTTTGTAACTCGGTTTACATGTAAAGTGAGTTTTAAGTTAAAAGCTCTACTATAAATAGCCTACAAACATGATGTTTGATTGTATAAAACAAAAGTATAAAAAGTCAAAATTTTGTTATATCGTAATGCATTCAATCAAAATAGTGGTCGTCTTATGTGTTGGTGCAACTTAGTTTGATGCACGAAGTTTTCCTTTCAACATTATGTGAACACGGAGCAATGTAGTTGTTAAGGCTTAAAGTGTATTACGTTGAAGAATCCAGAGTATTCATGTGCACAACTCGGGCTTTATAGCTACATATCCCATGGTGGCTTACTCTGTGTACACACAAATCACAAGATCGATATTCTTTGTCAGTGAAGGGAAGATGTTCGGAGGTGGATGAATAGATTCTGAAGCAGAAAAGGATGGAGTGCGTTGCTCATTATGGGCTAGCCATAAGTCATATTGTCTACCCAAATTGTACGCCGATTTACATTACTCTCTCAAGTGATGAAGGGTTAGACAGCTACATATGCATCGTTTGGGGCTTCTCTACTGGTATGGTAAAGAGGATCAATGTGAACTTTATTGCAGATCTCCAACTAATACAGATGAGGAAACGGTGCGTTACTCATAATGGGGCTGCCATAATTCATATTGTCAGCACCAATAGTAATCGAAGTTCTTCTTACAACAATATTGTTCTGTGAAATCGCATTGTTAGAAGTATATATCATTTATTTGTAACCATTTTGTAATATAAGAAATGTATTAAGTTTTGTAATACAGTAACACAAATTTATATCTATGATACGACATGTCCATCATTCATTCGTGCATTTGAAAAACGATCCGTATCTTATATGAAAATAAAGCATGCATTTATTCGTCTAAAATCTGCATGTGTGGTACCTGCAAAAATGGAAATGAATTGTGTAACTCGTCATTAATGCATGGCGAGTTTTATTGAACTCACCTTGCGTTGAAGGCGAGTTATTCCATATCATTTCTAATTTTTTTAAGTACAAAGCATACAGGTTTCAGAAAAACAAATGCATGCTTTATTTTCAGAGAAACATGCAGAGCGCATATTTCCCTATAAATAGCCATGAAAACTAATGTTCGAGTATACAAGCTTGGCTCATAAATGTTAAATCTTCTTTTACATACAATATTCCATATGTCAATTTTTCTTCCACGCGAGTCTATCATTTTACATTTACGAATTTTTCCTTACAACATTAAGTATTCTACAAAGTCAGGCGTACAGCTACAACGTTTGAGGCTTCTTTTCCTTAGACATATTTTCCAAAGGCGACAACTGCATCAACGATTAGCTTCCACAAGTGCTTGTCTTTTTAAGTGTAGACAGAGAAATAATGGAGGGCAATGATGAATGAGTTATGGCTTTGCTTTTTGACATAGTTAAGTAATTAATTTTATTGTAAAATAAGATAGATAAATATTGGCTAATTTGGCTGAATATTCCGTTTTGAGAAATTATTTGGAAAAACACGTCCCACTGAAAATCAATTGAAAAAAATACCCTCATTCTCTCCACAAATTTTATAATTATGTTTTTTATTTTGTTATGCTTGTATAACGTTCGTTAATGTTATTTTATAAGCTTTTTTATTAACATGTTTAGGGGTACAATTTACGTGTTTATAGACTCATTTATAAGCTCATTCACGAACACATTCAAGAACACTTAAACGAACACGTTTATCTCCTTAACATAGTCTTGTTCGTTATGGCTATGTTCATTTACACCCTTATAAATAGGCCTTTTCCGCATCCTTAAAAACTCACACCTTAAATTTTATACCAATTCGTGCTATAGTTGTCTGAGTCAATTTCATATTAATTCGCTTTATATTTCTCTTAGTTAATTTCGTACTAATTCACTCTATAATGGCTGGAAACGTAGATGATTTCTTATATATTGAGAGATAGGTATGCGATGTTGTTGCCGACAGTGAAGATGAACTACAAGTTGGAATGATATTCACGACAAAGAAAATCGTGGAGGATGCAATTAAGAACTACAACATGGGTTGCTTAGTTGTGCCGACAGTGAAGAAAATGAATGCGGACAACTATATTGCAAAATGTGTCCAAAAGTACCACAGATATAACTGGAGGATCCGTTTATCATGAATGAAAAGGCTGAACAACGTGTTATAAGTAAAAAGAAACGACGAACCTCATACATGCTACTTCTTACAATGTAATTGGATGATTCGTACGTATTTTCAATTTCATCTTTTGTGAATGTTACGGGATTAAAAATGTGATTTCCTACAACGATTTAAATGTCATCTTTAGAGTTTTCTTCTAGGGTGGGCTCATCAACTGACATATATTTAACACGATTTTTACACCATTTAGGATGCATTATACGAGCCAATTTTAGCACCATTGTAAAGATATGTTTAAGTACCACGACTTAAAATTTTAAAAATATGAAATATTATCCCATAACACCTCATAAATTCACCTAAAATATGTCTATCGAAGCTCCAAATCTTGCATTGAAAAGCCTACCATGATGATTTCTATAAGGGTCTTTAGGTAACTTTTTCGTCGTGTTATGATGTTTTTTCCCCATGTTTTCACCACCCTAACATACACGTGTTTATCTATTGGACGACGTGGCCGTCGTTCGTTCGTGCATTCAATAATTGTTTCGAATCTTGCCTTGAAAAGCCTACGATGAACTCATCTTAGTGTAAGAAATGATAGGTGCAACTCGTCGTACACCTAAGGTGAGTTTGATAGAACTCGCCGTGAGTCAAAGGTGAGTTGCACCTATCATTTCTTATCCTTTGCAACCAAAATTATGCGGCTTTCAGACAAATATATGTATCTCCTATAAATACTCGAGACAAATAATGTTCGAGTATACAAGCTTTTTTTCTCCCAAACTTAGATGTTCTATTTCATACCACACCAAACGATCCGGTATTTTATATGTGGATTTTCTTTGAATGTGATGATCTATATACTTATTTTTCATGAAAAAGTCATAATTGTATCTTTCAAATTTTTGAAGTTCTTCTTATAACATTATTTACACTTCAAAGTCACCATCGTAGCTCATGCATTAAAAGCATGAATGTTAAAGTGCTTCATACATCAAAGGGCTTCATATGATGGTCTCGACATCGTAAATGTATAGCATGTGGCCTCACGCGTTTGATGATCTCATCACTAACTAAAATCGGTGTTTCGTTTGTAGCTTGTTTATTGAACTCCAGCGGCAAAACTTATGAACTAACAATGTCATAAGTTCTACCAACGAAGCTTTCCTTACAACATTAGGTATGTTGCGTAAGTTTCAACGTAAAGATTTCAATGTCAGCCTCGACATGGTCTTCTTATTGGGATGAATCAGTAAATTAATGCACTCGTGCGTACACTACCGCCTCATTCTCTTATAAATAGGGCCGAAAGAAACCATATTGTCAATCTTAATTGTACGTTGCCTTACAACATTCTAGCAAGTAATGAACAGTCAGACAATTGTGCAGCCTGAATTACTTACACGAAAATCTTCTAACAAAATTATTTACGAGTTTGATGAAACTCGCCATGAGTGTATGGTAGAGTTTTTGCACAAATGTAATAAATTTGTTTCAAAATAAATTAGTTAACTTATTACTTTTATGAAACTAATATTTTCAATTAATCTAAATTTACTTGGTTAAATTATTTTAAATGAAAAAATAAATATATGTCGGGCTCAAACGTCGTCAACAAAATCGCAAAGTAAATTAGTATGGATTTTAAGTTTTTCTTACAACATTACGAAATCAATATCCAAAAAATATCCATTACATTTTTCTATAATTAATTCAACAAAAAACTACTGCCGTAAAATTAATTTATTATAAACAAAACAACAAATCTATCTTCTTCTTCTTGGCCCTCTTCCTCTCTTCGACTTTAGGGTTTGTCGGTGTCCCGAGTGCGTCTAGTCATACAAAAACGACGCGTGTCAAATTCTCGACTAAATCAGGGTTTGTTCATCGCCGTCATCATTATCACCGGCATCTCCACTCTTCTCCTCGTCTATCTCATATTCATGATCTGGAGTCATACGATGTGATTGACTGAACATACTCAGACCTACTCCTCCAACACTACCGAAAAATATAGGACATGATATGGACCTCGTCGAAAATAGTGTTGTCATTGAATCCACATCATGATACTATATTTCATGATATTGAGCTTGTGGGACCATAAACTTAGGTACATAAATAGCTTCGAAAAAATTACATATAGAACCTTGCACCTGTGATGTAGATCCTTCTCCTTGACTCACCCAATTACCAGGCATACCTCTCCACACGCCTGCTTTATATGGAATATTCAAATTCCATGACCCTTGTGTCGTTGAAAACGAGTGACATCAAATGGTTGCAATGTGGGTTCTGGTTCAAGTTTCGGTTCCGGTTCAGCCTGTCTTGTGTCGCGTCTACCTCTACTTGTACCTCTCTTCCTCCAGAATCTACCTCCAGATGACCCTGCACCAACGTATCCTGGGCTTGTCAGATTAAAACAACATCTTGTTCGGCTTGGTTCGTCAAGTACAATTTGTTGTTCGTGGCAAACTACTGATGGTATTCATAAATAGAAAAATCAAAATTATCCGCTCGAATGGATTGGACAGGAGGCAACATGTTTGCCCTTCTATTCCACTCTCATATTTATATCGAACGTTTGGTTGGCCAGTCTTTTTTCACTCTTACCGCGTCTGTCTAAGTCTTCCAATTCATCCAAGATGAGCGGATCAACCGACAACGGCTAGTGGAATTCGAATTGCAGAATTGGGACATTACAAAAAACCAATTGTCGGCATCATCGAGCGCAAAGTTTGAAATCAGGACTTCAGAATCAACATCCAAAGATGGCATCCATACGAACTATAACAATTTGTTCATTAAAGAAAATCATTCGCTTATAAACTACTTTAAATTTTGCAACTACCAATGAAAACCAAATATTCGATACAAATTCCGAATTACAAATTTGCTTTACTTGATCTTAGAAGTAGAAGTCAATCTTCACTCTCACTTCGATGATTAATTTCGTCTGGTACACATTCTTTTTGTTGTTTTGTCTCCATCTGCATAATAAAAATACATACATACATCATGGTTTCCCTAAACAAATATTAAAAATAATTAATGAGAATGAACATTATTACCTTGTTGTGAGTGAGAATTGTTAATAATTGAAAATTTGTTTTGTACTAAATTTAAAAGAGTGCAAAAATGATTTTAAGTCCAAGCAACTTGAAAATAAGTTTGAGATGTTTTCATAAGGTTTTGGAAGTGTTTAAAATGTTTAAAAGTAGCCAAACTCATGTTTTCAACACGACCGTACCGATACGATATACACTGTATCGATATCTTTTAGGGTTTCAACAACAATATTTTTCTAGTAGTGAAAACACGTATCAGTACATGCTTAGCCGTACCGATATGGAGAATGGTCTTATCGATACGCGCCAAGGTGTATCGATACGAGAAGTCTACACCAAGCTCAACGGCTAGTTTCTAAAGAACCGGTACCGATACAGCTACCCGCGTACCGATATCCACTACTCCAAAACTGCATTTATTGCGGGAAATAAAGCTACCAACGGCTCCAATTTAATCCTAACGGTCACCAACAGCTAGAAACTCAATTGAGAGTATTTAAGGTCTCAAGAAGCATATGAAGAAGTGAATGATAAATTGCCGACATCAAAATGATTGAAAATGTGTTTTAGTGCTTAAATTCATATTCTTGTATAGATTACACTTGTTGAGCTCAATTGTCAATGTATGCTCAAGTGTATTAGGGTTTGTGTGAGTGCTTTAGAGTGCAAACATCTACTTAAAAGAGGGATTTTAGTTTGCTATTAATTCTCTTGTTAAAGAGGTTTCCCAAAGCTTGGTTTGTAAGCTTTGGATGCTAGGCTTAGCGAGTGAGTCTAGGTTGTAAAGAGTTGCCTCCTTAGCCTTGAAAAAAGGAAGAATTCTTAGTGAATTGTTGAAATCATTAGTGGAAAGCTAAGGTAGCGGATGTAGGCTTTGATTAAAAAGTCGAACCACTCTAAATCATTGTGTATATTTTTCTTTCTTTTGCTTCCACCACTATCACCCAAAATTACACTTCTCCACCAGCTGGCAAGTAAATCAGTTGAGGTTATCGGGCTCCACAGGAATTCATATAGTGGTTTGGAAATTAGAGCCAAGAATGGAAGCTTGAACCAAGCCCATGACTGAAGCAGCACCAAACACCCACCAATATCGGCATGCACGAAGCTCTCATTGACGAATGTCTTGGTCGCTGCCTTGTACAACCCTCGGTAGAGGAAAGCTAATATTGTAGATCCCCAACCAAATCTTCTTGCTTCATGCGCAGTATTCAAGAACCGGAGGTACTGCGTGTGCACGTGGGAAGTCGATTTGTCTAGCATTAGCATCTCATCTATAAGGCGCAATATATACATCCAAGCACTATTTGCAATTTCGTGTGCTGTGGAATTTCGATTGACTTGAAACTCACTATTGAGCTACGTCATCCTCACCTGTTTGGCACCTATTTTTGTCCCTACTAGTGCCCTCCCCAAATGTTTCAAACAAAGGGGTTATGGAATATAGCTGTTGCACGCAATGTTTGGATATCCCGAAATTGGGACGCTGAGATGCATAGCAACATCTTGGAGGGTGATTGTGCACTCCCCGCACGCCATGTGGAAGGTGTGCTTCTCTGATCTCCAACACTCCACCAATGCATTAATCACTTGCGGCACGATGTCAAAATCACGAATCTTCACCGCGTGATTAAATTCGACTCTCTCTAGAAATCCATAAATTCTGCGCATGACGACTCGTCCAATAGAATTCGGGGTCGAAATTTCTTCTTCTCCCTCTAGAAACACAAGATTTAAATTAAATTAATACAATACCTTTTAGAAACTACAAATTAAAATTAAAGAAAAAACAATTAATCTATTATTACCAATAAGTCTATGTTGTTCGTGATGTGATCCTCTTCTCGTCTTAACAACGTTATTTTTGTTTTAATAATTCTCTGCCAAAAATGTTAAACCGTAACAACACAATCGAATAACAAATATTTTTATCAATAAACTCAGAAACACCACAATAAAAAATCAAAAGACCGTTTACCTTGAATCTTCTGAATATTTTTTTGTGCTTCCTTCCGAGGCTCTACGAAATTCACACGGCTTAACAACAATATCACTTGCTTTGCTAGAACTAAAGATGTTGACGAATATTTAGGTGCTCAACACTCTAGACCAAACTTCCTATTTAAATTACACAACATAAAACCCTAACTTGAAAAAATTGAATGTTGGTCAACGGGTAAAAAAGGGAATTTGCCCTTGCTCCATGGCGCGTTTCATTTTCTATCTGTTATCCAACGATTATTTTTTTCAAGTTACGACATTTGGTTGAGACGTTAGACAACCGATAACTCATTCGAAACTCGCCATACCCCTATGGCCGGTTCAGTTTAATATTTGATTAATTACCTAATTAAAATTTAAACAGGATTATAGTTTTTGGAACAAAAAAAAATTAAAACTCGACTTGATGATACGTGGAGTTTAAATAAAAATATATTTTTAAAACTTACCGTGGTAGGCTGCGAGTTTACTGTAAGAGTCCTCGTTAGGACAATTTACGACTGTGGGCGGTGTTTTGGTCATAATAGGATCTAAGGATCCTATATATGTCCTTAAGCGCCCACTTTCACCTACGCTGCCAAACTCTACCGGTATACTTTCCTCACTCCCGCTCTCATTCTCCGGACCATTGACAATGTCTCTCACCAAAACACTCGCCGATTTCCATCTTTCGCCCACCCTTTTCTCTCTGTTTGAAGACTCCGAGATGTCATTCTCCTTTGATGTCTTTGAGCCAAGTCGTACCCTCTTTAGTTCGTTTCCTTCACCTTTTGATCCAGCTTTTGACGCTATTACGGATGTCATCTGCCTGTCGGAAACGCCGTTTTCGTCGCATTATCGGAGGATCAGTGCTATAGATGAGTTCAAACTACGTTCTGCGGCTTTACTCGGTCCGATTTTCTGGACTGGGTTTAACTGCTGACCGATTTAATGAATGGGATAGGGAGTACACGTGGAAGGCTGAGATAAAGGGTGAAGCGGACCGGAAGTACCAGTACACGGCTGAGATCAAGGGTTCCGAGGGGGGTAAATACAAGTGGACGACTAAGGTTGAGAGTCCTGAGAAGAAGTACAGCTGGACGGCTGAGATCAAGGGTAAGAAGGAGGGAGACGCTGCGAAGAAACACGACAGCCAAGGGGTGGCAGTCAAGATCAAGGAGCTGGGATCCCATGAGGAAGAGTGCGGTGGTGGTAAGGGGAAGACGAAAGGAGAGTGTTCGACACGTGTGGTGGAGATCGAAGAGCCTGATGATCTCGCGGCTACGGTTCTCAGAAAAGTAAGGCCTTCACTGTTCTACACTTCACACATCTCAGTTTCAATTTCACTGTATGGGTGGAGCTAGAGACTAGAGTTAAATTGGAAAATTGCATTTTTAGCCCTTCTGAAAACTTAATAATTCAATTAAAACCTTCCTAGCACAGTTTTACCTTTAACCCTGTCTGTGGAAGTAATGGCATTGGAAATTGATGAATGCTTGAATTGTGAAAGGCTTTTGAGAGAAGAGCAGGAGCAGTGGCGAGTCTGAGAGGGAAACGGAAGGTATTATCACCAGATGAAGCGGCAGTGGTGATAGAAAGGACCTTCAGAGCATATCTGATACGTAGGTCAAAGTGTTTACGAGCTTTTCGAGAGTTGGCGGTGGCAAAGTCCAAGTTGAAGGAACTCAGGGCATTGTTTAATAACTACTCTTACAGGCAGAGCATTGCCCGCGATTCCGAGGAGCGACAGCGCTTCTCTGAGCGGATTATTTCTCTTATCCTCACCGTTGATGCTATCCAGGTACGGTGATATTGTAATCTTGTTATGCTTAATGTTTTGTTCACTAAAATTCTTCCCATTGGCTTTGTGTAGGGTACTGATATAATGGTTCGAGGTGGAAGAAGATCAATGCTTGATGAACTTGAAGCAATGCTAGATGCAATCGAACCCCATCCTACTGGAAAACTGGGATGTTTGAAGAGGCATGCAGTTTGAGGATCTACATGGATTTGTGTTTGTGATATTTGAAGTGTGGTGTGCTTCTCTACCCGGTGTTACAAGTTCGTGATCTAAGTTGCCCTTGTCTTGTTTGTGGCTAGAATAAATAGCCTTGCAACTTCCATGTTGTCTAGTAGCAGCATGACATTAATATGTTTATTGTTGTGTGTGTACATGGCATGGGGAAAGTGTGCAACTTTCTTCGCTGATTTATATGCATTACTGCTTTCCATTTGGTTTTCGTTTCTTCCTTTACTGAGCAACAAAATTAAACTGATCGGAAATTTGACCAGAAAGTGAAAAACATGATGGAGAAAAGAGGGTGATATAATATGGGCTGATCAGGCAAAGAGCCTGCACTTAATAGAATGTTGAATGCATTTATCTTGGTTTGGTCCGTAGTGTAAACCTGATGGAAGTACTGACACGTTCAACTATACCCAAGACAGATCAGCATCATTTCTTCACCTAAACATATAAAGATGGAATTTTCTCTTAAATATTACTTTAGCTTTTTTTTTCTTCCAAAATATAGTACTAGTCATTTTAATTATCAAAATATAGCAAATGGTACTGTACAAGAAAAGTCGGATTTAAGTGAATCCGACTATGAACAGTATTTACAAAAAAAAAGTGAAGTTCGGTTCAGAAAATTTGACTTTGAATAGTGGTTGTATTGCCATGTGACAACCTCCTAGACAAGCGTGTACTGTTTATAGTCGGGTTCTGCTGCATCCGACTTTGACCTGGGTTTTGTGTGCAGCTTTGCATGCATGCATGCACGGTCGTCAAGAGCTGGTGGCAAATTAAATTTTGGGGAAGGGTGGCAGATTTGATTTTTGAATGAGAGATGTGTTTAGGGTGTTTTTAAAATGTGTAAGGGTAGAGGTTAAAAATGTGTAAGTGTTATTAAGGAGGGATAAGAGTAGTATAGGGATTTTTTTTTGTATTAAATAGTTAAGGTTGGAAGAAAATTTTTGAGTGAAGAAGAAGAAGAAAAAGAAGAAGAAGAAGAAAAAAAGAAGAAAAAATTAGTGAAGAAAATATTGTAAGTAGATTCGAATATTTTTAAAGTTTTGTTTTTATTTGAGTGGGTTCGTTTTATTTTGTATGTTTGATATAATTTAAATTTTATACATGTAGTTTTATTTGAGTTTGTTCGAATTTTGTGCATGTAGATTCGTTTTTTTTTAAATTGTTTTTAAGTTGATTTAGTATGTTAGAAAAATTTATTATGTTCATTTTGATTTAGTATATTAGAAAAGTATATTCGAAATATATTAATTTAGTGTATTTATTAAAAAATATATATTCGAAAAGAACTCATCATCGATGTTAGTAATGGAATTTACAATTTATTATGTTCATTTTGATTTAGTATGTTCATTTTGATTTGTGTATTCTAATTGAAAATTCATTTCTGTGTTTTGAACATGCAGAGAAAATAAGAAACAACAGATTTATGACGATTGTCCATTACAATGGACAAATGGTGAAAACTGATGTCATGATTGTATTTGAATCTGAAAGCAATACGAAGATAAGATTTGAAAAGGAAATCACGCTTCGAGAAATGAATGAGAAAATATCACAGAAAATTGGAACAGAGATTCATGGTTTGCGTTATCGGTGGCTAACATGTGAAAATTCAGCCAGATATTGTGCAATCAATCTCTAAGATGATGATGATGATGATGATGGAATGATGATTGCAGAGCATGAATCTATGGAGATTCGATATATCGAGTTGTTTGTCGAGGTACATGATGTTCTGACCCATCTAGAAACATCGTTAGAGAATCTGCTCAAATAGATTTCAGTAATAAGATTGATATGCTCGAAGACAGTTTTGTTGCAATGTTGGCAAGTGGAACATCGAGTGCATTTTATCCAACCGGCTTTGACATAAGATTCATCATACGGGCCGGCTGTTGATGCTAATGCGGAAAATCTATGAGCTCGATGGGGAGAAACACTTGACGATTTCAACGAAGATGAAGATATTGAGGATCTCAATTTGTTCCTTGATGACGTTGGTGATGCCTCCAGTTTTGGTGTTGGAGAATTCGTTCCAAAGTTGGCGACATTACATTCTATGAACCTCTTGCTCACATGGGCTTAGTGGATTTCGATGCGATGAGGGCGCCTCAATTCCTAGATATGCACCGATTAACTTTGAGTCAACATGGTGAATTATCGGCTGTGCTTCAATTTGATGAAAAAAATTGAGCTACATTGGCAGTGAAAGAGTACAACATCAAGAACCACGTGGATTACGTTATTGTAAAATCCAGCCAGCGGACTTTCTTTGCCAAGTGTGTCAAGTATGTACAAAGTGCAATTGAAAGATCCGAGTTTCAAAGTTTCAGAGGAAAAAATCATTAGGAGGTTACAAAGTACAATGGAGATCACACATGTTTACAAACTTCCATCGACCATGACCACCAGAAATTAGACTAAAGTGTAATAAGCCATCACGTGATGGAGCGGGTAGAAACAAATCCAAGGGTTCGCATTTGAACGATTCAGGAAACTATTGCGCAGTAATTTGAATACTAGATAAAATACAAGAAGAAGTGGCATGAAATGGATAATGTAATAAAGTCGGTGTATGGTGATTACGATAAGTCGTACAATGAGCTACCAGCTTTATTACTAGCAATAATACATTTTATCCCATGAACCATAGTGAGGTATCAAACCACGAATGCATACGACAGAGAAAGCCAACTTGTTTAAGGCCATACATTTCTTCTTTGACTCTTCTAGGCATTCAAGTCTTGCATTGAAGGTTTCCATATTGCAAACGTATGATCCAAGTCGATGGCACGTGGTTGTACGAGAGATACTCTCATGTGATGTTGATTGTCGTTGCTCAAGATTATGAGAACAATGTCTTTCTGATTGTATTCACAATTGTTGAGCAGAAGACGGCGGGAGCTTGAAATTTCTTTTTGACCAATTTACGTGAGCATGTCGTCCGAGAATATGGGGTTTGCATTATATCCGATCAAGGGTCAGGTATCAAAGTAGCAATTAATCGAGATGAAAGTCATTATACACGTTTGTACGCATACCTCGCATATTGTGTTCGTCACATTGGTAAGAACAGTTACGAGCAGTTCAAAAATCAATACCTTCGTAGTGAGATTTTGAGCATGGGGAAGCATCATTTTTTCCGAACTCAATTATATTTGCATATCTATTTATTTATGTATGTGTTATGATTTATCTCGAGTGGTCACTTCTTGTTGTACACATGTAGGAGGCAGATAAAACTTGGGTCTGTGTAAACTAGCATCATCAAACCATTGATTAAATGAGAAGCTCATGCCCACTTCTGTTTCTACATATGTGGAGCCGGCTTCCTTTCCTATATAGTTGTCGGCGTTATTGTGCTCATATCTTGCTCCTATATGGTTAGCCAACCTTCGGGGGTTTTACTCCAAACGTTTCTACTCTTAGATGTGCCTGTTGTAATCTTCGATGATTTACCTTTGACACCTTATTTTTTATACCTCTAGCATTCTTTTCGTCATTCGAGAGTAATTAAGTACGTCTTTCCATGACTATGATAATAGATCATGTACTTTGAACTCTCAAAATCAAAATTATTAGCTTGTATTGGACCGCAATATGATAACGATAAAGTTTTGTCGTTCTACAAAGCAATGTAATCGACATGAACAGCTTCCCAATTCGTGTATGGCATACCGCGTCCATCAAAGGCATGAAAAAAGTAATGATCATGTGAAATACATGGAATGGGCTGATGGAAGCCAAATTGCCTCATCACTCAATATCCAAAGTAGAACTAGTCGGTATGAAAGTGGATCAACGATGTAACGCTACACCATAAAACTGAATTATTCAGCAAATATTCTGATAGAAATATGCGGTCATCGTTGTATGTCATCCAAATAAACTGCAAAAAATGATTATTTATAATAATACATCTAACTAAACGTAAATAATACATTTAACCAAATAAACTTTCTATTCAAATACCTGCTCTTGACAATACGAATCAATATAAGATTTACATACTCTGACGTTGTTATGCGCCAATCCCGTCTCATACTTTTCTTGCACCATCTGCATACAAAACACAATAATATTTTAAAACAAGTAAATTTACTTTTTAAACATTCAACTCAAAATTAGGATATTTACCTTGCAACGAGAGGAAACTGTATATGTGTTCGAGTAATCGGTGTAAAAAAAGAAAGTCAATGCCAAGCCCACGCTTGCAATAACAGCAGACATTCACCAATACCGCTTACCTTATTACTCTTTTCTATTATAATGCCCTTGCACAACTAATGATACAAGCATGCTAATATGGTTGATCCCTAACTATATTGGCAACCAGCTTCCAAATGAGTCTCCAAAAAAGGTAGATATCGTACATTGACCAGATTGCCAGATTTATCGGCATCAGTATCCCTCAAATTATCTGCAAAATATATGCTCGACTGTCCTTATAAATCTCATCAACTATATTATACGGATTGAACCCAAATTCACTTTTCAACCAACTCAATTTGATATGAGACCCTTTCACGTTATTTTCATATGGCACATTCCCAAGGTACTTTTCACAAATTTCAGTAGTTGAACCCTGAGTACGCTCGACCAATGGCTTTTCGTTTACCGACACCCTGATAAGATAAGCCACGTCTTCTATCGTGATCATGCATTCTCCACAAGGCATATAGAATGTATGAGTTTCGGGTCACTAACGCTCAATTAGAGTGGTAATCAATCCGGGAACCAACTTGTACCCGCGAAGGAATGTTGCATGATAAAATCCCACCCTACGCAAGTAGGGATGAGCAAAACTCGACTTGACTAAAAAAACCCTAAAATTTTGACTCTACTTGAGGTGAAAAAGCTCGACTCGAAATTTCATAAACTCGACTCGACTCAAAAAAAATTTCAAATAAAGTTTGAGTTGTAAAATGGAAATTCGAATAAGTCAAAAAATTTTGTAGTTAGTGGATTTATTTTTAAGTTCGAGTCGAGTACCTCAATTTTTCCTAATATATATATATATATAGTTATAAAATAATATATGAAGAAATATATATGCATATCTTATATGATTAAAGAAAGTTATTTAAATTGAAATCAAATTGTATTATAACATGATAAATAATTACAATTAAATTTATATTGGAACTCGAATCGACTCGAATTTTATAAACTCGTCTCGAATCAAAAAAATTTTAAATAAAACTTGAGTTGTAAAATATGACGCGTCAACTTGAATAACTCGTAATTTTTTTACTCGACTCGATCAAACGCTCACCCCTATACGCAAGAAGTTCAAGATTCTAATATATAGGGGAGTTACTACCATGCACAGATGATGTTTGAATGTATCCTCTGTATCTTGTAATTAACGCATTATTTAAAGTAAACATGATGATAATTATTAACAAAAATACAGAAGTGACAGATTTGATTTCGTAATAATCTTCCAAATAAATTTAAAAAAATATATCAACTCATCAATCGTAAGACTAGTAATGTGTCGATCTTGTAAATGCAACAAAGTAGCTTGCTCAACCATCCTACATGACGAGTAGGAAAATATTAGTTAATTTTAAACTATCATATCAATCGTAAGACTAAATCTACGACGTTAAAAAATAACAACCATAATCAAATAAAAAATAACTCGGGACAATCTTATTTTAAACTATCATATCAATGATTATAATTAATTTATTTATAGCTTACTTTAAACTATTAACTCTATAAAATTAAAATTCTAAAAAAAATTAATCGAATATTTAGTTAATTTTAGTTTAAATCTAATAATTTATTTTTTACATTTGTACATATTTTCGATTTTTAATGTTTGAAATTTAATTTTTTAGTGTTAAAAATATAACATTTTTACATGCACATCCATAAATTAAAAAATATAACGTTCTTTCTTATATTAAATATAAATCTAAAAAACCATAAATTAAATAATAAAATACACATATACTAACTAACTATATTTTTCCAAATATTCAAACATAAAAACTCAAACATAAACTTAAAAATTAAAAAATAACGAATTTAAATTAAACAATAAAATATAAATCTACTTACTATATTTTCTTCTCAAATCTCTTCAACCACCTATTTAACATAAAAAAATTCAAACACCAACTTAAAAATTTAAACAAATAAAGAACTTAAAATAAACAATAAAATACACATCTACTTACTATATATTTTTTTTTCAATTTTTTCTTTCTATACTCAATCACTTCACAAATTTCCTTCTCTTCAACCACCTATCTAACACAAAAAATTTTAAAAACTTTAACTTTAAAAAATAAAGATCAAATTTTCTTAATAACTACAAAAACATGCATTAAAAATAAAACTAATCAAATAATATTAATAAATTAAAAAATAAAATACATATCTTACTCGGCATACAATATTTTCTCTAAATCTCCAAATCTTCTTCTTCTCTAAATTTTTTTCTCCACACTATCTATTATCTTCAATCCCTATTTAATCCCATAACAATTAAATTCCAACCACTCACACCACCTACTCAATTAAAGCTCACCAGCCATCCAACCATTCAGTAACCCTATATTCTCATGCATGCACCCATTTACGAGGCATACCCTGCTGCATGTGTGCAGACTGACGTGCCAGGCTTGAAGTCGGACCCTCCTGGACCCGTCTTTGACTATGAGCAGCTAACCTGCATGGCTACCACTTGGACAAGGGCAAAATATCATACAACTATCAAAGTCAGATTCTTCTGAACCGGACTTCACTTTTTTTAGTACTATAACATTGGCTATATTTTCAGAATTAAAATGATTAGTACCATATTTTGGAAAAAAAAAAAAGCTAAAGCAATATTTAAGAGAAAATTCCAATAGAGATCCATAAAATTCTTACCAAACCATTATTATTTTGCAGTTACATTCTTCACAACGCTCCATGTTTTTATCAACATTATAACACCTAAAACAGATCTGATGGTATAATAAAAGCAGTACTCTAGTGGAAAATCTACCCCATCAATTGCACGATATTATCTTCCCTGTGATCAGCAGGCTAATGTGTTTGTGGTTTCTACTACTATGTTTGATTTTGGATTTTTTTTCAGCTGCTAATTGAGATCATTTAATAGATTTTAACTAATTAAAAATAGTCAAGCTTAATCCTTTGTACGAGCTCCATGGCTTTCCTAGTTTCTTTGATAAGAATGTGAAAATTAAATAAAAGATGTTAATTATGAAAATAACTCAAACAAAAATGATAAGCAATGAGGGTTATTACCTTGATCAACAAGATGGAGGATGGGGACTAAGAACTAGAGGAGACGAAGGAGCCATAATGGGCTGTAGGGGAGTCGAATGGCAATGGAGGATCAATGGGCCTGATTCAAACTTTGAATGGCACCATTATGGTCTGGCTGAAATTTAAAAATGTCCAGATGCTGATTTCTCAACACCCTAACATTTCCATGAGCAAGCTTATATCAAGCATTTTCTTTATTTTTTATATATAAAAAAAGTAGCTTAGCTTTTAACAAAACAAAACAAACGGGAATTTGCTGCAATTTTGGAATAGAAATTATCTATTTTTGGTGCCTCTATCCATGCCATACAATAAAAATTTAGGTTTAGAGCTAATGGTTAAGGTTTAAGGTTAGAGTTTAAAAAATTTGGGGGTAGGGTATATTTTTAGGGTTTAAGATTTAGAATTTAAGGTTGTGGCTTAAAATGGGCAGAAGATTTTTGTCCGCAATATTGCAGCTGGGAATTTTTTTTTCAAGTATTAAACCTGCCATTTTATTTTTGGATCTATGGTATTTTAACAGTGAAAGGTAAAAAGTCGGTAGGATCATAGGCCGACTTCACTGTTCCTTTATTTTTTTATTAAAAATGATGAAGGCGATGGCAGTCTATTCTATTTCTTAAAATTTTTAATAAAAAATATTTTTGAACAGTGAAGCCAACATGTGTTCCGTCTGACGTCTTGAATTTTCAATAAAAATATTTTTGAATGTTGAAGTCGGTATGTGTTCAATCCGACTTCTAGTGGTATTGTTCAAAGTATAATAAATCTAAAAATAGAAAGGCATGTGCAAAAGATCCGAAAATGATTTTTTCAGATGCAATATATGATAAAATTAGCCTAACAAAAATGATTTCATGTCCATCTCGCGGCTCGTTCAACTGGATAGATTACCTACAAAAGGACATGCTAATTAGTTGGAATATAAATAGTATTGGTGGTTGTATCTTATGTGAGTCTAATATTCCGCATGATGATATCTTCTTAGAATATTTCATTTAAATCCTTAAAGTATTAGTATCATATCCATCAAATTATTTCATCAGTCTAATGTAAACTTCCATGTTGAATGTGAACCTGAATTTCAGTTGAGACCAAATATCAATAATGTGCATACCTCTGCATTGACAGCATGATATTATGAAGTGTTAGAAAAATTACATTTATTTAGATTTAAGAGGGTATTTTTGTTATCTAACATGTCGGATTTATGCTGTCCATATGATAAGTACTTGAGCTACCAAAATACTTTGTATATGTTACATGTCATATACGAGCTAATCTTTAACGCCTGAGCAGACGGCTACACCGAAGAAGAGATCTAATTGATACAATCTAATACTTCATGACTGATGACTCGATTAAAAATGTTTTAAGCTTGATGATCAGTAATTTAAAATATACGCCATATATTTTGGGTTGTATTGTACACACTAGGGTTATGAAGAATTAGGAGTGCTTGGGGAGTTTGAGAAAGCTTTGGCTGAGTTTTGATCAGGGAGAAGTCTTGGGTCCTTTTAATCATTGTGCATGCCATAGACAGGCAATGGGCATAATCTCTACTGGGTGGGAGTCGATCATAGAGGGGAAATTCTAAGGTGAGGCACTTTAGGGTAAGACTAAAACGCGACCTTACATAAATTCTTACTAGTTTTTGTAAGAATTTATGTAGGGCTGTGTAATAATTTAAGTAGAACCGAAATTCTTACTAATTGGGTAAAAATGTGTATAACTACACAAATTCTTATATTATAACTTAAATTCTAATCATTTAGGTTAAAATTTGTGTTGATCCACCTATTTTAGTTGTCTCGCCCTAGAACTTCCCGATCATATAGCCATTGAGTGTTCCCTTAAGATGCGATTGGATTGGATGATAACATAAATAGTCATGATTTTATTGCATGCGTGTCGGATGTTATAACAAGTCTTCAAGTAGATGACCTGGTGATAATCCCTAGACGGCTGACTGAGCCCTCGATTGATGAGTTCTTTGGGTGCGAGTGCACTTAGCTGGGGAGGCTTCAAAGAAAAAAAAAGAAAAAAAAATATCTACTCTAACTCAAAGAGATGAACACTAACAAAATGGACCTATCTTCATCATTCAATCAATTTGATCTATAAACTTGAGTACTAAAATTTAGTCTTACCCCAAGTCTACACAAAGTGCAACATCTTATGTTTTGAATATAACTTTGCGTGCAAAAGTATTGAAATGGAGTGTATTCATCAAAACTAAGCAAGTAATTTTACTGGATTTATAAGACTTCTTACGTCGAGTAATATATCGTTTTCTGTGTGTGTTTAATTATGTTTCTAGTTAGTTCGCTAACCCTTAATCATTAAATGAATCCAAAGAAAAAGTAGAAGAAAGATAGTACAAACAAATCAAACGTTGAAAGGGAAGATTAAGCTAGGATTAACAGTAAGCATTAGACGAACTATTATGACATAAGGCTAACATCTGAGAATTAAAAATTCATCAGCATAAAAGCCTTCATCTTCATAAAAGTTCTTTAAATTCAGGTACGTCGACCAGATGTTAATTAGAGTTTCACAAACATTAAAGTCCGTTCTAAGTGATCCATGTCTTTCTAGAAAAACATAACTTAAAATTTGATACGACGCCTAATAAAAACTTAAACAACACTAGCAAATAGAGAAGAAATTAACAAAGAAACCCTAACAGTAGTTTCCGCTTGTTTATTAGAAGGGAGCGACACCCACGTTGGTTGGAGCAAATAACCCATCTTTCATCATCACATCCTCTCCTTCCTACAATACAAAATATCCCAAACTGAAAATGAAAATGAAGTTTGGTGTTTAGGGTTCGAACATCATAGACTGTTTGGTCTTAGGGTTTACAATACCTGTTGGCGTACGTTACTTCTCTTCACGGGTTGATCAGGCATGAGTCCAAAATGTATGTGAGGGAAGTGAGCCCACTAGAAGAAGATAAAAACAAATGAAAATTAGCACATCAACGTGACCAAACCCTAGATTTGAAAAACATTCTAGAATCTTGGATCTCACATTCTTGGCAGCAGCACTGAAGGCTTCTCTGTGACTAATATCAGGATTCCCAGCTTTGATGCGTTGGATTTCTTCCCTACAGATATGATCATTGTTTTTTGTATTTATATCGAAAACTTTGATGTGGAGATTAAGTTAACAAATAAGGGTAAAACTTTGATACACAAGTTGTGTAAAATTAATTTTACACAAGCATGTGTATTTACCTTATAAAAACTTAAATCTTAAATTTTTAACCATAACCCTAAAAAACTAACCCTAAACCTTAAAACCTATACACTAAATTCTAAACACTAACCTTAAATTCTAAATTCTAAACCCTACAACCTAAACCTCTAAACCTTATACCCTAAACTAAAATTCTAATTCCTAAAACTAATAGGCACTTTTAAAGTTTACATGTGTATTTTTTCCAACAAATAATAATGCGTTAAAGTGTATTTAAATTGTGATCCAAATTTCGCTTACTTGATGAAGCGGTTGTAGGCAGACGGGACTCTCTGTCTCTTCTCCGGCGCTGGACATATAAAAAACAAATCAGAACAGACAAACAAAGAGACAGATGCATTAAAATCACAACGCTGACTCTTTTGGGAATCATCGGCTTTCATTATCTTCTCTCTCTCTCTTCACTCTCATCATCACCTCATCATCATCTCTACACATATAGATCTATATTTCCGGGGGAGAAAAAACAAAGAAAAAAAGTATTTTTCCAAACCATGAAGGGGAAAAAAAAATCTGGATTTGATGAATCTTGAGAAGACTTCTCTTTTACACATACAAAAGTATGAAAATGAAAGTGTTTAAAGGGAAGAAAAAAAGAGTGTAAATGAGGAAGAAAGAAGAAAGCACGTAGACATGTACTTTTCCTAGTCTCTTAGAGATTTCTCAACAAAATGACCTAAATAAAAAATAACAATAAAATATGAAGCAATCTCACGTCTGTTGACCATAGGTAGTTTCGGGATCTCCTCAACTCCTCCTCGAATAGCAGGCATGATCGAGTCATTTGGGTTGGGCTGATTCATCAGCATATTCGGTGGGGCAGTACTTCGGATCTCCTCCTGACATATAAATATGTCAATGTTACTCCCAATAGCTACTCTAAGTTAACTGTGTTAGAATATTTTGAAAACCTAATTTGTATATGTATGTACCATGAGATTCTGAGGAGTCAAGAAGGAATGGCCAAGGTGAAGCTGATTAGCTGCGGGAAGAAGCAAGCCACGCATGTTGACAGACAGAAGATTGGTGCAGTGGCCGCATCGAACCGTGACGGTCTTGAACAAGCTAGTGCAAGGAACACTCACCTGAGATGATAACGATACAAATACACAAGGGAAATTAAATAGGGAGAGAAGAGTGTAATATAGAACACAATGGGGACAAAAGAGAGGGGGAGAAAGTGATACAGCGAGAACAGTGTCGCAAAAG
Source organism: Hibiscus mutabilis (assembly GCA_019671005.1). Taxonomy (NCBI): domain Eukaryota; kingdom Viridiplantae; phylum Streptophyta; class Magnoliopsida; order Malvales; family Malvaceae; genus Hibiscus; species Hibiscus mutabilis. Next base: position 50,748 of record CM033725.1, on the reverse strand, counting down.
TTGCAATGGACGTAACAGAGCTGGTCGGAGGGAGAGAGGTGGTCCGGTGAAAAAGCAGCTGACGAGGACGACATCTCCTTTTTTTGATGAGGTTTTTGATTTGATTGATTGATTGATAGCTTGACTGATCAGTGGGTGTTGATAGGACCCTAACACACACCTTGATCTGATCTTCTTGATTGTGGAGTTTGTGCTAAAAGATCACAAAGAAGATGGACGAGGGATAGAGGAAAGAGAAAAAAAGAAGCAACTAATATACTAGGAGATGGAAAACAGACCCAGAATGTGTTCTCTTTTTATCTCTCTCTTTTCACTTTTGTATTGTAAATATAGTTCATTTTACATGGTTCATGGTTGTGTGGGTTTCAACTTTTAATTGTATTGTACAAGTTGTTGATGTATCATAAACAGGCCCCAGTAGAAAAAGAAGAAGAAAGAAATTAAATAAAAAAAGTGGGGGAAAAAGAAAAATGAATGGTTGGCATTCCCAATGGATGTTGGCTCTTTGTAAGAGAGCAGAGCAGTGGCGGCAGATGTGGGGGAGAGGGACTAAGAAAGGGACGTGTGCATGGGAGTAATTAGCTTTCGGCTCATTCACCTGTTGTTTTCACACTTAAGAGGGAGGGAGGGGCTGTTCCAAGCTTTTCTCGGTTCTCTACAATTCCAATCGTATCTCTCTATGCATTTTCCGTTAGTTAATTAAAACCCTAACTTCCTTGCACTTAACCTCATTATATGCTATTCTTAACTAGCTAAATATGCTATTCCAACGTCCAATCCAGCTTTGCCAATTTACTGTCACATTGGGACTCATCTTCATTTTTCATCTGGAGAAATTAAATCATGGCCTTGCTTATTATATAGTTATGATTACATTCAATAAAAAATATCCACTTCACTACTATTTTTTATATTATTAATCTAATAATATAATAACTTAAAAAACTATTTTTAAATGACATGAAAAAAAATTAGTGAAGATTCATTGGTCAGAAAAAATGCTAGGAAAAAATAGTGGTGAAGTAGGTGATTTTTATTGGATGGGACCATAGCTGGTGTGGTAAGTCAGGCCTATGATATAATTTTTGTGTGGTTTAGGTGTGTTAAGAGATTGAAAACAATGGTCGGTTTATGCTTGTTTATTTATTTTTAAAAGTGTTCTTGTTCGGTCCGCATTTGATTAAATTTTAAATATCAGGTTTGTGTTCATTTATTCATTTCTGAAAGTGTTTGTGTTTGTTGGTTTAGCAATCGTGAACATGTTCGTTTGTTCACCAAAATTGTGAAATTACACCATTAGTCCTTAAGCTCATTTAGCTTCCAATTGAACTATAAAGTTCACATTGTGTTCAATTTAGTCCATACCTTCACTAATATTTAAAACGTAAAAAATAAAAGGAAAACGAGAACCAAGTAAATGAGCTTATAAATGAGTCGATAAACGAGCTTGTTCGTAAACATAAACGAAATAGACATACCTATGTTTGTGTTCGTTCATTTATTAAACAATCATAAACATTTTGTTCATACACGTATATTTAGTTTAATAAACGAACGTTACACAAACAGTTCACAAAATAGTTTATTAAATACTTTGTTCATTTACACAGTGTGTTAATCGGCTGTTGCCATTACTGTGTCAGACTCATCGTAGTTTTTTATTTTCGTTTTCTGAAACCAAAAAAAAAAAAACTGAACTTATCGCTTAATTATGTTCACGATACTGAACATTCACTCATTAATCTTTCCCTTAAGTGATGCAGCCGAATAAATTAAGATACGGAGAGCGACCAGAACTATTCTATATACCACAATTACCACTTCACTGGTCACTGCATAGGCAAAACATATCGATGATCATCATAAACATCAAATACTATATTACTATTTCTAGAATCATTTAAAGGTGTCTGATTTATGGTCCAAAACCAATGCACTTCAAAGTTCAAACAGTATAAACGTCGGTAATGCGACAGCTTCAAGAATAGGGTAAGCCTAGCCTGCCAAATAACGGAGGCGGTAATAGGCTAGCTAGAGCCGGAGACTCGTTTTTCAGATGCTCTGATATATAGAGCCTCCTTGGGTGGCGGGGGGACAAAAAATCTCCCCTATCCGTTTCTCTTTCTTATGCCTAACGCTACAAAATCAATTTTTAAGCCTAAAGTTTAAATTTTAAACTTTAAATAATACATTATACCTCAAATTTCATGACCTCTAAACTTAAACTTTTAACGTGGAAACATAAATTAAAACACCGAAAAAAAATAGATGATTTCTAATTTATTTCCCAATTAATAAACATAATAATAACAAAACAAAAAAAAACAAGAAGTATTACAAGAAAAGCTTTTGAAATATCGATTTGACTACTCAAGTTATAATCTTCTTTCTCATAATGTACAGGGATACGTAGTTGTCAGCGATAACAACAGCAGACACAGATCCTTTAATCGAATTTACTTTACTTTGTCCTCTCATTGCTTAGAGATGGAGGGTTTTTCTTTTTTCTGTTCTTTCCTTTTGGACTGTTTTCATTAGACCTCCCTCTACCTTGCACTGCTACCTGCAACTGCTATCTATCTCAACGTATATGGTGGGTTTTGCTTTTTGTTGCAAAGTAACCCTAAACTTTGCTGAAAAAAGATGGCTGCCATTTCTCTAACATTTTTGAAAACTATCGCCATCCAATCCATCCCCCAAGCGTGCAAAAGGTTTTCTTTTGTTTTTCGCCCCAGAATTGCCCTTACAGGTAAAATTTCAAGTCACTTAGTTAAAAGTGACCGTGGGTCCTTCATAGATGCCTTTGCGCAGCTTTCACTGCCTCACTGTATATTTAGGGCATAGCTGGCCTGCAATCTGCAGGCTCTGTTGGAAGTTTATGGTATGCCTTTGGAACCACTCCCCATGAACCATGACCCCTCGGTGGGGGTGCCCAACGATGTTATAATTTTGACAACCAATCACACTTTTTTTGCCCTTGATAATTTCCCATGACACCACCTTAATTCATCTTTAATTAGATGTTTAGTGTTTGACGCCGAGCTGAGGGAATAGAAATATCCGGCTTTTTATTATGTCTTTTTATACCTTATATTATAAAAATTAAGTTTAAGGTTTAGGGTTAAAGTTTAAGGTTAGGGTTTAAGATTAAAATTTAGGGAATTAGTGGTATGGTGTATTTTTAGGGTTTAAAATTTAAAATTTAGGGTTAAGGCATAAAATTTATTTTTCTGGTGCCGAGGCATAGAAAGGAGCACCGAAAATGACAAAAGATTTTTTCTCAAGTCGAGGGAATATAAATCTCCTACCTCTTTTCGATGCCCCTTGCTATGTCCTGCGCTAAAAAAACTAAGTTAGGGTTTAAGTTAATGTTTAAAGTTAGAGTTTAGGGTTATGATTTATGAAATTATGAGTATGGTATATTTTTAGGGTTTAGAGTTTATGATATATAATTTAAAATTTAGGGTTAAAACTTAAAATTTAATTTTTTAGTGTTAGAGCATAAAAAATGACACTGAAAAAGGTCAAAGGATTTTTTTCGAAGCCGAGGAACCCTCTTTACAACTAAAATAAAAGAAATACACACACTTCCAAAAAAGCCCTCATTAAGTATTTAATAAAAGAACCCAACAAGTATCTTAGTGGAAAAGTGAATGATGTTCATTCTAAAAAATACGGGTTCAAATTACTTCGTCTATATAGTGTACGCGAATTATCAAAGGGTTAAAAATATTTACTAACATAGACTACATTGTAATAATCTTTAGACTATTCAAAAAAAAAATTTAATAAAAAGTTAATTGTCAGAAAATACGAAATATAAGAGACAATAAATCTACCTTTTCATACATACATGTGCTCTAGTTAGTAGTTCATATTCATATTGATTAGTATAAGATAGTTCGGGTTTGGAGACAAAAAGATATGAGACATAACACTCGACATATCATCTTCTTCGTGCATTTATAGAGATCAGTTTCAGACATACATTTGACTTTGAATTAGAAAAAAAGGCAACATCTAATATCAAAACCTTAACCACATCAGAGCAATGACCCTACATTTTATAAAAGTACATCAGCTTGTTTTAATCTTTAGGGTTTTCGTGAAGACTTAAGGCCCCACTTCTCATCGGATTGACAGCTTTGATGAGGCTGACAGTAGTTTGAATATTTATCTGCCTCACATTTACGATAAGCCTAACATAATATGTCAATTAAATGCATTGATATCGTGGTTTTATTGGCAGGTAAGACACATTCAATGCTTTCATGAGACTGATGATTTGTCTCGTCATATGAGCAAATATGTGCCACGAATATTTACGGGACTGCAGCTGAAGCGTTGTACTGGAAATGAAAACAAGTTGGACACTGACTACAGCTATTGGTTAAGGTTATGTGTATATATTGCTTTCACAAGCTAATTATTTTTCTCAAGCATATGTAGCTAGTAAATAGGTTTACGTACATATAATTTAAAGTCGGTATAAATCATAAAATAAACATAAAAAATAATATATATTGTTTAATACTCTCGCCAGAGAGTGAAAATATTACTCATTTTCAAGACTTTAAGCTATAGAGCAGCGTAGTTAGCAGTGAAGAGCTTCACAGTGAAAACAAAGTACGCAGTACGTACTGCAACTGTATTGTAGCGATTCGCCACAATATTCATCAAAGTAATAGGAGTACATCTTTTATTTTCTTTAGCAGTTAGGTTGTACAGATATTGTAACGGCTTTGTAGCGATTCATTTCAACCAAGCACCAACTCTACAGGTGAAGTCATAGACGAGAGAAAAAAAGAATCTGAAATAAAATTGGAAAACGGAGAATGGATTACGGAACAATGTGATACTGTATAGATAATGTTGGTCCTCGCTACCCCTTGCGACTTTCTCGACAACTACGGATGAAGAGCGCAAAGCTAGCATTTGTGGCAGCATATCCTAGACAACAAATGAAACTGACCCAACATGGTACCATCACGAGAGAACCAACCTATACATGTCGGAGGAGTGCGAGATATTTGCGTTTGAATTCTAACACTGCTCTCCTCGTTGAGCTTTTGTTTGATCGCATCGTTTATCTATAGGAACCCAACATATTGGTGAGGAAACTAGAAATTAATTTGAGTAATTGACAAAGCTGATAGTTAACACAGCGCACAGAGTTTTAGTTTAATAGACATTGTTACCGTTACAATATATATAGAAATGGATGGAAATCGTCTTCCTCAAACTATATTCTTTTTGGTGCCCCACTTTAAAATAGCGGGTTTAGGATTTATGGTTAATGTTTAGGGAATTAGAGGTAGGTGCGTTTGTAGGGTGTAGGATATAAAATTTAACTTTTTAGTTTTTTTAGCGTGAGGGCATAGAAGAGGGTATCCTTATGCATAAGATTTTTGTTCATGGAAATGTGGATTTAATCATACTTGTGCTTGTTATTTTTTGGTAGATTAGATATTAGTTTATGGACAAAAATTCATAGTCTCTTTTCGGTGCCACTTTCTATGCTCAATCACTAAAAAAATTAAATTTTAAGCCATAACTCTAAATTCTAAATCTTAAACCCTAAAAAAATAGACACTAACCCTAATCTCTAAGCCTTAACCATTAACCATAACCTTAAACCTTAACCCTAAACCTAACTTTTTTAGTGTGAAGGCATAAATAGAGGCGCCAAAAAGAGGCAGCAGATTTCTATTCATTAGTATATTAAAATATTGAAGACTTCCAACCGATGAATCAAGCCTGATATGCGAGGCGGACAAAAATTCTCTACCCCTTTTCGGTGCCTTTATATGCTCCAATGCTAAAAAATTAGATTCTAAGCCATAACTTTAAATTCTAAATATTAAACCTTAAACTCTAAAAATACACAATACTCATAATTTCTTAAACCATAGACTCTAAACTCTAACTTTAAACCTAGTTTTTTTTTAAGCATAAGTCATAAATAAGGCACGGAAAGTGAATTTCTATTCATGTGAAGCCCACTCTGCTTAACGAATCCAACGACACGTGACGTGATAATTGTCAAGGCTTGATCCATTTTCAAAACAAACATCATTGGTTTTTGTGGGTGACAAATCTGTCCAATTTTCTGTTTGATAATGTCACGAGCATGGCCCAAACCATGAAGGATGATAATTCGGTTGTAAGAAGGGCGCTGATTTGAATATAGCACCACAAGCTAGGCCCAAAATCTTTTGGGACAAAATTTGAAGGTCTGTTTTTTAAAAACAAATTATTGGCATTTAATTTAAGATTGTTATATACACAGCTTTAATTCTAAAAGCTGAGTATAGGAACTAGTAAGATTTTTATTATTAATTTTCATTTTAATTTTTAATAAAATCTATTAGAATGTAATTAATTATATTTTTAAAAATAAACCCCATTAGTTTTGGATGTTGAATGTACCCAAAAAATCAAAACCCAAAAATAAAAAAAATTAAACCACAAACACTAAATCTTAAACCATAAGTAATAAACCTAAAACAATAAACATAAAACCATAAAAACCTAAACTTAAAAACCATAAAATCTCAAACTCTACCCCATAAAAACCATAAATCATAAAGCCATAAACCCTAAACTCCAAACCTAAGCCATAAATCCCACAATCATAAACACTAAATCTTAAAACCATAAATCATAAGTAATAAACCCCTAAAACTATAAAACCATAAACTCCTTTTTTACATAATTATTAATTACATTAAATACACTAAATTAATAGAGGACAACTTTTTAAGAATGTAATTAATTATCTTCTAATATATATCATTAAAAAGTAAAATATTACCAGTTACTGCAGCTCTTAGGACTCGTATAGCAAAATCCTTTAAGTTATTAGTCGATTATTCTATAAACAAATATAATAGTAACTTTTTATGAATACCACCCTTTTCAAATAAGTATATTTTATTTTCAACATTAGAGTTTGAATTCTGCATCTTATTAGAAAAAACTAGTGTCACGTCACATTAAATTAAATGATTATTAGTAAAGTTTGAGAACTATTTATTTGTTTTAAGAACGAAATGAAATAATCGAAACTCTAAGTTTTTATCTTATATTATTTATTAAGAGGCAAAGAAAAATCGTACTACAAAAATAGATAAAAATTAAAAGAAAATAAAACATAAAAATAAAATTAAATATAAAAATAAAGAAAAAAGAATACTGACAATTGACGACAATCACTAAACTGATATCGTTACATGCCAACCTAAAATAGCAAGAAAAAAACAAGTGAGAGAGAAGAGACAAACGACGATTTAGTATAGATGCATCCCAATTTATAGTATCAAGTATGCGTGATCATTCTGAAAAAAAAAGCGTGATCATATTTCATTGTCATTGATAAAATATTATATAGAAATCTGTAAAATTTGAGTTTGATTTTGATATAACAAATTATTTGAGGACTTAATTACAAAACAAAATAAATTTTAAGTACTTTAAAGTCTCACAATTGACAAGGATTTTAAACTTAAAAATTATTTCTATGTCAAAACTTAAAACACATAAATCTTTCTAAGTGTTTTCAGTTGTTTTCAAAGCAAAATTGAACAATATCGCCCAGACGTTTTGATACGCCTCTCAGGTGTTTCGATACGCCCTCGACGTATAAGGCCACTATAAGAATCCGTTTCGATATAGGTGAGCCTGTTTCGATATTGGTGTTTCGATACGGTTTCATCCGTTTTGATACGGCCTTCATCTTCACATTTATTATTTTACCGTTGCCTTGTCAGTTATGGGCAATCAACATTTTGAAAAGTGGTTAAACTCGTATCGATACACCTTCGATGCGTACCGAAACATGTTTTAACAGTTTCCCAAGTGAGCAAAACGTTATCGATACGTCCATGTCCGTTTTGATAGGCCCTTTGTTATTTCAGCACAACAACTCTTTCTATTTTGGAACAGGTATCGATACGGTCTCCCGTGTACTGATACGGTCGGTTGCATTTGAGCATTTATTGCGGGAAAAATGCAGCCCAACGTCTATATTGATGATGCCAACCATCCAAACAGTTAGAAATCAATGAAAGGGTATAAAAGCAAGCCTCCAAAGCTACAACAACAACTAATGATCAAGTGAAAAACATCAAAGCAAAAATCCAACCTCTTTGTGCCTTTTAGAGTCAAATCCATTGTACCCACTTGTGTTATTTCATTGTATCCATTTTATTTCAAGTTGGGTTGAGTGATCTTGTAATTTTAGGCAAAATATATACCTTTGAGAGGCTATTTTCTATTTGTCATCTTTCTTGTATAAAAGAGTGTTCTTGATTAAGCTTTGGGTAGAAAGCTTAATCGGTTTGTAAGGTTTCCTCTTAATCCGAGAAAAGAGGAAGAATTTCTAGCAAAATTGGTTCAAAATCTTTAGTGGGAGCTAAAGTAGTGGATGCAGAGCTTGTTCGAAGCTTTAACCACTATAAATCATTTGTCCTTTCATTCTTATCATTGCAATTTCCTCCCTCCAATTTTTTTATTGCCAATTCACCCCATCTTGGTTAATTGTCATCGATTGATCAACACAACAATTGGTGTCAGAGCCTAACTTTTTGAGGGATTAAAATCTACAAGAGGCGATCCTTGAAGTGTTTCAATCGACCATCATTCAAGACATGGCTTCTACCACCGGAAACAACATGTATGAAAGCCAATCTATCACCAAACCACCTTTCTTCAATGGGGACAACTACCCATATTGGAAGAACAAGATGAGGCTATTCATCAAATCCCACGATTAGGTTCTTTGGGATGCAATCGAATATGGGCCATCCATTCCAATGAAGCAAGAAGTGTTCGGTCACGCCGGTACACCTCATGGCGCAGGGGAAAAATTATCTGACGATTACCACCAGAGATCCATGTACGAGGAACGAATCGGGGTGAATAAGGGTGAAGAATTACCTTTTAAAATCTGGAATTCTGAGTTCGGAGGAGATGGATATTCAATCACGATTCCACGATGTCGATTCTTAAGCCGCAACAATAACGCTCCGACCTCTACGTAGTTCACCCAGTTGAAACGAGTATATAAAAACTCTCTAAACCATTTAGAAGGGAACGAGTATATAAAAACTCTCTAAACTATTTATAGGGTTTTTCCAAAAAAAAACATTAATGACTGCTAGATCTCTCATGCCTTTATATAGCCTTTGTAATCCTAATTCAACTTAGATTAGGATTTCAATATATATATTAAATATATATAATCCCAATTTAACTTTAATTAGGAATTAAATATATATATATATAATGCCAATTCAATTTAATTAGGATTTTAATATATATATTAAATATATAATCCCAATTCAAATTAATTAGGATTTCAAAATATATATTAAATATATTAAATATATATAATCCCAATTTAATTTTAATTAGGATTTCAATATATATATTAAATATATATAATTCCAATTCAACTTTAATTAGAATTTCAATATATATATATTAAATATATATAATCTCAATTCAACTTAACTAGGATTTCAATATATATATATTGATTTAAATCAAATTATATTATTTATATATTAAAAGAGTCATAATTACAATAATTATTTTTCTTTTAATATTTACCTAATAGTTAAATTATATATATCAAATATATATTATTTTAACTAAATCCGTGTACAACAAATTTGTATATATATAATTCATTTAATATATGCTCATTTCAACTGTGGGTGTGACCCTGTAGGTTCATGTAACGTTAGTAGTAAATATTAGAACATTTCTAATATTACAAACAATGAGTGACATCTAGCAATATGTCATTGTCACCTAAGTTACAATAAATCATGATTTGACATAACATTTTCGTGATTAACTCTATTTATGTATTACATCCTTTTGTCCTTTATATCTAGATTGGACACAAGTCATGGAACAATCACACTTGTATAGTCCATCTAATGTTTCTTGATATCTTGAGTAGACTATTATAAACGAATACCTATGATATCTCATATCAACTTATTCGAGCATGGCCATGCATTTCTAGTCTCACTCAATCAAGTGGCCTACGATATTACTCCTATTATGTAGGAGGGACAAATCCTATCTTGATCAACCATATTCCACTACATAGATTGTGACATATCCAATATCAATCTTTATAGTGTAGTCAGTTACGACACGCGTTTAATCGTATCAAAATATGTCACTTACGATGTTGAAATAATGATGATCTCAAGTCTGAGGATCATACATGTAGTTATCACTATGAGCAATGTTATGACTGTCACATAATAATCCAAGAAACATGCTCATAGTGGGTCAGTCCAGTATGTCGTTCTCTAACACATACTTATGTATTGATTTTGACATCTCTATGTCAATGACAACACTTTGTCATCAATCAACTACATATTAGTCTTAATGCATTATTGTTGTCCATGCTCACAATAATACTCGACTAAGAACATTTTAGAATAACCATATTATTCTAAGGACTTTATTATAATTTAGTTTATTTATGCATGCAGAATTGTAACTGAAAATAATAATGACAAAGCCTCTTTATGAATAAACAAGGTAAAACAAATGTCATTTACAATCATCTTATGATTGGTCTTTGGGCATACTCTAACAATCTCCCACTAGCACTAAGACCAATCACTCATGTATCTAATACCAAGTGACTTAGTGTGACGACCATGCTTCTGCTGCGTCAAAGGCTTTGTTAGTGGATCGACAATGTTGTCAGTTGTTGGTACCCTACATATTTCCACATCTCTTCGATCTATGATTTCTCGAATGAGATGGTAACGCCTATGTATTTGTTTGGATCGTTGGTGAGATCTGGGTTCCTTTACTTGTGTGATGGTTTCGTTGTTATCAAAATGTAGATCTATAGCATTCAAAATGCTTGGCACAACCCCTAGTTCATATATGAACTTCTTGATCCTAACACCTCTTTTGAAGCATCGCATGCTACAATATACTCGGCTTCTGTTGTAGAATCAACTACTGTATCTTGCTTTGGACCTTTCTGTAGCGATGTCCTTTTTCGCTAAAAACGTGGATTTGTCGATGTGTTTTTGATTTTTTGGATATACAATATTTATTCCGTAGGGGTTTTGAAAATAGCGTATGTTATTAAAAATTAGAGTCGCCACCGGCCACTTAGGTAGGTCGAACACCATAAAACCAGAGATTTAAAAATTATTGGGTTCGGGAGTCGGTTACGGATGGGGAAGGATTAGCACCCCCACACCGCCCAAAATTGGTACTTTAATAATTACCTCTTTATTAATATTAAATTTTCCGGATTAAAGTGACGATTATTTTAAAATTCGGTTATAATTGCGAATAAATTTTAAAGGCCCCGTTATCCGAGAGTAAACGCCCAACCACTATCACTACGCCTGATACTGGCCCCGTTTACGCTCGGATAAAAGGACATTGCATTGACAATTTATATATCATTATGCAACCTTAGTGAGCAAAATATAAACATGACAAATAATTTAAATACAATACAAATAAATATTAACATAGTAGAATACTAATCTAACATAAATAAAATACGTAATTAAAACATACATATACATATCAATCTTAATAGTAGATAAAAACAAATTTAACATGTCACAATAACAAGGCATGAATAAATACGTGTGTGGACAAAAACATATATTTCAAGAAGACATACATATTAGAAATAAAACACATTTCAACATATATAGAACAATATATTATACATAAAAAGAAAATACACTAACACGTAACCTAAAAGCCAAGAGAACATACAATACATACAAAAATACAAAACATGTTGTGTACGAGCCAACTAGAACATAATATGCGTAATACGAATAACCGAACAAATACATAAAGATACATAATCATCATAAACTTAACACACATATACATGTAAACATAAAAATACAAGGCATATACGAGGGATATATAATAAGGCAAAATGCTACATCAGCATACACGATTATAATACGAACATAAATATTTACATGGAAACAGGACTGAAATGAAAAGAAATAAACATCAGTGACAGAAATTAAAGGACAATAATATGCAATTTAAGGACGAAAATGCAAACAGGACCGAACTTGAAAGGAATGAAACTGTAATTAGACCAATGGGCAGACCCGAAGTGAAAAATCCAAAAACGCGGGATGGTTAAAGGGGTAATTTTACCCTTTAAAAACTGATTCAATTTAATTTAGGGACTAGATTGCGATATTTTGAAACATAAGGGGGACTGTAATTGTAAATATACCATGCGGTGAGACAGAAACGAAAATATTGAAAACGCGAGGGGATTTATGATAGAATTTCCCCATTTCACAAAATAAAACCACCTATAAATACTCTCTTTCCGGCTTTATCCCAAAATTTCCCCATTTTTTCATTTCGTCCGTTTTATAATAACTCTCGTTCTTTCATTTTTCTCTCAACCTCATCCCATGAACCCAGAAACCGGCGGCCGACCGCCCCTTTCTCCGCCTCCGGCCGCCGCTAGCCGGCGCCGGCGAGCCTCAAAAAACACACCAAAATGAACCTTACCTTACCCTCGACACGAATCCGAACTTGGATTCAGAGAAAAAGCCTCTATTCGTCCTAATTCTAAGAAATACGAAACGAAAACCCCCTATTTTTTTGTATTCAACCCAAAACGAAACCAAAAAAGGGCCTCACACTCCTTTCAGTTCACCATATTCGGCTTGGGAAAGCCGAAGAGGCTTATCACTGGTGAGGGGAGATCCACAGACGACGATGGTAACGACTCTAAACCTCTTTTTTTTTTATTTACTACGTATATTTTTTGTATGCATGCAACAAAGTAAGAAAAGAGAAGAGTATTACCACTGAAGACTGTTTTTTTGTATTTCTTTTCGATTACAACTTCGTTCTCCCTTACAAAATACTTGTTTCATACATATATGCCTGTCTTTTGGTTTGGTAACAAGTAATATAATATCTATTTTCAGATCTGGACTGATATTGACATAATCTTTCTTTTCTTGTGTTCTGATGTGTCTGAACGCGGTGGTTGGAGACCGGCATGGTGGCGGTGTGGAGGGTTCTGTCTTCGGCCAGAGGCGTTCTCGGCCGTTGGATCAGATCTAACGGTCGGGCTGGCTTGAAGGACGAACGGCCCAGATGGAACCTCGATCGGTGAAACGTCTCCAGATCGTGACACGTGGGGCTCAACAGTTGAGGAGTTATAGCGCGTAGGGCTCACGCAAGCGTGGGATATCGAAGAGTCCGCGCGTGGACCGCACGCACGTGTGGCACTCGAACCGTCCAGACGTGAAGTGCACGCGGCCGGCTAGATATTTTGTCCCTGCTTGATCATGGCCGTTGGATCAGATCTTGATCCAACGGCCCATAGTTATCTGCACAAAAATAATTAGATTTAAATAGGGTCTTGGGTTTGGGCCAACCGGGCCTTGTAATAATATTAGACTTGTAATGGACTTGGACTGGCAATTTATTTATTTGGGGTTTAATATGTTTTTTTTTTTGGATTTCATTTTATATTAGCCCAATAATATTAACATTAATATTAGTTATAACAACAATTAACAATAATAATACATATACAATAATGCATACGTATGTACCTATGCAAACATTAATTAATATAACATACTAGCATACGTACATATACAATCATACACATAATTAACATAACATCTACACACATTATCCGTAAAAACAAATACGCTCGTACTAAATATAGATACATGCGTGACACACATACCCCGTATTGCTTATTAATACGTATACATACATAGTTTATAACATACATGCACACACTACACACTTTGCATATATTAATAACACTCATGCACATAATAAACATATAGCATAACATAATACAATGTATACATGTAACACTAATATACTAATAATTATACTAATATGTATTTACAGACCCGATAAAAATGAGTGATTACAATTGCCCCTCTTTGCTTGTTCTCGTGGAATGGGAACAAAGCAAAGATTCATAAGCACTCATTTTTATCAGACTTCCCTGTTTGTAGCTTTGGAAACATGTGTTCTTCTGGAACTCTCTGCTCTTCCTTAGCTGAATCTTCAGGCTCGTAAGTTCTTCCTATATAGAGCTTCGTCACCTTCCGACCTTGGAGCTACAAGCTCTTCCTATATAGAACCCTTCGCTCTGAAGCCTCGAGTTATGAGTCCCTCATATATAGAACTTTTCACTTCGAGACAGTAAAGCTTGGAGTCATTCCTATATAAAACTCTTCGCCTTCAATGCTGGTTTCTCCTATATAAAACCTTTTGCGTCGCTGATGGATTCTTCCGACTGGGAGTTCCTCCTATATAGAACTGCTAGTCTTCAAACCGTGGAGCCGTCAGTCCTTCCTATATAGAACTTTTGGCGTCTAAAATCTCAGAGCTACAGGTTCTTCCTATATAGAACATTTCACTCTAAGACAATAAAGCTCGGAGCCTTCCTATATAGAACTTTTCGCTTTCGACACAACAAGTTTTCCCTATATAAAACCTTGTGTATCATGGGTGAATTCCTTCGACTAGGAGTTCTTCCTATATAGAACTGATAGTCTTCACCCTGGAGCCATCGGTCATTCCTATATAGAACTTTTGGCTTCTGAAATCTTGGAGCTACGGGTTCTTCCTATATAGAATCTTTTACTCTAAGACAGTGAAGCTCAGAGCCTTTCCTATATAAGACTCTTCGCTTTCAAACACAATAGTATTTCCTATATAACCTTGTGTGTCATGGGTGAATTCCTTCGAATGTGAGTTCTTCCTATATAGAACTGCTAGTCTTCACCCTGGAGCTGTAAGTCCTTCCTATACAAAACTTTCAGCTTTTGAAGCCTCGGAGCGGAAGATTCTTCCTATATAGAACCTCTCTCTGCAGGCGCTTGGAAACATAGGCCTTTTGTATGTAGAACCATTGTCTTCACATTTGGGATTCACACCACGATGGCTACCGATGTCTCTTTGGATCCAGAGATATCTGTCTAAGATAAAACAAAATGCTATGACAAATGAATTGACATGCTCCTAATCCTAGTGATGTCTGACTATTCATGATGCATGGGTGTCAATATCTTGGTGGGCTTGCTTTGGTCCTTATTCGATGTCGTTGTTCACTTTCTCCTTTTTCACGGGCGTCGATACCCCACTCACTGTCGGGTTCAACCATTCCAACCTTTCTTTTTCTCCATTTACGACTTGGAATTCTAAAGTGCCCTTTTGGGTTTTCGCTTTAGAGAGTTTTTTTTAGGGGTGCCCTTCTGGGTTTTACCAAAAGAAGAAAAAAAAAGAGTTTTACCAAAAAATTCTGGGTTTTTTTTTTCTATTGATTTTTCTCTTTTTTGATGATTGATCTAATAAAAAAACTCGGTACAAAGAGGGGTAGATCTCATCATACATGCTCTCTTTTTTGCTGATCTTTCTTTGCTTACAAGATTTGTCAAAAATAAATGTTATTACAGTGGTTGATTTTTGGATCTGTCTTCTTAGCCTTTTCTGATTTTTGCATGTCTCGGCGGTACAACCGGTGAGGGGTGGCATGCACGGTGGCAGAAGGTGGTTGGAGCATTATCGACCAGATTTGCTCTTGACCGTTGGATCAGATTTGATCCAACGATTGAGATACCTTGAAGATCCAACGGCTCGGATGCAATCTCGAACGGATGGGACTGCGCTAGATCGCGACACATGGAGCTCAGTGGCCGAGGAATTCTGACGCGTGGGATGAACGTGCACATGGGAGATCGAAGGGTCCGCGCGTGGCAGCCGAACGGTCTGGGCGTGTAACACACGCAGCCAGTTGGAGATAGCTCTCCTATTTCGATCGTGGTCGTTGGATCAAAGTCAGATCTAACGGCCCTTGATTGGCTGCGCACAAAGAGACCAAAGTTAGATATTTTTTTAGGGTTTAGATTACCTGATGTGTATTAGGGCTTTTGGGCCAACGGGCTTTGTAAAATGTAATGGACTTTGTAATATATTGGACTAGGCATTTAATAATAACAGTGGCCTTTATTTTCATATTTGTTTATATATATATATATATTAATGATAATATATTAATATAATAAACAATAAATGCATACATATATATATATTCGTACGTGCACACATATACGTATAGCATACAGACATTAATATACGTTACACGTCCTTAGTTAGTATAACATATAAATGTACATGCACACATAATTATACACATAACTAATATAAACATTCACATGTTACACGGTCACACAATACATACACACATACCTATATATATATATATATATGCATACACGCATCATACATACTACACACATACATAATACATACACATGCAAACCACATATATATCACATACACACAAGCATATATATACGTGCATTTTATACACACAAAATTAATATAACCAAGAACACCCTAATACATATATAAACTATTAAAACATACGTGACATGTGACACACATACATTGTACATAGTATATAATATACATGCACTCATTCCACATTCTACCTACATTAAGCACGCATATAATAAACATATAATACAGTATGCATACATGCAATAATAATTCCCCATTAATTATTATACTAATATATATTAACAATGTTTACAAACCGAATAAAAATGAGTGATTACACGAACATCTTGGAGACACTTTCATCCGGCTCCATCTTGAAGTTCTCATAGCTTAGATTGAGGATCCCGATCTTGGTCTCCTTCACGTCATTGGTGCCCTCGTAAGTGGTCTCTAACTTGTCCCACACCTCCTTTGCACTTGTACACGAAGACATTTTGGCATACATGTCGGGAGCGAGTGCACAAAACAAGATGTATAGGGCTTTATTATTGATTTGGAGTCTTTTTCGTTCTTCATCGGTCATCTCCATCCTCATCTCTAGAACAAGTCTTTCTTCGTAATCTCTTTTCATCGAAATGGTCGGTCCATCTTCTACTACATCCCAAAGGACATAGTTGGTGGATTTGATGAAGAGTCTCATCCGGTTCTTCCAATAGGGATAGTTATCTCCATTAAAATAAGGTGGCTTTGTGATCAAATATGACCCGTATAGATTTTGCCCAGATGTAGAAGCCATGGCAATAAATGGATAGAAGATCAACACTCTTCAAGGATCACCTCTTGTGGATGTTAAGCCTTCAAAGAGTTAAGCTCTGATACCAATTGTTGAGTGGACCAGATGATAGTGATTTGGCCAAGAGAGGGTGAATTGGCTAATTAAAACTTGAGGGAGAAAATTGGAAATTGAAAAATAAAGGACAAAGGCAATTATAGCGGTTCAAGCTTCTAACAAGCTCTACATCCACTAACTTAGCTCCCACTAAGGATTTTCAACAAAAACCACTAGATTTTCATCATTTTTTCTAGGCTTAGGAGGTAACCTTTACAATCGGTCATTCTTTCTATCCAAAGATTGACTCAAGAAATCTCTCAATACAAAGAAGAAGTTGGCAATCTAAAATCATCTCTCACAAGATGGATATTGCCCATTACAATCAAAACAATCCCCAAACTCTAAATAAAGATTTACAATGAAGAACTCCAATGAGTTGGGTACAAAGATATGACTCTATAAGGCACAAAGGTTTGGATTAATGCTTGGATGTTGCTTGAAGGTTCAATAGTTGTTGATGGTGCTTTGGTTGCTTGCTTTTATACCCTTGCATTGATTTCTAGCCATTTGGGTGATTGAGGTCATTATTGTAGCCACTGGGCTGCATTTTTCGCGCAATTAATGCTCTTAATCAACCATCTGTATCGGTACACGAAGGCCCGTATCGATACCTGTCTATAAGAAGAAAAAATCGTTGTGCACTAAATAACAGAGGCAAATCGATACGCAGGGAAGCGTATCGGTACGATCTTAGTGTAACTAAATGGGAGTATCGATACGTGAGAAGCTGTATCGATGCAATTTTGCTCGCTTGAGCTACTGACTGAACATGTATCGATACACCTTGAGGGTGTATCGATACGGGTCCAACGACATTTTAAAATTGGTTTTTCCCAATAACTGACTCCAACGGCTAAGTCATTAAATCCTGATATTTGAGAAAATCTTTGAAGCGTATCGAAACGCCTAGTGGCGTATCGGTATGCGATGTTTAAAACTTAAACCCAGTATGAAGGTCGTATCAAAATGAATGTAATTGTATCAAAATGCCTGAGGAAAAATAATTAGCCCACTTGAAGGTCGTATCGATACAGAAAGAGTCGTATCGAAAAAGATGCTTACAGTGGGCAATGTTTCAAAAATTGTATCGATACGCTTAGAGGCGTATCGATACGCCTGGGCGTATTTTAATAGTTTGACCTTTAAAACACTTAGAAAAATTTAGGGCTTTAAGTTTTTTTACTTAAATCAAATATGCTTTAAAATATTTTTCAGTTTGGGACACTTTAAAAATTTGTTTGCTTTACAATTAAGACCTTGAAAAATATTTGTTATATCAAAATCATCATAGGTTTTACACCTCCTCAAGCAGCCCCTCAAGCTCGGGTCGCCCAACCATCAATAGATGCTCTTATGGCCTACCTCAATGACCAGTTCACTTCATTGCATACCACTATAAATTTGGGGTTTGTTGCCATTGACACTTGGTTCACTTCCTTGGAAGAGAGAGTTACCTCCATTGAAAGCCAACGATCTTCTATGGATTTTTCTCTCACGGCCTTTCATGAGGAATAGAGACAATCCTAAGGAAATCAAGCCAATGATGAAGATGAAGATAGTGAAAACGATGAAGATGCTCCTTAGTTTTGCATTGCATATCATGTCATAACATCTTAGGATTTCTTATTTTGCACCTATGTTTATTGTTTCATGAACTTATGCTTTGAATATCTATATTTTTAGGAATTAAGATTGGATTTTAATGTTGCTTTGAATCTTTATGCTTAATGAAATTTAAGTTGTTTGCTTTATCTTGCTTATGTTCTATTACCTTTGAATTATTTCATTGATTTTGATCTAACAAAAAGGGGGAGAAGTAAAGTAAAGAGCCAAAATAAAAATATATCTCAAAGCAAAGGGGAGTTTTTCAAACTACTTAAAAAATAACTTTGGTTTTGTTATATCAAAAAGAGGGAGATTGTAAAACCTAAGTTTGATTTTGATATAACAAATTATTTGAGGATTTAATTGGAAAAGAAACTAAATTTTTAAGTACTTTAAAATTTCACAATTGACAAGGTTTTTAAACCTAAAAATTATTTCTAAGTCAAAACTTAAACCCCATAAATATTTCTAAGTGTTTTTAAGTGTTTTCAAAGCAAAATTGAACAATATCGCCCAGGCGTTTCGATACGCCTCTCAGGTATTTCAATACGCCCTCGACGTATAAGGCCACTATAAGAATCTGTTTTGATACAGGTGAGCCTGTTTCGATACGGGTGTTTCGATACGGTTCCACCCGTTTCGATACGACATTCATCTGGGCATAAGGTTTAAGAGTAGGTACCGATACATATACAATCGTATCGATACGAGGTTAAGATTTTTCAAATCTCCACATTTATTATTTTACCGTTACCTTGTCAATTATGGGAAATCAACATTTTTGAAAAGTGGTTAAACTCGTATCGATACACCTTCGATGCGTACCGAAATAGGTTTTGACAGTTTTCCAAGTGAGCAAAACGGTATCGATACGGCCATGTCCGTTTCGATACGCCCTTTGTTATTTCAGCACAACAACTATTTTTATTTTGGAACAAGTATCGATATGGTCTCCCGTGTACCGATACGGTCGGTTGTAGTTGAGCATTTATTGCTGGAAAAATACAGCCCAACGGCTATATTGATGATGCCAGCCATCCAAAAGGTTAGAAATCAATGAAGGGTATAAAAGCAAGCCTCCAAAGCTACAACAACTAATGATCAAGTGAAAAACATCAAAGCAAAAATCTAACCTCTTTGTGCCTTTTAGAGTCAAATCCATTATACCCACTTGTGTTATTTCATTGTATCCATTCTATTTCAAGTTGGGTTGAGTGATTTTGTAATTTTGGGCAAAATATCTACCTTTGAGAGGCTATTTTCTATTTGCCATCTTTCTTGTATAAAAGAGTGTGCTTAATTAAGCTTTAGGTAGAAAGCTTAATCGGTTTGTAAGGTTTCCTCCTAATCCGAGAAAAAGGGAATAATTTCTAGTGAGATTGATTCAAAATCCTTAGTGGGAGCTAAGGTAGTGGATGTAGAGCTTGTTCGAAGCTTGAACCATTATAAATCGTTTGTCCTTTCATTCTTATCATTTCAATTTCCTCCTTCCAAATTTTTATTGCCAATTCACCCCCTCTTGGCTAATTGTCATCGATTGATCAACACAACAAAATCATTTCACATATACCAAAAATTGTAACAATACAAATAAAAAATAACTATTTTTTAGTGCAATTATCTATGCTCAATATTAAAAAATTATATTTTAATCTTTTTAAATCTTAAATTTTAAACCTGACCTTTAAATTCCAACCATAAATACTAAACACTATTTTTTAATGTTAGAACATGGATAGGGGTACAAAAGGGATAAATAGTTTTTATTTAAAAAATACCAACAAGTATCGAGTGCAATGCCAAGACACTTTGTACTTCCAAGAAGAAAATGCAGGTTCCAACTTAAAGTATGTTCTTACTAGAAATAAAAGTTACGAATTTCGAACATAAAATTTAAAATAGACATATATTATGCCAAACAAATTAGGACAAGTAACAATCATATAATTTCGTTTTTAGAATAAAAAAATCATCTAACAACAACATAAACCGAAACGCAAAATTATTACTCGTCAAATTGGTGCGCCTGGATTAAAGTGCTCAAGATAAGATATATTATATTATATATATCGTTCAAAGAATCCAGGAATATATATTTTATGGCCAACAAACAAAAATTTGGATAAAGGTTCTCTCCAATTTTTGGTGTACTTTTTTATAAGCTAATATTAAAAATATTATAAAAATTAAATTTTAAGTCGTGATTTTAAATTTTAAATTTTAAAAAATACATCTTATCCTAAATTTTTTAAACTTTAATTACAAATATTAATTTTAAACTCTAAACCTTCAATTCTAAACTTAATTTTTAGTATAAAAGTATACATAAAGACACCGAAAATGATCATATAATTTCTATTCCAAAAGTTTGACATGAAAAATCAAACTTCAAACTTTATATCTTTATCGTACAGCGCGTAAAATCAAACTTTGCAACTTGAGCAACTTTAATATTGCAGCATTAACCAAACTAAACACACCCTATGAAGTAGTCTGAACCATCCAAAAGCTTGATCTGGTCACATGTATCCGTACATACATATAAATAACAACAAGAATTGACGTATAAAACTTATACGTTTCTCTGCTCTTTCCCAGATGGGACAACAGCACGAAGGGTGCTTTATGATCGTGTATAATAAGAGCAATCGTACTTAAAAAGATTTAAAAGTTTCGCTAATAATATTATATGATAATTTATTTTCGGATAAAGTTTATAAATAGTCAATAAATTTTGTTAAAAAAATAAAATGGTAACTAAATTTTTAAATGTTATAAAATAATAATTAAATTTTATATTTTTGTAATAAAATGGTAACTCGGTCGTTAAGTACTTAACGTGTCTATTACAAAACTTTGTATAACAGCACATTTAATCCTTTATATTTATATATTTAATCAATTTAGTCATAATTCGAAAAAATTCACTAAATTTAACCCTTGTTATTTACACATTTTTTCAATTTGGTCCTTAAAGCAAAATTCTAAAATTGTTCCACTGTGGATTCAAATTTTCTTACTAGTTTCATGCATGAGTTAACTAAAAACATAAAATCTTGATAAAAAGGGTTAAATGTATAATTTTTATAACAACCACGTTAAGTACTTAAAGATGGTTAATTTTAGTGAATTTTTTCTTACTAATGCAGATTGATTAAGTTGGAAAAACTTTTTAAACTCAGACTAAATATTACTTTACCCTTATGATAATCCTAATCGTAAAAGATGAAATTTGAACTCAATATCGACTAAATTCCTGATTTTAAGCGCAGAGTAAACGAATTAATCCTTCACCTACCATCTTTCATGCTTTGTTTAGATATATTCAGTCGTTGAAGCTTATGCTTAAAGCAACTGGAATAAAGAAATCTGGGTTCTTATTTCCAACTAACTAAAGTTTATACTTTGTCCCCTGAGTTAACACTGAACAAGCAGGGAAATTCTTTAAGTATCAGCCGGAAGATATTGAGGAGTTGATTGAACAACTTTTCGATGGAAATACGGCATCGATGGTTAAGAGATAATCGGAATTCATGTTTATTACCTTCATGTTGTCGTCAACAAGCTAGAACCAATTCTTTTGTGAATTACTGTTTGTTCACATCTGATAAAAGCTTACAACAAGCTAGAACCAATTCTTTTTTGAATTACTGTTTGTTCACATCTGATAAAAGCTTACAACAAGCTCGATTGTATGGATTTGAGCGTAAAATGTTAATATGTTTATAGGTTGCCGTAAAGTTTGCAGTTGATTTGGATGGTTTTATCAAATTTTCTCATTGTAATGATCGTTCTGTAGTTGTAAAGGAGCAGTTTATCTGCATTTTTTTTGTTTGTTAATGAAAATTAAAGTATTTGTCATGGCGTTGTAGCATGTTTGTATTCGGGATGGACCAAGGGTACTGAAGGCGAGGTCGTAGAGAAGTTCATGAAATGTCGTTGGTCAGTCAGTCGCAAATTCATGAATCGAATATTTTATTGACAGTGATCAATTAACAAGCAAACTATTATACAAAATTTGTAAATAACGAGGGTTGAATTTAGTAAAAAAAAATTGAATTAAGACTAAATTGATTGAAATTGTAAATATAAAGGATTAAATGTGCAATTGTACAAAGTTTTATAATAGCTTAACGACCGAGTTACCATTTTGTTACAAAACATAAAGCTTAATTGTCATTTTATAACTTTTAAAAGTTTGATTACCGTTTAATTTTTTTAACAAAGTTCAGTGACCATTTGTGAACTTTATCTTTTATTTTATATCCATTCGATAATAATAAAGCAAAGAACTGGTGAAGGAGAGCTTTCGGTTTAGGGTTTGGTGTGGAAGTTGCAAATGTTTTGAAAAACCCAAACGGAAGTAGATGAGAATGAAACGCCAATATTGACAAAGCAATTTGGAGTTTAAGATTCAAACAAAAACGTTGTAAATATAGTATAGTGTGTCCTACCCGACCAAAAAGTAAACAATCTGCACATTGAATCTTTCCTTTCTTTTCTCATCACTTTATTTCTATTGCAACTTGCATGCATGCTTATATATTTTCTTCTCTCGCTGTCCTAATTGTCTAACTTGCGTATACGGATATACCACTTTCACTTTATGTTCTTCTTTTCTCCTTAAAATTAACTAAGAAGGAAGAATTTCACACACCAACTTGGAGTCAATTGTTTCAAGTATTACTACTAATAAAAATACTAACAATTTCTTTATTTTTCAAGGCATGTTTTGAGGGTTTTATCTTAAGGTAATTGGCCAAATATTTCCTTTTGGGAATTTATTTGGCTAAATACTCCTTTTTAACAACATTTATAAAAATTAAAAGAAAATATTTTTTAAATGTTGTTAAAAGAAAAGTATTTGGCCATATAAATTCTAAAAAAAATATTTTGGCCCAATTACCCCGTTTTATCTTGATGCTTTTTACAGCTATTTTTAATTCAAAAGTTGGATTACTTTTCTTGATATGACACACGTCACATGAATGGATCCACCAATTTTGATATTGTTAAGTGGAAGACCATCAATAAAAATTAAAAGAAAAAGCATGATTTAGTGTTTATGTTCGAGGGGTTAGTTAAAAGATTAATTTTTTATAAAGTACACATAACATTATTAATCTCGGGTGTCAATTTTAGGTTGGACCATTCGATCTTGTTGCAAATTGTGGTTATAATTAATGTAGAAGAATTGTCCCCAAACTAATGAATTAACTAATCAATTTAATAGAGCCATAATTATGTTTTATAGTCTTACCGTTGGATAGTGTTGCGATTAATATTCTCTCTTTACATGCTATGTTTTTTTAAGGCTTAATTGCCTCTAACGTTTATCATTTTTCTCAATTTGATACTTAACATATTTTTGAGGTCTTTTATTTTCTAAAATCTGTACCGTTACTTAAAATGTCTAAAAAGTTAATACCGTTTTAAAAAATAGTCTTAACCAATCAGATCGTGCCACGTCACCTTCTTTATTTTTTATTTTTAAATTAATATCAAAATAAAATAAAACAGAATAAAATAAATATAATAAAAATTTCTTTTTTCATTCGCCCTCTTTTCTCGCCATAGCGAAAAATACTTTCTTTTCCCAACAAAGAAGATGAAGCTTCACAGTTCTGAAAAATAAAAGCTTTTTTTTTTCTCTCTTTGACGTTCTTACACGAACCAAAAATTATTTTTTGTTACAGTTTGAAACTCAAAATAAGCCCTAAATCAAAATAAAATTCTAAACTACCTTCAACCGATTCAAACGAGCAACGACAACGAGATTTCACCGGGACTATATCAATAAGTTTTTATTTCCTTTCTCTCATTTTGATTTTGATGCTATTCTCCTTCCCTTTCTCTACATCTTTGGTTGTTGATGGTTATATTTGAACTAAGGGAATAAAAAACATTTAGGGTTGTAGTTTAGATAAAGGGGTTAACAAGGTTGGAAGAATCGATCGTGGTAATACTGAGGGAAAGACAGAAGAAAACGACCAAATGAGATGAATCTCGATGGCAATGGGTCGTGTTGATCTTCGAAAGATGGTGAATGGCTTGAGAACAAACTTTGAGCAAGGGAAGATAAATGGAAAATTCGGCAGAGTAAAAGGAGAGCTTCAATTAGCGGAAAATGGGAAAAGAAAGATGGGACAAGCTTTATTTCTCCAAAATTTAACCATGGTTATGAGATTTTTCCAGAATTGTGAAGCTTCATCTTCTTTGTTGGTGGGAAAAAAATTTCTAGCTATGGTGGAAAAAGTGTTTTGTTTTATATTATATTATTTTTATTTAATTTTGATATTAATTCAAAAATATATATATAAAAATAGAGATAGTGATGTGGTGTGATTTAATTGGTTAAAATGATTTGAAACGGTGTTAATTTTGGGGTATTTTGAGTAGCGGTGCAAACTTTAAGGGGTAAAAGAGCCTAAAAAATATGTTATGTACTAAATTGAAAAAAGTGACAAACGTTAGAGGACAATATGTGCATTAAGCTTTTTTTAAAGTATATATAACATTATTTTTTTGTTGCCCTTCCAATTTTCTAGGGCTTTGTCCTGACTAATCCGGCCGACCGTGTTGCACACCTAACTTTATGAGTGAGTATACCAACAAAGATTTTCTACACACAAAGCTTTAACTCGAGAATTTCTTAAGCGATATTAAACTGTTTATGCTTAGAACAATTTCGTTAATAAGTACATATAACATCGTCAATCTCACCTATCAATTTAGGTTCAACCATCAATCTCACAATAAATTTTGGTTGTGACAATTGAGTCATAATTATATTTCTAATCTTATTAGAAAAACCAATTATATTTCTAATTTTACCGTTGGATAGTGTTTTACAATTGATATTCTCTCTTTTTTTTGAGCTAGTTTTAACTAGCCGCCTATGGTCGTTTTGAATTATATAAATAAACTTAAAAAATATTTAAATTAAACATTTATTCAAGTGAATAAAAAATAAAAGCGTTTTCATTATCCGAAATTTAAATACAGTTTTAATACATTTATATTGACGTCTAAAACATCACCTGATAGGAAATTTCATTTATTGGACTTTTTTTTTTCATTTATTGAATGATTACAATTTTCATTCTTATCCAACTGGTTTTCAAGTAGGAATATATCAAATTCGTTGACCAGCAGTGTGAAAATACAGAATATGTTGATTCCTTCTGACTTTAACGACCAGAGATGGCCCATCGCCAATTACCATTCGTTCAACATAAGGCACGTGGACGAGGCAGGATCCGATAATGCATTATAAGAATGACCTCTGAAATGCAGTTCGTTCTGTTTATGATATTAAACTTTAAAATTTAATTAAATTATTAGCCGATTAAGAACAAATTATGTAATCAACAAGTCTTTGGTGCATTGGTAAGATACATTATACTCTTAAAGATAAAATGCGAGTCTAAATTTTAAAGACGACATTATTAGGTAAGACAAATTTACATCCCGAACATAGACCATAAGGCGAACATGCATAGTATAAAAAACATATTACATAATTTAACTTCTAGCTCACACCTCAATCAATTCTTTAAAATTAATTTTTAGGAAATTAGGACCAAAGGGGCTAACCCTTTCTAAAATATCACTCTCACCATATTTAAACCACAACCCTGCTCTTATCAAGTTTCAACTTTCTAGTGCCGCCCATCTCATGCCCAATTTCCTCCACTTTTTGACCCGTTCCTTCCGTAGTTAATAGCTCCAGCCCTAATTTCCCTTTGTTTTTTCTTTCCAACCTTTCGAGTTTTCCTCGGTTCACTGTATATTTATATATAGGTTCTTCATCTCCCTGTTCTACGGCTACCTAAGATTTCAGTGTAGTTCTCGAGGCTGCCTGAAAAGAGAGAAAAAAAGAAAGAAAAGGAAACTACTTTATCAGGGTTTCGAATGAAATACTCGGCTGGAGACTGGTATAAAAATGTCCAACATACCTGTATCTCTGTCTGAAGTTTGCCTTTCTCTCTCTCGTCTTATTATGTCCATCGCTGATCCATGGCCATTTTCCTAGTCGCCTTCTCCCTCTAAAAAAACCCTTTTACTCTTATTCTTCTAAGCTTCAAGTTTACTCCCTCCTTTTTCTTGGAATATTATATCTGTTAGTAGACACGATCCATGCGAAAGACTGGAGGATTCAAGATCGGTAAACGGCTAGTCCGGATATCCAGATGGTTCACGTGCAAAGATCGGAACCCATGTAGGTACCACCGCCTGACACGAGCGGGATCGTTTTTCAGGTCGAAGACTTTATCAAAGTTCATCAGCTGGGGTCGCCGCTTGACAACCGGAGCCAAATCCACTTGCTCCGCGCAATCCGGGTCGGGTTACATTCCCATCAAGGAAAAACCGACTGAAGTTCCGAAAGGACACTTGGCTGTCTACGTGGGCCAAAACAATGGCGACTTTCATAGAGTGTTGGTGCCAGTCATTTACTTTAACCACCCTTTGTTCGGCGAGCTCTTGAGAGATGCCGAAAAGGAGTATGGCTTTAGCCACCCAGGTGGAATCACCCTTCCTTGCGGGTTCTCGGAGTTTGAGAGGGTCCAGACCCGGATCGCCGTGGGAACCGGTGGAAGGAAAGCCGTTTGGAAGCGCCACCATTGACAGGTTGCTGGTAAAAAAATGATGCTTTTGATAATTCATTCTGATCAATGACTGTGATAATGAATTAATGATGTTTCTGTAATTTTTGGTTAGGTAGATTTTGCTTACCATATGCAATGGATTTTCAGGTGTACATTATCGGGTATACTTTTCCTTATAATTTGTAACTCCTTTAAACTTACTTAGATTACATAAACAACCATTTACGTCGGTCTAAAATAACACTGATATTAAGTATAGTAGACATTTTCTTCTCAAATTTTTTGCCAAAACTGTTGCTACTTGCCGATAACGATTAAACAAGTTGCATGTTATGTATATGAACTTTAACGATTAAACAATCATTTGTTTTTGTTTTACAATAATAGGCTTTCTTACATGGTACTACTATTTATGAGAATATATATAAGGGAGCTTTGTTTATCTATCTTATCTATGATATTACTATATAGTATATATATGATTATCATTTAAAATCCAAAAGCCAAAAATATTACTATTGTTATTTGTTATCTATTATGTTATTTGTTATCACATTATTATCCATTTGAGAAAAACCCTAAATATTACTAGTGATTGATATATATATATATATATATATATATATATATATTGCTATTATGTTATTGATATAATGTTATATTAATATAGTATCATTATTAGTGGTATTACTATTATTATTATTGTTGTTATTATTGCCTCCTATTATTTATTATATATTACTATTATTATTTATTATTATCTTTGTTATTGTTAAATTAAAATCAGAAAAGACAAAAAACAACAAATATAAACTATTTTAATAAAATACCAATGAAAGAATAGTCCAATATATTTATTATCAGTTCAAATTACATAAATAAAAGCCCCTTTTATTAATATAACAGTCCATTAATATATATAGTCCATTTAAAAAACCCAAAAACATAGATATATTACATAGGGGCCCGTTAGGCCCTATTAACTAAGCCCAATTACACAAGAACCTTAATCCTTTAATTCTTGTGCAGTCGAATATGAGCCATCCGATCTTGAAGCAATCGAATGGTCTAGATTACCCTAACAGAAGAAACCCTAGCTACTCCATCTTTGATGCCGCGCCGCAACACTCGTGGCCACCGGATTGGGAATAGAATAAATGGCCATGATCACGTCTCGGGCACGTGCGATCCACGCGCGACCCATCGCCTACCTCACGTGCTCGACTCTCCAGCTCCACGCCACGTCGAATGGTCCCTCCAAGGATTTGCAACAACCCTCCTCTAATGGATTAGGATGGATTATAACAACACACGAAAATACAGATGAAAAAAAACAAAAAAAGAAAGGCAACCAATAGGGATTTTAGGGTTTTATTTTCCTTTTCTTTTAATCAATGGTAATATCTCGGTTATATATAAACCGAAAGCCAAACAATTGTAACCTTAAGTTCTAACGGGGAAAGATTCAAATCAATAGAAACAAGGCCTCAAGATTCAGAGGTATCTCTCATCTTCTCTTTATTCTTTTTCACTTCGAAGCATAAAAAAGCATAAAGTTTTAGGGTTTAGACTTTACCCCTGTCGGTTCATCTCCTTTGGTGTTGATTCACCTCCCTCCGCGACTGTCGTTCTTCCTCGTCGGCGATAAGCCTCTTGGCCTCCCCGAGGCCATGCATGGTGAGCCGGTGAGGACACAAGAGCTGGGAAAGGGTTTTAAAACTGAGTTTTAGTCTCGGGTTGTTAGATCTAAGTAAAAAATGACTCGTTGTTTTGGTAATTGATGTTCGAGTTAGTGTTTTAGAGAAGAAGACGAGTACTCTAGGGTAAGTTTTGGGTTCGTCAGCGAGCGACGGCCGACGCGGTGGATTGCGACGTTTTCTGGGTTTGGCTAAACCCTAGTAGGGTAAAAAAGGGAGAATTAGGGGGAGTGTTAAAAGAACTCAGTTCTCAGGGTGGCCAAAAGAGTCGATATCCGGCCAAAAAAGGTTTTATAACATCTTTTTGAAATTGGTTTAATTACTTTATAAATCCCTCCGCCCTAACCTAATTGCGCCTGCGGTCATTTCGTATGGGTAAATCCCCTCATAGGTCCCTCCGCGTAGGATAATTGCACCTTTAGCCATTTCGCCTATTTTAATTATTTCCCCGGTTCCTGTGGTTTTCGGACCATCTACAATCTCGACCCCTTTCTTTTATTTAAATCTGGCCCTCAAGATTTTTATTTGTTCAATTAGGTTTTTTTCCAGTGTTGAAAAATCCTCTTTTTTACCATGCATATTTAATTTTTATGCCCTTTTTTTATGTATTATGTTTATTCATATTTTTTGTTAATATGGTTATATTGAGGCTTGATATTTATATTCTGTGGTAGTTATGATATATGGTATATAATATAGTTTGTTTATAAAATTTCACTTGTAATTTTTTATAAAGTATATTATATAGTCTTTTCTTACATAAAGTATGGTATATATATATATAATATTTAGTTTCTAGAATATAATATTTTTATGTACAATATGTAAAGTTTTAAATACGTATAATACAAGATTTATAATACATATGATACATAGCTTTTATAGTTTATAACATAGTCTTTTTTTCATATATATGTGAGGTGTAAAGTTTTGTTCATAATATATAATATAGTTATATATATAATACATAGTTTTTTAATAAATGTATAATATATTTTTTAAATATATATATATATTTAATTAGAGTTTGTTCTTTCATGAACATGGTTGTTCTTAGCATGTGCTTAGCTTGTTTGGATGTTTGGGCCTAGGATTAGCTTTAGCTTAGTGGGCCTTGGGCTTAGTTTAGGTAGGCTTGGTGTTTGTTAAGGCCTTTGGATTAGTTTAGGAATTAATTTAATTAATTTAAGTCGTGTGCTCGTCTAATAAGGGCACGATCCTTAAATTAATTAAGTTAAATCTAGGATTAGATTCTTGAGAGCCTTAGTTAGATTTAGGTTTGAATTAACTTAGTGAATTTAAATTTATCTTTGGCTTATTGTGATAAATGTTAAATTCATTAAATTAATTGAACATTTCTTAACCACTTTTGGGATAAAATCAATTGCAAGTTTAGATTGACATTTAATTTTAAAACCATGATTAATTAACTTGATTTATTTTAAATGGTGTTCTTGGCTTATTGGAACACTAGTTTAAAATCGATTGAACTAATTATCATGTTACAAGATAATTCATAACTTTTTAGGGTTTTCTAGTTTTTAGGGTTTAATTAATTTTGGGTTAATACTAGAATCACCTAATTAGTAACTAAATCACTAATTGGATCCTCCATAACTTGGGCCTTTTAGGTTAGGGCCTTAGGTGGGCCTTTGTGTGTTTAATTTTCAAGCCATCGTTTGACATTCATTTTATTTGTCATCATTTGTCATCATTTGGCCCATTTGGTTTATATGTTAATTAATTTAAACCATAAAAATGGGGTATTTATTAATTTCTATATTTGTGTCGTAACAGTCCAAGCTCAAAGAATGTTGACCAAATATTTGAATTAATCCTTACCGGCTCAAGGTAAAAGTAAAACTTAACCAAATCATTACATCATATTTTAATTGCTTGCATCATGCATAAAGGTGACGTGCGGGATCCGAACCATAAACTAACACAACAGTCAGGCTTATATGATGTCGGTTTAGTCTATGGTCCGATGTATCATCAACCTTATTAATTAAATGTCCAATTAATTTGAATCCACCAATCTGATAAAGCCCATTCAATTAATGGTAATTTTCAATTAAGGTCACCAAATTAAATTCCTTTCAAATTTCGACAAATTCCTTCGATTAAAAGCAACAAATATTTTGGTACCAATTTTCGGGCATGATGGGGGTGCTAATCCTTCCCCAAAAGTAACAAACTCTCGAACCCTTTCAAACCGAATCTCTGGTTTTCTATGGTGTTCGACCCATATTATCAAAGTGGCCAGTGGTGACTCCAAGTCTTTTGTTATTTTCAAAGAAAAAACAAGTTTTCAAAAGAATTCCCCTTTAAACCTAATTTCAAAGAAATGATTTTGGGGATAACCTGTATCACCGAACATCTGAACTTATAATTTTCAAGAGATTTTGAAAAAGGTCGCTACACATATTGGCGAAAGGTCTCATTAGCTCTCTGTTTCATCCCTTGTAATATAACATGGGTAGGGACCATTTCTGTTACATGCTTATAATGTTCTACAAAAGCACCAGAAAGATCCTTCCACAACCTGATATTTATACGATTCAACTGGGTATAACAGCGTGCTGCAGAGCCAGTTAAGCTATCTTAAAAGCAGTGGATCAAAAGCTTCTCATCCTTCAGGTGAGCCTCCATCTTATAGCAGTACATAGTGAAATAGGCCGTTGGGCAAGTTGTCCCATTATATTTCTCAAAATCTGGTACCTTGAACTTGGGTGGTAGAATCATATCAACAACCAAGCTCATATCAGCGACACAAGATGTGTTCTATAAGATGTGTTCCATCTATGTCCCCTAAACCAGATTTCAAGCAACGACGTACAACCCCAAAACCTTCAATCTCCCGACTTTTTGCATGCATTCAGTGATCTATATGTTTCAGCCAAAACTGCAGGTATCAGATTCACACATTTTCTAGTCGCTCGAACAGTCCCACTTTTGACGGATCTATATGTTCTAGAGTCCTTGGAAACAAAACCAATCCATATATGCACAAAGCATATAAACTCCTCATCTTGGTTGGTTCGTCAGCACTTGTCAATATCAACTCCTTGAGAAACCTCTAGTTTATGCGTTGCTTGTCTTCATTCTGATCAATACTATCATTGTTGACTAACTTTCCATCCAGCCACTCTTTACTCTTTCCCGTAATCAACATCAATTTCTTCTTGAACCCTGAGTTATTGTTAGGCCTAGTGTAAATCTTATCACTCTGAATTCCGGGACAGTGTATTAGGGTCTCGCACTCTTCGAGCGTAGGTTTCATGTCCACTTATCCAAAAGTGAAGCAATTATAAGCCGGGTTCCAGAATTAAGCCATTGCTCTAAGCAATTCCTGATCTATCCGGACATACAACAACAATGCAACATCCCCAAATTCTTTTTGAAATGATTCTTTCATTTCATTTCCCTATTGCTCACATATAGCTTTGACTTCCGGAAAACAAACATTCTGGTTAGTATTTAACTTGGCATAACTCCTCATCTGTGATATGTCACCCTTACGAAGACTATCCCCTTTCTAGTGCTGAGTTTGCTCTGACCATGTCCAGACTAAGGTGTTCTCCTCTCCTAATTTCTTGGACCCTTCAGCCATACTGAATAATTCCTATTCAACTGATCCCTGAACCGATACCAAATAATGCAACATGACATGGTTCATTTAAAGTAATAGGATAAGATAAACAAAAACAAGAAAAACAAAACAAAAACTTGTTTCAGTATTATGAATTAATGTTGAAAACAAATAAACAAATTATTAACACAGTAAAGCATGTAATATTTAGCAAAGAGAAATTTATTTAAACCAGCAGCACCTGTCTTAGGTCCCTGTCTGGCTCTAGTGGGGTGGGCTTCTAAATTACATCATGCAGGTTTTGTTCTAGACTCTGGGTACCTGAACTGTCATTACTATCTACTGCGACAGCAAGACATCGATTTGGGAGTATACGACCATTTCTGTCAGAGTCGTGGGCCCCATGTTACACAAGGTTGGTATACAGGAATAGAGACAAAATTCTGAACTCGGAGGCGGAGAGCCTCACGTCGGATCATGTCTCGCTCCCACTCAAGGGTGAAAAGCCCATGTAGAAGGCTTATGCATGAATGAAAAATATAACACACAAGAAAAAGCCACCTCCATTCTTTATAAAAAAGTTAGTTAATAACTATGGCTAAATTAAATTAAATTGTCGTTCGAAATGCCAAAACGCCACATGAAATTAATTAATTAGGCCTGACTCTCAATTACGTCCCCAACGGAATTGCTAAGCTCACGCGACCATTTTTAAATCGAGGTGTGAAAATAGCTCAACGATTAGGGTTTTGCAAATTAGGGTTTTTGTCCATTTTTAATCATTTAATTTTGAAAAGATAGTTTTTCATGTTTAAATTGATTTCTCTAATTAATTAATCAAATTTTGTTCACTTTATTAGTCTTGAAAACGTTTTAAATTTATTTTAGTCTTTAGCCTTGAAAATTTGACTTTCAAATTAATCCAATTTTAAAATCGAGTTTTATCCCTTTTATTTTCCTTTAAAAAATATTTGGAGTCACCACCGGTTACTTTGGTAGACCGGACACCATAAAAACAACCAGAGATTCATTTCCTTAAAATTTGAGTTCGAGAGTCGGTTACATGTGGGGAAGGATTAACACCCCCACGAACGCCCAGTATCGGTAAGTTTTGATTTTACGTGACATTTTTGGCATTTCGAATGGCAATTTGTATTTAATTTAATCATGATTATTAATCGAATTTAAATTCCAAATGGAAGTATCATTTTATAAGGAAATATATTTTTTGGACGAATATGAAATAAGAAACACCCAGTTACTTTAGGGCACTTCGATTTATATTCAAAAATATATCCCAACATAAAAGGTTTTTTATGCATGACCAGTTATTTTCTTGTTGATTTTAAGTTCTAACTTAAAAGGCTCTAATCAATTGAATTATTTAAAGACTATGAATAATATTAAATTTAGGGTGTTGATGTGATAACACCTAATTGCTTGGGTACTATCTATATTAAAACTCTAAATTAATAATATTCCTAATTTATTTGATGAGTCTAATTATTAAAATCCTAGTCGTAATTAACACCCTAATTCAATTATCTAAGTTAACTTGTTATGTTCTAGGTTTAAATGAATATAAAATGTTCTACCAAAAAACCCCATTGATTAACATCTCATTGCAATGAGACACTAACCAACTTAGGATTTTAAAGCCTTCTTTTGATAATCAATTATTTTCTAAAATTATCTCACCTATTTTAATTATTTAAATTAATTAGAGGACCTAAATTCTAAAGGCTTTAATTAATTAAAACTAAGTGAATTAATTATCTAAATGTTAAAACTATATGCCCAATTTAAAACATGCAATCGTGCAACAATTAAGCAAATACATTAAATGAATTAACATTTAAAACTAGGACTAAATTGAACTGTTATTGAAATTAGGGTGCCAATTTATAAATGAAAGTGACCAAATTGAAAGGGTTAAAAAGTTTGTAGCCCAAAACGTGAAAAGTTGAGAGTAGGACGCGGATCCTACTTGACCCGAATAAAAACACGCAGAACCCGGGGTGACCCAATGCCAAAACGAAACCGTTCCAAGCCGTGTATAAAAGCTCATTATTGTGCTAACTCGGCCATTTCGCCCGATCTCCCCCTCTCTTCTCTCTCACCTCTCCCTAAACTCTCTCAACCCAAACGCCCCATTTCCAGAAATCAACCCCTAAATCGGATCAAACAGCTATGTTCATCATAAAACTCATCCCTATTCTTTAGTTTTTCCTCTCTTTGATCTACACAAACATCAAACTTCACATATTTATGTGTTTCCAAATATCAAACACCTAGTGTTTAGGATGAACCTTTACTGTGTTCATCCAAAGTTGGAGGAACACCAAAAACATTAGCCTAGCCGTTGCTAGCTCCATTGCCTGGATCTGTCGCCGCCATGCTTCAGCCACTGTAACTTGTTTGTCGGCCATCGGGACTCGATTCTTGGCCGTCGCAGGAAACGCCGACTGCCACATACGATTTTCGGCCGTCGTGAACCACCACACCAAAACCCTAAAAAAATCCTCAAATTCCCTTTTTGAACCCTAAATCTAAATCTAAGCCCAAATTCGATAGAATCTAACCATCTTCCCCATCCTAGGCCCTAAATCTACCCGAACCAAACCCTCATCCCTTATTTTTGACTCTGTCGTGCCTAAAACTACTCTGGCAACCTAAATCCATTTTGGCAACCCTTAGATAAGCTTCGATCTCTATTTATGTTTTTTAGCTACTGTTTTTTAATCTTTAGGTTTAGATCTAATTTGTTTTGGTATTTTAGTGCAGGAAAATAGAAGGAGAGGCTGAAATATACTTCTTGATGAACTCCGACAGCGGCGTTGTAACTCTGGCGAGCTTCTCCGACGACTCGATTTTTTCCGTCTCTTTAATTACTAGGATAATGATTGAACTATCGTTAATTATCCCGCTAACTCTCTCTCCTTCTTTTATAGTTGATGCAGGCATTGACATCAGCAATAGGATTGAGTCCAGGTGATAAGGTTTGGACCAATGTCAACGTGACATGTGACCATTTTGGCAGGCTGAGATAACACATATGTGTTTCTTTGGGCCTTTTATCAGATTTTAGGTTATAAAATGAGCGGGAAAGGCTTTTTAGAAGAGAGTCTTTTGTTTGTAAATAGAATTTGGGCCTTTTAGAGTGTATCTTGGGCTTTCAGATGTAAAATGGACACTTGAAAGGGTTTTTGGACTCTTATTTATTTATTTAAGGTTTTATATCATATACTTATTTATTTGTTATTTATTTAAGAGAAAATATTATCTATATTCGTATACCCGGGTAAAATTAGGGTATTACATTTATATTTTGACTCAAATTTTAATTGGTAATTAAATTAGGTTTTATTGTAATTCTAGTGGTTGGAGATTACTCAGTAATTAAGATTTACTTTAATGAGTAAATATCTATTTTAGGTAGGAAATTTTATTGAATAAAGTTTCTTGGTGACCAAGAATTTGGGTCTATAAATATAGACTAAGTTTAACATTTTCAATTATGAGAGAATGAGAGATATGAGAGAGTTATTCTTTGGAG
Source organism: Hibiscus mutabilis (assembly GCA_019671005.1). NCBI lineage: Eukaryota > Viridiplantae > Streptophyta > Magnoliopsida > Malvales > Malvaceae > Hibiscus > Hibiscus mutabilis. The sequence continues at coordinate 14,480 of CM033725.1, read as the reverse complement.
AGATGTAACCACTTTTAGATCTCTACAACTATTGTGACTACGTTATAGAGATGGGTATTGTAGGGATGTTGGGAAGCGCATTTTAGTTCCACCGGGTCATGAGACTTGTGCACCAGGTTTTGAGATTACATGGGTTATCATGTATTTGTACTCTTCGTGTTCTCTACATTTGATAGTGGGTTGTTCGTTTCTCTCGTCCGTGGAGGTAGGTTATGCTGAACCACATTAAATCTTGTCTCATGTGCATGTCTTGGGCTATGTTATTATCGCTTTGATTATTTTGCCACATACAAAATTCTTAACAACATGTTTTTTTTTTATTCCAACTCATCATGGTTAGAAAGAATTCAAAGGGACCCATAGTATTTTTTTGGTGAAAAATATGATGGCTTTGATAATTTTCCATTTAGTTAGATGTAGGGGATCGGGGGGGGGGGGTGTTCGAAACTAGCATGCTTGAACTTGATCATTGGCATAATTCAACGGACAAGAACTTTCCGTCTCTTTTCAGTATTTCTTTCTATGGCTTAATATTAAAAATAAATAAATTTTAAGCTTTAATCCTAAATTCTAAAATAATAAACTTTAAATCTTAAAAATATATTATATCTTTAATGCTATAAACCATAACTTTAAATCTTCACTTTAAACCTTAACCATAAATTTTAAATTTAAATTTTTAGTATAAGACATGAAAAAACGTCGGAAAAAATAGAAAATTTATATTCTAATCGAACATGCCTGGACTTGATCGATTGGGGTAAGTGATAATTATCCCGAGTAATCGGGCGGCACGATTGACTAAACCCAAGTCTTACTTTATCTTTTTATTTACAAGCCCAAGTCTTTACTTATTTGAAAGAGAGTGGCTAATTGGGTATCATTGGCCTGCATAAGTGGTGTCTTGCATTCTCAAGTCCGTCTGGGCTAGTTTAATTGATAGATGGTATGATGCCCAATGGAAGTTTAGGTAGGGGACCGATGGAAGACCAAAACGCTACAATTGCACTTCATGAAATGGAAGGGTTTGTTTTTTTTTTTTTTTTTATCCTCAAATATCTTCAAATTTCCTATAAAGAAAAATTATTAGATGAACCGGCTCACCATGTCATTTATTGTCTCATCCAATAAAGTTCATCAATGTTATTTTTTCTCGGGGGTGAGTTTTTATCTCTTTCTTACATGTATAAAAAATGAGTGATTATTTAGAAATTAAAATGAGATAAATAGATTTTATTAGCTGGGACCACTAATAGCATAGTGAGCCGGGTCCATCATTCATAATATTGAATTGCCTTGGAACACTAGTTTATACGTCAATTGTGCGTCTTTGTTTAGCAAATCCTACGTATGAACATTACTAAGCCATGATCCCAACTATTATTTCAGGGTTTTTGTTACAACATGTGCATCATAAGACACTGGCAATGCCTTTATTACTGGTATTAAGTAACTCGTCCCGTATCTTTGTCCTTTTTATCAGCTATCGGTGGCCAAAACAAAGAGACAAATATAAGCGTTACTCGCACCGATCATTTAACATATGCCCATACCTGGCAACGCAGACACTTGTTCATGCCTTTGCCAAATGACAAATATCTTCCACACTTCAATCCTCTTGTTAACACGTTTTCTCAACATTTTCCGTCTCGATCATGTATATTGATTCAGTTAAGTAAATATTAGAACTATAATTGCTTAATGTTCATTTAAAACACCGGAAAATGTCATTCAAACATTATTCGTGTCGGATAAGAAGTCTTTAAAATCCGTCTCCTTTGCCAACAGTCTGACAATTGTTAGTCCTCACCAGGACCGATGTTTCTTAAGCTGGCTATGAAATTAATACCAACTCCTCCATGTCATGGCATAATGCTGCAAATGACACCTGGGCTACAGATGGTTTATCATCCATGTGTTTGCTTACTCACCGAGCTATATAATCAAAAACCAAACCCCATCCCACGAAGTTCATGCATGTCGTCCACTACCGATTTCAATTAATCAAATATGTCTACAAGCGTTACTAGTACCACCTTCCTTCTTCTTCTCTTAGCCATGGCGTCCGCCACCCCTTCATCGGAAGAACTAATAGCAGATGCGGTTCAAATGGCTAGGACCATGGTTGTGCAGTCTAGGAACTTGGCTAAGGCTTCAATGAGCTTATACGGATTGCACAATACCTTGGATTATCATGGCATGGGTCTCACCAACTGTGCTAAGCTGTATGAAGAAAGCGAGTCTAGGCTCTCGCGGTTACTCTCTTCTCAAGTCTATACTGTCCATGATGCTCGAACGTGGTTGAGCGGCGTGCTTGCAAACCACCGGACTTGTTTGGAGGGGTTGGCGGATAAGGGTTTTGTGATTAAAGGTCATGCACATGCTCAAAACTTGACAAATTTGCTCAGTGAAGCTTTGGCATTGTACGCAACAATGCGCCGGAAGGATGCTCTCGTTAAGCAAGGTAAGTTCCTTGGTCTCACATGTTTTCCCATTATAGTGCCTATTTTTCTTTTATGTAGAATTGGTTGTTTTTGTTTTCGACAGAGTTAATACGTAGACCAACTTTCAACGAAGGTGGGAAACTTTTAACATCTTGGAATCCAGCAACTTCAAAGGCTGATTTTGTAGTGTCAAGAGATGGCTCCGGCACTCACACAACAATCAATGAGGCAGTGGCTGCTGTTTCTAGGATCGGTAATGATCGTCGCCGGCGAGTAATAATTTATGTGAAAGCAGGGGAGTATAATGAGAAAGTGGACATACACAAGAACCTAAACAACATAATGTTGGTTGGGGATGGCATGGATAGAACAACTATAACCGGTAACCGAAATGTCCCAGACGGTTCCACCACTTATGGCTCTGCAACGTTTGGCAAGGAACTTGGTTTCAAATCTTTGAACTAAAAAGGGTTAACTCGATGGTGTTGATGGACTTAACTTGATTTCGTTTGCAGGTGTTTCAGGGGATGGTTTTTGGGCAAGGGACATAGGTTTTGAGAACACAGCCGGTCCACATAAACATCAAGCAGTGGCATTAAGGGTAAGCTCAGACCACTCTGTGTTCTACCGTTGCAGCTTCAAGGGTTACCAAGACACACTCTTTCTCCACTCCCAGAGACAGTTTTATCGAGATTGCCACATCTATGGCACAATCGATTTTATGTTCGGTGATGCCTCGGCCGTGTTACAAAACTGTGACATCTTCGTAAAGAGGCCAATGGATCATCAATCCAACATGTTAACAGCACAGGGGAGAGAAGATCCAAATGAAAATACAGGGATTTCGATTGTGGAATCCCGAGTCAGGCCTGCTTCGGATTTCGATCCTGTCAAGCATTTGTTCAAGAGCTACTTAGGCAGGCCATGGAAAAAGTATTCCAGGACAGTGTTCATGAAAACGGACCTCGATGGTTTAATCCACCCCAAGGGGTGGAACGAATGGAGTGGCAGCTTTGCTCTTTCGACACTGTATTATGCGGAGTATATGAATACCGGGATCGGCGCTTCAACCAGAAATAGAGTGGCGTGGCCTGGTTTTCATGTGTTCAACAATGCCGAGGAGGCTAGTCCTTTCACAGTGAGTAGGTTCATACAGGGAGAGTCATGGATTCCAGAGACTGGTGTGCCTTTCAGTTCCGTATTCTAATGGGGGCTTTTGTGATGTGATAATATGGCTTAAAAAAGTAAATCTAAAAATTATAGTTAAATATTATGGTTTGAATGCAAAATGTATGATTTCTCTTGGCTATTTTGCCAGAAATTATTAATAAAAAACGAATGTACTTGATTAAAGCTTATAAATATCAGAATTCTAAGCTTAATCTACCTACCTACCAACAGAGACCATCTCCTAACTCAATTCAATGTCAACAAATTGCTTTTCAAACAATCAACCATGCCTTTCCGAACAAATATGCAACCTTAAAATCACTTCAATTTAAGAAATGGATGTAAGATTGGGCCTACACAGTGTCAGAAATATACTGCACCGAATTATATATTTTGAATTGAACTTAACGGCTCAATCATAATCATTGAATAGAGAGAAATGGTAAATTTAAGGTCCGGTGGCCAGTGGCTCGAATGTGGAGGAGACTCTTTCATGTTCTCGTTGCGGCAAGCTTGTTAGTCTCCATTACGTTACTGTTTTCAGCGTTAAATTTTTGCTTCTTTTCTGGTTTACTTCATATCAGAATCACATCTCCCAGGATATAATTTTCTTGGTGCAATTCACATATGGTAGTTTACAAAGTTGTGACTTTTATACATTTTGAACTTTGTTCTATAAAAAATGTGAATTGAACTATGTTTGGTTAATTGTGTGAACTTCAGAGTGGAGTTGAATCCTTTTGTTTCTGATATAACTTCATATTTGCAGCTGTCCCAAGTGTATGGAGTTAAAGCTTCCTCGTGAAGGTGCTGCTTTTTGGTATGTAATCATTTTTGGTAGAATGTAAAACCACCAATAATCAACTTTTTATTCTATGCTTAACTAAAACTTGGTTGGTGAGTTGCTTTTGCCTTAATTAATTGATGCCAACTGGGTTTTCTTTGTTCTTACCAAAATTTTGATAAATTCTTATTAAGCATTTTCGTTTTCCATTAATGATGATGTTTTATTGACAGCACTCAGGATTGTTTCAAGGCTTCTTGGAGCTCACACAAGTCAGTTCATGTGAAGGCAAAGTTGCCTCACCTGGTACATGTGGTGCTGGTGAACAAAATTCAGGTTCTGCTAGTGAGGGTTGGCTATATTGCTTGAGGCAAGGACAGAGTCGGACTCCAAAACTTCCCCTTTTAGTTGGACAGGGTGCTTCTACAGTATTGTAGACCCTCTTTTATGCTACTGCTTTGAATCGATTTCTTACCTTCTGTTGTGTTTTCAAGCTTTTCTCCTAAATCAGATGCATATAAAGAAAGTGTATTACCATCTGGTGTATCAGCTAGGGTAAGCATCGAGGCTGGAATCGATGGGTTCGGGGCTAGTGCACCAGCTGGGAGACTATACAAAGAATTTGGTTTAACTCCAGAGGCTGTTGTTGCAGCAGCAAATGAACTTTGCTAGGCGTGGTTAGAAGTCGCTATAGAAACTGATGGTTTTGAGTTGGTGAGTACACCAAAGAGGCAATACCCATTGTGACAGTCTCGTTTTGTCCGAATAAGAAACGGAATCAAATTTCCTTCGGTTGTTTGTGATCCATCGATAGCAACATGTTTCTATATGTTTATAGATTTGTAATTCCTCGGGGAACTTCTCCAGAGTTTTTGCAATATTTGTTGCCGCTTTAAATTAGAGATTCCTTTTTTCTCTATTCAAATGCTTAGTTTTAGACATTAAATAATAGTCACTAAACTATACCAAAAATACAAAATGATCACCAAACTTTCAAATGTTGCATAATGTGCATTAAACTTTAGTTTTTGTTACAAAATGGTTACTAAGCCGTTAACTGTCATCCATTGAATGATGCGACAATTACAAAAATTTAAATAATAACACATTTAATTCTCCATATTTACACATTCAATCAATTTAGTGCTAATTTAACCCTCATTCTTGATGTTTAAATTGATTGAATGTGTAAATATCAAGGATTAAATGTGTTATTATACAAATTTTTGTACACATGTTCCATTTTTTAAAGTTTTAATTTATTTAGTTTAATAGATTTAACCAACTAACTAAATAACGACACGTATTACCACAATGAAAGCAAATAAAATTGAAAGGAAATGCACCGGTGAGGAATTGATTCCACACCAATAGCATGGAAGGGTAAAGCTTCAGCCACTAAGCTAACTTTGCTAATATGATATGGGGTACTAAAATATATTATTAAAGGATTACTTTGTTGGTGAAAATTAAAAAGTATAAAAAAGAATTAATGAGATTTGAACTCGTGACTAATTATATAAAACTAAATATTTTATTATAAAAAATAAAAATATTTTGATATTATATAATAAAATATTAATATAATTAATAATATTTTTATTTTATTAAAAAATATTATTAAAAATACCATTTATTTATATATTTTCAATATTTTAATAATTTTAAAATTATTATTTTCATTAATAATATTTTAATTTTCTATAATAAAATATCAATATAATTAATGATATTTATTATTTCATTAACTGCTACTCAATTCATATAACATATGTAGTCACATTTTTTTAAGTTATAAGGTTCTCTTAGTAGTTTTGCATTTTAGTTTTGTACGATTAGTCTCGAGTTCAAATCCTATTAATTCCCTTTTATACTGGAAAATTTTCAGCAATATGACACCAAATTTTTTATTTTCTTCAAATATGGCACAAACCATTTTATTTTCACAAATATTGCACTTTTTACGGTGAAATTAAAGTTGGAGTCATTAGAATTTGACTATGAACAATGAAAATTAAAAAAAACAGAAATACTATTCTAAGTCGGAGCCTCTTACCACCGACTTTCATGTTTTTATTGTTCAAAGTCGGAACCTTCTACCACCGACTTTAATTTTTTATTCAAAAAATAAAATTATTATTCGAAGTCATATTCTAATGATTATGACTTTAATTTTACTATAGAAAGTACAATATTTGTAGAAATAAAGTGACTTGTGTCATATTTAAAAAAAAAAAAATTGGTGTCATACTCCTCAAAATTTTCCTTTTATACTCTTTAATTTTACCAACAAAGTAATCTTTTAATAATATATATTAGTATCTTATATTATATTAGTAAAGTTGGCTCAACAGCTAGAACTTTACCCTTCTATGTTTTTTTGGTGTGGGATCAATTCCACGAAGGTACATTTCCCTTCAATTTTATTTGCTTTCATTGTTTACGACCAAACATAATAAACTCAAGTTGCCAATGTGGAATTATCAGGGATGACATCAAAGACAGGGTTCAACTGCTTTCAGCCTATGATTTAAGGACAGTGGACGAACCTATCCCTCATGCTCTTCTTTCATTCTCTAGTATAACAGAGTAAAAGAGCCACTCAATGCATTGTAACCATCTCGAGAACTTCAAAGTAGTCGGGGAAAGTTTTCCGGGTACAACCGGGATCCTTGATGGTAACCGGATCCTCTGCACAAGCGGCAAGCGAGAATGCCATGGCCATTCGGTGATCATCGTAAGTATCAATAGCTGTCACATTTAATTTCTCTGGTGGAGTGATCACACAATAATCTGGCCCTTCTTCAACTGTTGCTCCGAGCTGCAATATAGAACTGGCAAAGTTAGGGGGGAGAAGCCAAACAAGCATCATCTACCGGAACTTTTATTAAGCATACAACTAGATCGAACGTACCTTCCTGAGTTCAGTGCATATAGCAATCATTCTTTCAGTCTCTTTCACCCTCCAACTTTCCACTGAAGAAAACCAAGCATGTTAACGTAAAATAATATTACCAAGGATATACCAATAGTCTTTAGTTGAGAGTTGAGACGAGGAAAGAAACAAATGTCAAAAGGTATGTATGAATTTTAATTCAAGGCATTTTGGCGGGCACAAGTAAAGTTTCACATTGATGCCATTCATACATACTAAAACATGTTCAATCTTAGAGAAACAAAAAAGCAATATTATACCATCTCTTATGGCAGTGGGACCATCAGCAAAAAGGGCAACAACAGCGAGAGTCATGGCAACATCTGGCATTTTGTTCATGTTAACGTCAATGGCACGCAAATGCTTCCTCCCAGAGGAATTTCTCGGGGGTCCAGTGACAGTTACGCTGTTCTCAGTCCACGTGACTTTGGCACCCATCATCTCAAGAACCTCGACAAATTTTACATCACCCTTGACAAAAAAAGCATGAATTTATATTCAGACGCAGAATAAGATCCAAGGATGTATGATAGCTCTAGTAGAAAAATCAATGTGACGGAATTTGAGATCAGTCTTAAAGGACATACAATTCAACAACACTCCCGAAAGGCAGAAAACAATGTCGTAAGAAACGAAATGTAAATACTCCATGGATTCTGGAAAAATACATTTATTTTGGTAGGGAACTTAAAAAATGTACCTGTAAACTACTTGTACCGCATCCTTCAACTGTGATAGTCCCACCAGTGACAGCTGCACCAGCAAGGAAGTAACTAGCACTTGAAGCATCACCTTCAACATAAGCATTTCCAGGAGACCTGAAAGATATATCAATTTTATGACTTCTGTCAAAACAGAGTACAGAATTGTGTGGCGTTATTTGTGAGTGCAAATCTAGAAACCTACTTGTACTTTTGACCTCCTCGAATAAAGAATCGATCCCAGCTATTTGTGTGCTCCACAGTGACCCCAAACCTTTCCATCAATTTTATAGTCATTGCAACATATGGGATTGAAATCAGTTTATCAATTATCTCAATTTCCACATCCCCAAGAGCCAATGGAGCTGCCATGAGTAACGCTGTCAAGTATTGACTACTGATAGATCCGGAGAGTTTCACCTGCAAACGTACACTAAAACGAAAGTTATATCATGAATACTGAGAAGAACATAAGTCATAGTCATAAAAACAGTTTGTCAAACAATATAAAACTACTAGAGCATAACGAAGATAATTTAAGCTGTACCTTTCCCCCAGGAAGACCACCCTTTCCATTTACACGGACAGGGGGACAATTCATGCCGAGAGTACAATCAACATCTGCACCTAGCTGCTTAAGACCAGTAACTAAGTCCCCGATTGGCCTCTCTCTCATTCGGGGTACGCCATCAAGTATGTAGCTAAAGAGACATGTAACATATATGCATTAGCTAAAAATTTGATAATGATACACCAAAACAAGGATCATCAGCATATAAGCATATTTTGACCCCCCAAAAAAAGCATATAAGCATATGGTTCCATTAATATGCAATTTTTCTTCACTAAACTATGAAAATCATGCGACAGACCTTGAATTGCCACCGGCGGCAGTAATAGCAGCGGTAAGAGGGCGCATTGCAGTTCCAGCATTCCCAAGGAAAAGCTCAATTTCTTGACCTTCCCCTTTCCCTACTGGAAATTGACCACCGCAACCTTCAACGATGGCTCGTTTCTTTTCACTGTCATGTTCCACGCGCAGCCCAAGCTTTCCCAAGGCGACAAGCATGTGATGAACATCATCACTGTTCAACAAATTGTCTACGACGGTAGTTCCCTACATATCAAACAAACATTAAAACATTAAATAATTAAAGGATATAAAATACCAAGTTTTTATTTAATCATGAAAATCAACATACCTCGGATAGAGCAGCTAGGAGCAGAATCCGGTTGGACAGAGATTTGGACCCGGGTAACTTAACCGTACCCGAAATTTCATTAATTGGTTGAAGCACGAGTTCTGATGCGCTGGGTGGCTTCTCCGCTGTTGCTGTTGAAGCAGAAACCTTTAAAGATCGAACCTTGATTGTTTCCATCTTGCCATTGTTCTTCACAACCAAACCCCAGGAACTTGAAAAACCTCCTTTGAGATTTGATCTGAATGAAACTGAAGGAACAGTTTTGGGCTTCTGGGGTTTCGAGACATTGGGCAGAACATAAGTTTTTTGTGTTCCATTGTAGATTTTGCTCACTTGTGCCATCTCTCTCTCAGACTCTAACTTTTCTGAAACAAAGATTACAGGAAAGTTTGTACCTTTGTGTCTCTAAATTGAGATTGGAGTTGTGGGAAGAAAAAAAACCTTTTTGATGCGGTGGTGGTTGTAGGATTGACTCAAGTGGAAGGGTTCACCAACAACCAAACTCCAAAGGCTACCATAAAACGGGGTTGGTGTTAAACCAAAAAAACAAATAATACATATTTTGACCATTAAACTAAACAACTCGTTAATTAGATTATTAATTTTATTAAATTGACATATTTTAATTATTGTCGTTAAAAAATTAATTAACGGGTGACGTAGTAATTAATAAAAATTTATAAAATTATGCATTTAGTTTATATTATCTACCTATTATATTAACTTGATAACTTGTTTAATATCATTTATTCCTAGATAACTTGTTTTCTATTTATAATGAGTGAGTACTTGGTGTTGGATCCGTGTCATAAAGACGTGATATTAAACAATGTAACTCGATTAAGGGTTGATTCTTTTTGCAATGGCTGGTCATTTAATATTTCAATAGCCCTCGAGTGTTTGCTGTGTGTGTGTTTTTCCAGCTTACATTAACTGGCAAAGCATGGAACATGTGGCCGATGTGTCAGCTAAAAGGAAAAGATTACGAAATGCCACGGTGAGTAATTCGATCGAGTCGACTCAAATTTTTTTGAATAATTCGAGTTAACGCGTCATATTTTACAACTCAAATTTAATTTAAATTTTTTTAATTCAAGTTGGGTTTTCGAGTTTTTATATAAATTTAATTGTAATTATTTATCATGTTATAGTACAATTTGCTTTCAATTTAAACAATTTTTTCTAATCATTCGTATATATATATATATATATATATATTTCTTCATATTATCTTTCACATTTATAAGTAAAATTTGTAATGTTATTTAATAAAAAATATCATCTAAACTTTTAAAATATATTTATAATATTATTTTTAAATAAAGAACTTTTTGGTGATAAAATATTGATGGAGTATAAATGAGTCAATAAATTGATATAAAAAAAACTTTACAAAAAAAATTAGTTGAATGATTAAATTAAATTAAATGTAAAATTAAAGGACTAAATTGTAAAAATAATATACTTTTTAAAAATATTAATTGAAGTTATTGGATATTATATAGTGTTAGTAAATCATGTGGTTTAATTTTGGTCAAAAATAGATTTAAAACGAAAGATGAATTGAAGAAATAAAAAATCATTCAAAGTTGAGGGGTTAAATTGCAAAATTAGGAAGTTTAATTTAAAAATATGAATTAAAGCTAGGTATTCTACGGTGGTTTAGGAGCATGTGGTTCAAATTTGGTCAAAAATTAACTTAAAACGAAAGATTGATTGAAGAAATGAGGAAATCATACAAAGTTAAGGGGTTAAATTGAAAGAAAAAATATTAAATTTATTTTCAAAAATATGAATTGAAGCTAAATAATTATTCTAAATTAGTTTACTAATATGTGGTTTATATTTGACCAAAAATGGACTTAAAATGAATGAGGAATTGAAGAAAAATGAATTCAGAGATTAAGTCACAAAACTATAAAATTTGGTTTTTCAATTTTTCGAGTTAAGCATATTTCAACTCGACTCGAATTCGAAATTTTTTTGAGATACTCAAGTTAACTTGAACAACTCGACTCGAATAACTCAAAATTAAAAAAGAAATCTAATTTTTTTCGAGTATAGTTTTGCTCACCCTTTCTTTTTTGCACGAGTTGAGTAGCCAAGGTTCAACAACCAAGGCTCCGTCTATGCCTGCACTTGAATGCGAATTGCAATAAAATCAGATCATTTAAAAGTAATGCCTGGTACATTGTTTGCATGAATCTGAACAACACTTCATGTTGGCTAACAAGAAATCTGGGGGTTTGATTACTTATAAAATATAAGCTATCGAATTGTCCGGTTTATTTCAATCAGCAAAGTAATTTAATTTCATCGGAAGTCTAAACTTAGAATCTGTCTTTCTGATTCTTCTCGAGATGTTTTCTGATGGCAACAACTTCTCAACCAGGTGGTAAAGATCTTCAGGAATTTCAAGAAAAAAACCTGACAAAAAAATTACAGAAGGATGACTTTTAATGGATATGTGGCATTGTATTATCATCCAAAGCTGAATGCATATCCTCAAATGAAACAGAACACAATGTCAACGAAGATATACCGTGAGCTTTCAGTATCCACGAAATCATACTGCCTATAACACTTTCACCCGAGCAATCCCAATGAGAACAGACGCCGTCTCTAGGTATGGGCGACAGGAGTGCTCGCCCAGAGCTCAATTTTTTTATAATATTAGTATTATGATTCAATCTTTTTAATATTTATTATTAAGAGTTTATTATTAAATTTTAATTTTTTTTAATATTTATTATTAGGACCTAATATTTTTCAACAATTGTTATTAGAAATTTAAGGGCCCAATTTTTAAACACTAGTTATTAGGGACTCAATTTTTTTAATATTTGTTATCTATTTTTTCTAATATTTGTTATTAGTTGTCTAATTTTTTCTCAATAATTATTATTAGGGGTCTAATTTTTTAACATTTGTTATTATGGGCTCAATTTTTATCAATACTTGCTATTAGGGGTCTACTCTTAGAATTCAATTTTTTTTCAAATATTTGTTATTAGGTCTATTTTTTTCCTAATACTTACATTAGAGGTCTATTTTTTTAATAATTGTTACTAGGGCTTTAATTTTTTTTAATACTTGTTATTAGGGGTTAAATTTTTTCCAATATTTGTTATTAGGGGTCTACTCTTAGAATTCATTTTCTTTTCAAATATTTGTTATTAGGTCTAATTTTTCCCCTAATACTTACATTAGAGGTCTATTTTTTCAATAATTGTTATTAGTGCCTTAATTTTTTCAATACTTGTTATTATGAGCTATATTTTTTTTCCAATGTTTGTTATTAGGGGTCTACTCTTAAAATTTATTTTCCCCAATATTTGTCATTAAGGGTTTAATTTTCCCCAAATACTTGTTATTAGAGGCGTAATTTTCTCCAATATTTGTTATTAAGCATATACTCTTAAAATTTATTTTTTCCCAATACTTTTTATTAGAGAGCTAATTTTTTTCTAATACTTGTTATTAGAGGCCAATTTTTTTCAAGATATTTGTTACTAGAGATCTACTCTTCAAATTCAATTTTTCTGATATTTGTTATTAAGAGTTCCATTTTTTTCAATACTTGTTATTAAGGGCATATTTAAAAAAAAATGTTATTAGAGACTCATTTTTCTAATACTTAATACTAGAGACCCACTTTTAAAATTCATTTCTTTCAATACTTATTATTATGAGCCTAATTTAAAAAAAAAATATTTGTTATTAGAGACTCATTTTTCTAATATTTGATACTAGAGACCCACTTTTAAAATACATTTCTTTTAATACTTATTATTATGAGCTTGGTTTTTATGTTCGCCTTAGGGCCACTAAAATCTCAGAAACGGCTCTGCATGTAAATTTCGAAGAATGACCCCGATTTGAGATGGGGTCGAACCCTTTTTAGCAAACTTGCAACTTCACCTAAATAATGAAATCAACATCAATGAATTGTAAAACCATAAGAAATTTAGCCTTTAGAGCATGAGCGTCAACTCTGCTTTTTGTATACATGAACCAGAAGAATATAGTAAGCGAAGCTTAAAACAAGCTGAGGTTTATGTAAAAAACGAGGGGTTAGCCACGATACCACCAACAATCAGGAACAGTCCATTAGAATTTTACAATTCAGAAATGCCAAAAACAAAACACTAATGCACTCCATCGAACTTGGATATTAGTCATTGAGAGCTCGCTCCTACAGTCTTGTAATTCTCCCTCGAGATATCTTTACTTCTTTAGCTACTACTTTTCTTTTTTTGTTGACAAATAGCTACAACATTAGTTGATTAATTGTTTAGTTACTTAGAATATATATATATATAAACTGTAGTTTGGAAATAAACCCAGGCCCGGAATCAAAATGGAGGCTTGGGCGGCTAGTTTCATAATATCTGGTCTATGGCTACAGATTCTTGGGCCTCTTTTCTGAGGAAAAACTGAGCCCAATGTCCGAACCAAACATGCTAACAATTGGATGTTACGAATATCTGACCCACTTTTGAATTTGAATATTTTTGTCAAATGTCTTCGATTTTTACATTTTTTATTCAAATCTTAAATTAAAATATATCAGTGTTTCCCAATCTATCTTATGCCGGAGCGGTCTAGGGGATTTCAACGGCACTGGTGAACAAACCTGTCAGGGTATTAGAGGATGAAATTATCGTGAACGCCGAGGATGTAAAGATCGATCTCGTAAGAGTCATTCCTTTTATTAAGTTTTCTGAAAAGATTCATGATCAAATTGATGCCCGAATAGGGAATACGGACATTGTACGATTGCTGGGTAAGAGTATTAGATACAAAGCGTTGTACTCGAGGATTCCAACATTATGGTCGCTCTCTGAAAAATTTCATCTTGTTAATCTTGATAATGGCTATTTCTTGGTTAGGTTGGAACTTGAGGAAGATTACTCGAAGGTGCTAACATTTGGTCAGTGGACTATATTTGGTAGTTATCTAACTGTCCAACCATGGAGTAGAACGTTCTCAGCTGCAGGAAAACACCCATCGCATGTGATTGTGTAGGTTCATCTATTGGGTTTACCGTTTTGATATTATACTAAGGCAATTTTTTGATGGATTGGTAACCTGATAGACAAGGTGGTTAAGGTAGATTATAGCATAAATATGGGTTAATGGGGCTCTTTGCTCGACTGGTTGTGATTGTTGTTCTCAATAAGCCTCTAATTCTGAGCCTATACATTGATGGCTTTAGTCAAAAACTGGAATATGAAGGCTTGA